>OX451739.1:1509791543-1510321543 GCA_948472305.1 Vicia faba
TGCTTAAAGCCGGCCGATAGGCGAAAGAGAATCAACTAGTTTAGTTCTGATCTGAGTAGGCTTATAAATAATAGGGAATACTCTAACCCTGGGAACCGGGGCCTGGCCAAAGTCCAAGGTGGCTCAAAGTTCGATCAAGGAGATCCCTGTCCTGTGCCCTATTCACTAAGATCTTCGAATTAGCCCTTACCGAAAAGCACAGCTTACCTCACTCTAGGAATTCCAATTCAGGTATTCTATCTATTCACCCTCAGATCACTTAAACTCACTTTCAAGCTTGATTGAGGGATTCGTAGCATGCTTGCTATGCCTTTTCCCTTCCAAGAAGATTTATAACTTCGTCCGGGGTAGACGGGTCTACCAGCTACAACCATGAAGCTGAGGTCATCGTGTTGGAAGGTCTTCTTCCAAGGATGAAGCTTGACTCGGGTAGGGACTGCTAAGTCCGCTACTTTGGTTTGGAAACCTCCAGACGTGCCGAAGGATCATACGCTTCACAGAAGGAAGAGATAGAATCCAGCTTTTGTTTGTTATCAGGAGTGCAAGTTCCCAACATCGCTCCGGTTGGAATTAGATAAACTAAGTTTGTTTCGGTATGATAAAATAACCAATCCTGAATAAGGGATAAGTCATCCGTGTACAGACTATGGCATCGTTAAGCCCTTTTAATTAAGTGTGAAATGTTTTGTTTCAAAGTAGCTAAGGGAAGTTTGGTCGGAGACCTGATCTTTGGTCATATAGCCGTGTGATAAGTCTGGTACTCTATTAAGAATAAGAAAAGAAGAAAATTCTCTGATCATCTGTCATATGTGCTGCCCATATCCTGAGCCTACTTAGAAGGGACTCCATAACAGAGATCTTCTTTGACACGCGGGCCTAGTTTCCACCAACCCAGATGTACCCCCGATTAAGTGATGACACTGACGGTACTATCCTTCCTTTTATTTTATTAGGGCCGGATGCTTAGTTTCCTTCTAACTTAGTACTGATCTTTATTGTACGATTTGCTTTCTTAGTGTTGACACCCACGTATGCCGATCTTACAAGGAAGCGGCAGAAGAACCTATTTGACAGTAATCTATCAGGAACTTCAGAAAAAGACTGGAAAGTAAGGAACGAAGTGCTCGACCGGAAGGGATAAGATAGGAAGTAGTACGCCCGGTTCACCAGATTCTACCACTGCAGGGCCCAATCATACTCAAAAGAAGAGTTTGATGCTGGCTCAGAAGGAACGCTAGCTATATGCTTAACACATGCAAGTCGAACATTGTTTTCGGGACAAATGTCACAGAAGTCAGAGAAAAAGCTTTTGAAACACTAACTAGAAAAATAAAAAGAGAATAAAACCCAATACAAAATGAGCGCTAATAGAAGACTTATTTTTTTTAATTTTTCAATCAATAGTGCAGGCATGTGTGGGACGCAGAGGAAGAGCAGTTCTAAAGTTGAGTTAAGATAGCAAGCAAATTTTATCAGAAATCAACCATAGTTCAACCAAACCCCTGTCTGCACCCTATGGAGCCGCATTTAAGAACTTGAACCAGCGCAGTCATGTCAACAGTAGCCAAGTACATGAAACTCGAACAAAATAAAGAAAGCCAACCAATTGGAGTCTCACCCTAGTTATGATCCTGAACATCTAACCCTCAGGTAGCCAAGAAGCCAGAGTCTATCCTCTTCATAACACACTTGTGCCATATAATACAAAAACTAAAGTTTACCAAAAAACCTTTATCCAACCTATCCTTCGTCTCCTTTTAACCCTGTCCAAGACCCTTCTTTCTTATCCAAGCCCGTGTTCGTCGCATTGGACTAACTGGCTACTTCTAGCAGCTAATCAGTCAAAGTCAAATCTGTTAATTCAATATCTTTCTCGCCTTATCCTGCTAACAACCTATGAATGTGGGCTTGTCGGAAATCATCTTAAATCTTCGATTCCTAGTGCGCTGATTCGAGAACAAGCGAGGCTGCCACGCTTCCTGCTGCTCCTGCTAATGCTATTGCTACCTCCTCCTTTGCTCCTTCGATACGTGCCCGGTAGAAATGTGTTTTTGCTTTATATTCTTCCTGAAACAGCTTTGAGGCCTTGTCAGTTGCTTTCACTAGCAGCGCTTATGCCAGAAGCACTCGTAGGTTAAAGAACTGTAAGATTGGATGGGCTTGTTCTTGAATGCGCAAGGACTAAGAAGACTGCTGCCATTCCATTCAGGTAATGCAATAGTGAATGTCCAATCAATAGCAATAGTGTTGTGGCACTTCTTTATGACTTTCCTGTTGAGCATAACTTCTGGAGGATTTGATATGGATGTAACTTGCTCTAGAATCATAAGTTTCCTAATCGAATAGGATAGGGTGCAGGCCAACTCGGAATAGAAAGAGCCCTTTCCTTTAGTAGGACGGCACGAGTGAGCTTATTAAAGCGTGAATCCTAGAGGAGGATCAAGGGGGTAAGATCCCCGGGTGGGATAAATCAGGTCTTTGTCTTTGCAAGGGAAAGTGGTAAATTATGGATTTAAACTAAGGTATCGTGCCCTAAGATAAGGCACAGTCAAAGCAGGGACTTAGAGACTAGCATCCGATTGTGGGCATCTTTTGATTGAGTAGGTCAGGAAAGAGTCAACAGGCGATTATCCCCAACAGCGGAAACACCGCTATTCCTGAGTAGTCGTAGTTAGCCGTAATAAGAGGTTTCGCGGGGCTACCAACTTTTTGTCTAGGAACGACTTGCCTAGTTGGAACTCTTCTCCTCCGACTCCTGAGGCGTACTACAGATCAGTGTGTTCTTGCCCGCTTGGTACTTTGATCCGAAGATCCCGAGCCCCTTCTTCTACCCATTTCTTTTGGTAGCTACCGATTACTTCACCAAATGGGTCGAAGCTGAGCCATCTAAGGTTTGTCTTCCCGGTTTTCCCAGACGCGAGTCAAGTCATCTTCTTCATCAGGCTTCCTTCTCACAGTAGAAGCGGTAGCGGTACTGGAACGAGTTCCCTATTCGATATGGTTTCATTCCACCAGTCCGATAGCACTGGGTCAAAGGGCTTCACTTCGGAACCTTTTCTTGCCCGTGGGCATAAAATTAACCCTGAGGTGACTCTGTCCCTGGCATCCCTTTCTTCCCCCCAACTTTATTCACTTCGCGGTAAACACAATAGCCAGCAGGTCAAAGCCTTTTTTGGGGTCCAAGGGCCCCCTACTACCCAATTCCTGTCTTCGGAACTATGGGGATATGTTACTTTCTGCGATGGCCCTCCACCTCGTTGGGAAAAGTGAAAGGAAATAACAAGCCCTAAACTAAATACCAACTAGCAGCTTATCAACCACCGAACACAGACTCATGTTGGCGATGCCATGGTAAAGTAAGAGAACGAGCCATTCATCCTAAGTATTATTTTAGTATAGAAGAGAGGCATTCTGAGCCTACTACTACGACTACATGCGCATCTAGTGCAGTGGCTTGGAAGCAAGCTACCTTGACCATCTTCCGAACTTATCCATAATTTCCTGATCAAACGCAGTAGGGGCGGACTGCTCTTCATTCAGCCACGCCACAGTGACCCCAGAAGCGATCTTCTTTTAGTTAGGGACGAAATTCGGCAGCCGCTGGCTCTGAATAACCAGCCCGTTAATAAGTTAAATTCTTCCATAACATAACGGGGCGGGGTTGCGCGCGAGCCAAGTGACGGAGGTGCACAAGAGTACTTCGCGCCACAACCATCTCTTTTTTATAAGTTCTACGGACTGATGCCTGCTGCTTCATCTGGGGGAAAAGAATCATAGATATGCCGGTCATTAGAAGGAAGAACCTCCATAAAAAGATTCCTCGTGTATCATCTGTAGCAAAACTATGAACAGAAGCTAGCAATCCGGACCGTATTGAAAAGGTTCCTGAGACACAGCATGGAAGAGTAACAATATTAAGAAACGAGATCCAAGAATAAAGAAGGGGTAGAATTATGGAATGAATACGAGCTGTGGCTAATACCCAAGGCATAAAAGAAGCATTTTCTACGGGATCCCGAAACCACCAGCCACCCCGACCTAATTCATGATGAGCCCACCAACTTCCTGGCATGATGCCCACGGTTAAAAACCACCAACATGTCAAGATCCAAATTCGAATCTGTTTCTGGTCCTGGTCAGATACCACTGTGTTCGCGTCGGCGCTCCAACAAAGAGGCGAAGTAGTGGTCTCTTTCTGTTCATTACGAACGACACGCTTCGCCTGCTCGCTCCCCGTGTCCATTAGCGCTCCTATCCAGAGCAAAGAGAAGGCGAAAAAGCGCCGCCAAAGCAGCATGAGCAGGCTTCTATTGCTACGCAACAAGAGAGCTGGATAGCATTTTGCGACCACATGTTTTAATTTAATGGTAAAAAGCTCGCTTGTTATACGAGATCCGACGCATCCAGCAGAGCGAAGCAACGTTCCCTTCTTTTCGGCGGCATCCTTCCGCATTGGCGGCGAGTGGAGTGCCACAATCCCATTCCAAATTTTTGATCCACATAATCCAAAGCCCATAGCCCTGGCGACGTCTCCGGCATAAATGCAAGGAGGATGTATAACTGATATAGGATCTTGTGGAACAGGATTTGATTCTGCAAGCGGTTCGGTACGAACGAAGAAATTTCGAACAAAAGGATCGGAACTCACTAATAGGAAAGGAGAGAAAAACAAAGCAATGCCAAGAGCTTCGTCAACCCGCTGTTCATCGATAGACGAAGCTCTCTCTTTATCATATCGTGCCAGATGCAACAAAGGATGAGTCCTTCTTTTTCCTTCTCGCGAACCACGGGAGCACCTAGCACCCAGAGGAGCAAAGCTAATTATCCTTTCAGGGTAAAACGGCGCATAAAAAAGGGCTGGCCCGTCAAACGTCTGGTTCCTTCGCGAACGAAGTTCAGAATTAACAAGGGTTCGTAGAACGAAGGGAAGAAGGAAGCATAATGAGGCATTGCATGTCTCATTTGAATGTAGGGGCACAACCTTGGCTCATGTGTTAGTTGATACCGGTTCATCCCTGAATGTGTTGCCTAAAAAGGCTCTTGATAGGATTGACTGTGAGGGATTTACATTGAAGCCAAGTAACATAGTAGTAAGGGCTTTTGACGGCTCGAAAAGGATGGTACATGGGGAGGTAGACATTCCCATAAAAGTTGGAACACAAACATTTGATTCAACTTTTTATGTAATGGATATTCGCCCCTCATATTCCTGCTTGCTAGGCCGACCATGGATTCACAATGCTGGCGCTGTCACTTCTATGTTGCACCAAATGCTGAAGTATCCAATTCAAGGGAAGATTATCACTGTTCATGGAGAGGAAGAGTACATGATTAGCCATCTCAATTCCTCCAGATATATGGAATTAGATGGTGAATTTATTGAAACTCCATTTCAACACTTTGAAGAAGTCCCCCAAGATGTAGTAACGACCAAGGCTATGTCTCAGGTTCCCAAGATTACAAGGCCTCCACTCCAGATGTCATCTCTGAAAGATGCCCAGGCAGTAATAGAAGAAGGTGGGTGCACTATCTGGGGACAACTCTCGGATATCCCATACAAGTCAGACAAGTTTGGTCTGGGTTTCACTTCAGGTGCCCAGAAGGCTGTGCACCGCGCTCGTGCCGGAGGACCACCCCTGAAGATCAGAAACCGCGAGGTCAACACCGTAGAATATGATTAAGATAGTTGTGGCTTGGAGGAATGGATATTCCCAACTATCAGTGGAGGACTCAGCAACTGGGAGGCTAGAGATTTTGTCCCGATCACTTTTATCCCACAATAATCTGTCTATAAATTTTGTTGGATCTATAATATTAAAACAATTCGCACTCTTAAAACCTTGTGTCTTACCCGAGGCTCAATGGTCCATTTGTAAGGGTTATTGTCTCATTTTCATATGACATCAATGAATCATGGTGAAACAACTTGGCCGAACCGTTATCTTTAAATGAAAAAAAACAATGAAGTCGCCATCGAATGTCTTTTATCCCGCCAAAAGGGAAAGGTAAACATCGAGAAAACCTGAAGAGGGAGAAATCACGGTCTTTCGACCGAGAGATCGGGTGAGGGAGTCTGTTACGCGAGGGGAAGGTATTAGCATCCCACACGCCCGTAGTACTTTACGGTATCCACTCTTTTTGTCTAATCTAATAGGTGTGGTCAAAACCTATGTCTATGGCTTAAAGCTAAAAAGGGGATGCATGCGAAAGAAAAAAAAAAGAAAACAATGTAGGGAAAATAAAAGTTGTGCTCGGTTGGGCCCTACCCCAATGCCTACGTATCCCTTTTAAGGAACCAGAGCAGCCATAGTCCGGCTCATATATTCTGGTTGGTTTGTGTTTTTTAGTTAAGACAACAAAAACAGTCAAGATGGGAAAACATCAAATAAAACAACAAACAAATGAGATGGTAAAAACATCGACTAAATAATAACAAAGTAACATGTCAAAGATGGTGAAACACCAAATGATAAAACAACACACCTAACAATGACATTGAGAATCAAAGTAGGATAACAAACATGTGCGATGGCGAAACATTGGCTTCAAACAAATGTGCGATGGAGAAACATCGGCTAAAAGATAACAAGGTATCATGGCAAAGATGGCGAAACATCAATAAACCGGATGACAAAACATCACACCTAACAATGATATTGAGAATAAAAGTAGGATAACAAACATGTGCGATGGCGAAACATCGGCTTTAAACAAATTTGCAATGGCGAAACATCGGCTAAAAGATAACAAGGTATCATGGCAAAGATGGCGAAACTTCAATAAACCGGATGACAAAACATCAAACCTAACAATGATATTGAGAATCAAAGTAGGATAACAAACATGTGCGATGGCGAAACATCGGCTTCAAACAAATATGCGATGGCGAAACATCGGCTAAAAGATAACAAGGTATCATGGAAAAGATGGCGAAACATCAATAAACTAGATGACAAAACATCACACTAACAATGATATTGAGAATCACTGTAGGATAATAAACATGTGCAATGGCGAAACATCGGCTTCAAACAAATATTCGATGGCGAAACATTGGCTAAAATATAACAAGGTATCATGGCAAAGATGGCGAAACATCAATAAACCGGATGACAAAACATCACACCTAACAATGATTTTGAGAATCAAAGTAGGATAACAAACATGTGCGATGGCGAAACATCGGCTTCAAACAAATATGCGATGGCAAAACATCGACTAAAAGATAACAAGGTATCATGGAAAAGATGGAGAAACATCAATAAACCGGATGACAAAACATCACACTTAACAATGATATTGAGAATCAAAGTAGGATAACAAACATGTGAGATGGCGAAACCTCGGCTTCAAACAAATATGCGATGGCGAAATATCGGCTAAAAGATAACAAGGTATCATGGCAAAGATGGTGAAACATCAATAAATCGAGTTTAAAAGCAAATCCAAGAGGCGCACAAACAAATAAGATTGATTTATATCTTTTACCTTGAAGAAGGGTTTGAGTTTATTAGAAGTGTTTTAGGATTTGCCAAGAAAACAATTTTGTGTTTTAAGATGCAAAATGCAAAGGAAGGAAAAAACAACTAAGGGAAACTAGCCTAGCACTATCCCTAGTGTTATCATACAATGATTGACCCTAAGAATGAGGATAAAGGAAAATCCTACCCTATGCTAGCATACATGGATTCCTACCTTAATTAACATGTCAAAGGAAGCTTAACAAAACTTATCCTATAGTGAACAGGCAATGAGAGCGAAGTCGTGATATCAATTTCTAAATTGAGTGACTCATCGATCAATGATTAAAGAAAAAACAATAAATATCCTATAGGGAACATTCACTGAGAGCGAAGTCGTGATCTCAATTTCTAAATTGAGTGACTCATCGATCAATGATTAAAGAAAAAAATAATAAATATCCTATAGGGGACATGCACTGAGAGCGAAGTCGTGATCTCAATTTCTAAATTGAGTGACTCATCGATCAATAGTTAAAGAAACAAACACAGACACAACACATGTATCAAACATAACAGAGGGCCTCCTGACATATATCAGCAACAAAGGTCCCATCATGCAACATAGAAATATGAAAATAGAATAAAGGAAATAGTACAATACCAAACGGATAACTATCCGTAGCAACTGAGCAAGAATAAAAGAAACCCAGATAACTTCAAGCAAGCTGGCATCAGCAGACAAATCAAGTCAAAAATTACGCCATCAGGATGTAAGTATTGAGATTTTCAGATATGAACAGATCCCATGGGAAATGTATAGCATTCATAATCACATATACATATCCTGCATAGACTATCAAATATGCAAAGCACAAGAGTAGTACCAATATAATAAATTGTGTTCCACAAATAAAGTGAAACACAGTAGCCTCAAGTCAAAAATGGAAAACTTTTCTCAGAGTACCTCGCGCATTCAACAGGCAAGTTAGTATTCCCATAAATAGAATGATGACTCTCATAAAGGATGGATGATGACACCATAATGAAGTGAGAAATCATGATAGCAACTATCAAAACATTAGATATGATAGACAAAAAGAAACTGGCATATGCACAATTTGGTCAAAAGTTAGAGGAATGTTGCTCGTTTCTATCACCATATTGAATTGACAATTGAATATCAATAAAGGATAATGGGAGCTTGAAAAGAATACAATCAAATACCATGAAGGTCAGTAGCAACCACAATTCAAACATACTCAAATACTTCATCACAACTCACAAGCATAATAGAAGAGGAATCCCACATAATGCATCAAAGACTTAGATCTCAAGCTAACCATGGAAGAAAGTCAAACAATGACAAAATTAAAGAGTTTGTAACAATCAAATATTTGAAGTAAAGCTTCCAAAACATGATTAGGACATGATAAAAAGGTTAAAGTGTTGATTCTAAAACATGCTGCACGAGTGCATTCAAAATGCCTCAAAAATTCAACAAGGATAAAAGAAAGAAGCCAAACTCTATTCATGATTAGAACTAACTTAAGTAATAGGGATCAATTACTCTCAAGTCCTCATGAGACTATCATTGAAGTGTCATTTCCCTTCATGTTATCATTGTCGATCTAATGACCTCAAACTCAAATTGAAAGCCCAAGTTTCAAAGTGAAGATCAACAAGAAAGCAAAAATGACTTGAAAAATGACTTGGGGCATTAAGTGAAATGACTTGAGTTTATGTGGATAAACAGAATCAACATGATCATTATAGGCCTCACTCAAGTTCATTGGCCATCAAGCAAATTGCAACAAGATATGCAACATTAATTAGGTACCTTCACTTAAAAAATACATCAAAAAAAAGGAAAAGGGCTTCCATAATTCAAACAAAAAACTTCTTAGCATCCTTGAGATGTATAAGAGTCAGCAAACATGTTTTAAGTTCATGGATGGATGAGGAAAGGATCAATCAAACTTCAAATATCAAAAACTAGTTGGCAAAAACCACCAAACTAGACAAGTTTTCAAAATATTTTGTGGAAAATACCAAACCTTATCAATTAATTCAAGAAAAATCTTTTTAAGGACCTCAATCCATCTATGAACCTTAAACAAGAACCAAATTCAATTGAAACTCAAGGCCAGTTGCTTTTTGGAATCAAAGCAAACAAGGGAATTAGCAAAACCCTAATTATTTAGAAAATAAACTCAATTATTGATTAATCAAGTTCCAATTCTAAACAAATCAAATTAAAATCATACAAAAATAAAGAAAACTCTAAAGATCAGAGAACTTATTTTTTAAATTTTTAGAGTTAAAGAAAAGTCAAAATTAAAATCAAAATTCAAACCTTTAAACAATTAAACAAAAATTCACATCTTAAAATAAAATTCCAATTAAAAGTCAGAAAAAAAATCCAACCAAAATTGTATTCAAATATTATAATTAAAAACCAACATCCATGATTTTTTGTGGAATTTTTGAATTAAAGGGAATATTAAAATAAAATCAAACAAACAATTAAACAATTAAACTATTATTTAATGACAAAATGCAAACCCTAGCCAAAATCATAAAAAGGTCAAAACAAAATTATATTCAGACACTATGATTAAAAACAAACTTATATGATTTTTTTGAGGATTTTTGAATTAAAGGAAATATTAAAACAAAAATTATGAAGCAAACATTTCAAATAAACTTCTCAAATTAAATTTCTAATCAAAAATAGGGAAAATGCTAAACCAAAATAAAAATCAATTTCTAAATTATTTTAAGAGTCCAAAACATTTTTTGTGGAATTTTTAGATCAATGAAAATATTAAAACCAAAATAAACATTAAACAAAAAAATTAATTAATCACACGAATTTTTAAACCAATCAAAACATTTTCAAAAACTACAAAAAAAAATACACAAGGTCAGAAATATTATTTTTAAGTTTCCTGAATTTTTTCATAATTTTCTCATGATTATTGATCAAGAAATAAAATCCAGAAATTAATTAAAATTCAAATATGAACAAAATTCAAAAAAAGATAGATCCAATGGACCAGATCAAGCCGGCGCATCATCTTCAACCTCTGTTCAACACCAAAACTCGCGCGCCACTCAGGCTTATGCCTCAGATTCAGATCGATCATACAATCTCATTTCTCCACCAAAATTTATCAAATCAAGTGCAAATCAAAGCTAACATGGCAAGGAATTAAACACAATTCAAATCACATAAAATGGACAACCATGGATCTAGAATTCTCAGCATGAAATCACCAAAAACTCACTGAAAATTAGAGTTGCAGAGATCTTAAACAAGCATAATATGCCAAACCAAAACTTCAAAAGTTTCAGAATCATTCACATAACATCAACAAGCAAGTATCCATGCTCAAATTCAGCAATAAAAAGCTATATATCATGAATCAAAGTTGAGTTAGCTTACCTCAAATAAAAATCTGAATGCACGGTTCCCTCAATCCAGAAGCAAATCAATGGTTCCAACTTGATCCTCTTGCTCCACTGAATGTGTCTCTGCGAAGAAATTGAAGAAACGACCAAGGAATTAAGGGATTCAAAGAAAAATGCAGAGAAAGGAAGTTGAACTAAGATTTTTATTTCTTGCAATGGAGGCCTCTCCCTCATCAAATGAGCCTCGCTACTCATTATATAGAGTGAGTAGATGAGGGTAGGGGTGGAAATGCAAGCTTAATACCGTTGGAGGGCATGATTGGAAGTTTGTGCAGAAAATGAGGTGTGCATAGGATCAGGTCATTTGCTCGTGCATTCTTTAGCCTTTTATGCATTTTGTGCGCCAAATTACTTCAGAAAATCATCCTTAAAATCTTGGCCCTTGATTCCACATGATCAGAAAGTATTGGAGTTTTTGCAATTTTTTGCATGTTTTGAAATTTTGGCCTCAAGCAAGTACAACAATCACATAGGCACGGAATGGCTGGAATCAAGGGCTTCCATAGGTCACAAATGTGTCATGGGCCTGATTAGAAGTGAAGAGAATGGCTGAAAATGAAGTTCTCAAGTTTTGGCATTTTGCTTGCATGGCTAAAGTTCAATAAAATGTCATGAAATTTAAAAGATCATAACTTACCCATACTTTTGAATTTGGACATAAATGAGTATAATTTGGAAAGGTATTGAAAAGATATACAATCACTTATTTTTGTGTTTTTGCAATTTAATCCACTAAGGTCCTCAAAATTTGACATGAATTTCACTAATTTTGGAAAATGACCTATAATTTTAACTTGAGGCATGAACTTTCAAAGACCATAACTCTTGACTCTTTGCCAATTTAGACATGAGAGAAAAAGGAGATGAAATATCACCTTCTTATCTTTCCAAGCATATTTCATTTGCATTTTTTTAATCAAAGGTGAATAAAATATGAATTTTTGAAGTTAAGTCCTTATTTTCCAAAATTAGAAACTTTTAGGGTTTCTTCATGAATAAGTTTCAACCCAAATCTCAATCTTTTTGATCCAATGATCAAAATGGACTTTAAATATAAAAAGTACACCCTTGAATTGATGGTTGACCAAAAGTTCACTTGGTCAACCTTGACTTTGACTGATTTTGACCAAAATGACCATTTTGCCCCTTTGAATTAATTGGTCCACTTCTCTTCAAAATTGATGGTCAAAACTTCAAACATACTATATCCCAAATATAAAGAGGCCATGTACAAAGTTTCACTTCAAAATTCTCAAGAAATATTGATAAAATCCCAAACCCTAGTTTTGGTTAACACCTTAGGAGACTGATGAATCATCTCCAAAATTTCAAATCCTCTGGGCATCTTGACCAATTTCTTGTACAAAGACTTTTCAAATACCAATGAGATGTTGTAGCTTCCAAATCAAGACTTGTAAATTGATCAATAGCCTTGATCAAGCAAAAACCTAATTTTGACCGGTGAATCAAAAGAGTGATTCTTCTTATAATCAATCACAAACTTCAATCCTCTGATGATCCAAAGAGATGGATAAAATATCTTGAGATATGCAATAACTTTTAAGCTTTAAAGATCTAGAGGTTTAGATGATAATGTTCTACTTGAGCAACTTGTCAATGCAATCAACCTTCAAAGCTTGAGGAAGACTTGATAACCAAAGTATTTTGATCCCATCACAACATATGAATGCAATGCAATATGATATTCATGATGAAACACAAGCCTAAATCAAGAGGGTAAATTTTGGGGTGCAACAACTGCCCCTATTCAAATATCTTCAACATGATAAGTGAGAAAAGTGACAACTTTCGAGCGTTCAGAGTTGAAGATGATTGAATACAAAAGAACACAAAAATTTATACTCTTGAAAAAGAAAGAAAAAAAAGAAGCAGAAAACCCCCAAGACATGTGTCAGAATGAAGCTGTAACGCAGGTTGAAACAGAATAAAAACAAAGAAGAGTAGACGCAACTAGACTTCCGGAGAAATGTGCCAGGGTAAAATTGGGCTTCAAAAAGAGGAGGTGAGATAAAATCAACCACAGAGTATAGGCGAAACCTAAACTCTGGAAAAGAAAACGTACGCGGGCATGGAGATGAAACTCTGAGCTCGACCCAAAGCAAAGTGGCTAGAGTGCGTGATTCTAGGAGCACTTGCTAATATCAAACTAAGATAGACAGTATGAAGGAACTGAAAGAATCCCATATATGAGGAACAAAAGATAGATGAAACTCGACTCAATAACCAGTTAGACGAAACTAAACTAGATGAGCACCAGGTCGAAACTGGATTTCACGCACAGGTAACGAGGCGAAACTCGACCCACAACAAAGTGATGAGAGTGCATGTTTCTCAGAGCACCTGTCGGTCTCAGATCAATGGATAAACAGCGACGAAAGCTGATAGAAGAATCCAAGGAAGAAAAGAGACTGATTTCAAACCAGGGACGCAATACGAACACTGCACTCGGTAAACGAACACCATCAAAGGGTCCAAGGTATGAAAGCAAAAACGAGATGAAACTCGACTCAATAACTAGTTAGACTAAACTAGATGAGTACCAGGACGAAACTGGATTTCATGCACAGGCGACGAGGCAAAACTCGACCCAAAGCGAGAGTGATGAGAGCGCATGTTTCTCAGAGCACTTGCTGGTCTCAGATTAATGGATAAACAGTGACGAAAACTGATAGAAGAATCCAAGGAACAAAAGAGACTGATTTCAAACCAGGGACACAGTACAAACACTGCACTTGATAAACGAACACCGTCGAAGGGTCCAAGGTATGAAAGAAAAAACGAGACAAAACTCGACTCAATAACTAGTTAGACTAAACTAGATGAGTACCAGGACGAAACTGGATTTCATGCGCAAGGTGAGGAGACGAAACTCGGAGCTCAACCCAAAGCAAGGAGATTAGGGCGTACACCTAAAAACCTGCTGAAAGCGAATATCAGGACGAAACTGGTATTCGAAAGGTGTATCAATAGACATTGGAATGAACCGGAGAGGGTAGTGAAGACTAAACCCGAGAAGACCGCGCCAGGGCGAAACTGAACTACAGTCAAGAGTAGACACTCAAACAAACAAATGATTGACGTCAAAAGGATATTGGTATGGGGAGGAAACTGAGATAATAAGGACGAAAACCTCATTGGGGATTTAATCCGAAGTATTAGAAAATTCACTGGGGACAACAGAAACAATAATGGCTTATATTCCGATGCATGTTTTGAATTCTTTCTATATAGCGCAATGTTCCATATAATGGAAATGCTACGCGTTTTGGTAGATGCAATGTAATGATGCATGTTTAAAAGTTTCACTGAGGAATGACCAATTGAGAAGCCAATAACCAAGAAGTCAGAATCTGACATGACTTACAAAAATAAATTGCAAAATCTAAAGAAGAGGAGAAAATATGGGGAACCACTAGAGAGGGAACCTCGAAGAGATGAAGCTTTGCGGGGAATAACAATCGAGCAACCAGTAGAAACGGGCCACAATCATTGAGAGGAGCTACAAAAATAAATCGCAAACTCCTAGAGAAGATCATACCGACACTGTAGCTTCTAGAGAGGGACGCCATCCAAAGATTAGACATTGAGGGAGAAGATCAGGGAAAGACTGTAATCTTTGGAAAAGACAGTGCGCGGACGTGTTGAGGATGACACCAAGACAACAAAACCGACGTGAGGGGTGAAAAACCTTTGCTGGGGGAACAAAGCTCTGCTGAGGAAACTGGACTTCACCTGGGAGACAAAACTCTGTTGAATATTTTTGTTGGAGAGATCTTTCTTTTGGAATGCAACCATTGGATGGATTATGCAGATAGTCACACAGTATCAACCTTACTAGGGATAAGGAAAGATCTTAACATAAGGATGCCCCAATCAACAGACCGACTGGGAAATGAGAGGTCATGGCGAGGGATCTCTGTTGGCAACTCCGTTGGGGATATGCGATATCCTCAAATCCAGAGTCTCATAATGAAGCCTTTAAAAGAAGATTCCTAGGGCAACAAAACTTCGTTGCGGAAACGAAACTTCACTGGGGATAGGTAAAGTCCTATTCATACATGGGCTCTGTCTAACAGAAGAAAAACCAAATATTCCCTTCTTGACAATCATTAAGCTCTTTACAGGTGTTCAACGTGTAAACTCTTTTTTTGATGTCAAACAAATGTTTTGCATGCAGAAATATGTTTATTTTGGGAATGACAGATCTGATGCGATGATTATTTAAGCCTTGAAGTTGAAAACCTTAGCAAAGTGTCGCATCTCTTTCGTGAATGAATCACTAGCTAAAGTGCAAAAAAAAATTCAAAACTTTTCTTCCCCCTTTTTAAAAAAAAAAACGAGTCAAGATGCGGGTGATAAGATACCAACATGAATATGAAACACATATTTGGGAGTTTAGGAAACATTATCCTGTTGTAGTATGCTTTCGAGTTAAACCCTTGTTTTAGTTAGGACTTTTAGAGGTTGTAATGTGGCATGGTTCGAGATTTTTTAGAAAAAAGTTTTTCAAGGCTCAAGTTATTTGGTGCCCACCCCCTTCGTGATATTCTCATGTCCTAAGTTCAGCTGACTTATCACAAGCATTCATCTTTCAAAAGGATTTATAGTGGTTGAATGATCACGACAGATTCTCCAACATGATTGTCACTTAACTTTTGTTGCTTTTGTTTTTGATATTATTGTTCCTCTTCTTTTGATGAAAATTTTATTGGATAATCTTTTTTGGCCTTTTAGGCTCTCTTTTCCCTAACTTTTTCCTGGACAAAATCTTTTGAATTTCAATTTTGTGAGTCCAGCGGGACGCCCTAACTTTTGCCTAAGCGACTTATTTTCAAGTTTTGACTTAGCGGGGCTTTTTGTTTCTTTCTTATTCATAATTTCCGCTTTGAACAAATCAATGTGACTTTAGGTCTTTGAACTTTTTCTTTCTTTCTCTCCTTTTTGAAGAAAATAAATGCCTCATTCCTTGGTCAGCGAGGGATAGCCATTATTGTATCGATTTGATCTCGACCTCAGGATTTTGTGAGGAAATGAACATCGTGGTTTAGATATTTTTCCTGATCTCATGATGTGAAAGATAAAATGTGGTGATCCTCAGATGGGACATTCCTTCTGAGATTTGAATGCTTGGTCAAATTAACTGAACATCTACCCTGCCCCTGGTTAAAAAAAATAAGGTTTTTTTTAACGGAAAAGAAACTCCTACTTCGAAGGCCCAGAGGGGTTAACGAGGGTCTAACTCCCTTATATCTCTGGTGTTTGGGGATTGAAACAATGCATGTACATCATCAACGGGGTTCTACTAAAAAAAAAAACCACTACAGTCATCGTTTTTAGCTAAACTCCTTCCTCCAAATTCTTGGCTAAGCAAAAGAATTGGCACAGTTGGTATCAAAATGCCCGAAAAATAGATTAAAGAGTGATACTGGATGGATTAAGTAAAATGAAACAATTTCTTCAAGGCAAAAATATTCAACGCATCAAGACTGACATTCGGCCATAAACAAATCCTATATGCAGAAAATGCTAAAACAATCAATCAAGATAACACATGAAAGTGCGGAAAATAAACATAATAAAAGCCATTATGGGGAAGAAATATCTCCAACTAGGTTCGCCGATCTCGCCGACCTACCGTAATCTTGATATTACCCTGACCCATGACCTTTACCAACAGCATGGAGCTGTGAAACAAATTGGCAAGGCATCCACCAGTAAAGTGAATGAGAATCCTATCAATCATAGAACTAAACACGCCCCTTGCATAGTAGTAGTTGTGTTTGTTATCCGTATTTCAAGCGACCCACTAACCATGACTTAGATTACCATTTCCGTGTAAGGCCCACGAAGTTTATATGCACATGCTTATCAGAATATTGGACGTTTTTGCAAAAAAAAATAGTAAAAAGGGAGAAAAGAAACGTATACGTATATTTGAAAGAAGATATTCTATTGATTTTGAGAAATCAGCCTGTGAAAAAGGCATTTACATTTGGAAGCAAGTAATTACAAAATCAAAGCAAACAAGTGTTTACAAATGGAAATGTGAATGTGAATATCCATCAAGTCCGGACTCTGCTATGACTCCTATGACTCTTACGCTTTCATCTTCCTGCTTTTAGACAGATCATTCTTGGATTAGTTTCGAGCTTATGCCGGGTGAAGTAACGAAGGAAAGAAACAAAGGATCTCATGTCGAGCGTAGTCATTTGCTTTAAGTCCCTAACTTTTTCCTGAATCGCCCTTTCGGGTTTTCGATTCACGAGGACACCCTCTTTTTTCCTAAACCGCCCTTTCGGGTTTTCAGTTTAGCGGGTTTTTTTTAATTTTTTTTTTTATGAAAAGTATTTTTTAACTACGTCAGCATTCACAGGGAGAGGGAAGTACTCTCCATCCATAGTCGTGTGCATCATTGCTCCTCCAGAGAAAACTTTTCTGACCACGAAAGGACCTTCATAAGTCGGAAACCACTTACCCCTGGGATCTCCCCGGGAGAGATTTATCCTTTTTAGCACAAAGTCACCTGGCTTGTAGAACTGAGGCCGTACCCTCTTATCAAAAGCTTTCCTTATCCTTTGTTGATATACCTGACCATGACCTACAACCGTCAACCTCTTCTCGTCAATAAGTTCCAACTGATCCAGCCAATTTTGTACTCATTCACTTTCATCCAGCTCAACATCCCTCATGATCCTAAGAGAAGGAATCTCGACTTCTACTGGCAATACTGCTTTCGTGCTGTAAACCAATGAAAATGGGGTTTCCCTAGTCGAAGTACGCACAGTGGTGCGATAACCATGCAAAGTGAAAGGCATCATCTCATGCCAATCTTTGTAGGTTACCACCATCTTCTGTACGATCTTCTTAATATTCTTATTGGCCTCTTCGACATCACCGTTCATCTTTGGTCGGTATGGGGAAGAGTTATGATGCTTGATTTTGAAGGACTCACAAAGCTCCTTCATCATTTTGTTGTTCAAATTAGACCCATTATCGGTAATGATCTTTTCAGGCACTCCGTAGCGACATATAATATTGTGCTTAATGAACCGAGTTACCACCTGCTTGGTGACATTGGCATAGGATGCAGCTTCGACCCATTTTGTAAAATAATCGATGGCAACCAGAATGAAACGGTGCCCGTTGGATGCAATCAATTCAATTTTGCCGATCATATCAATTCCCCACATCACAAACGGCCAAGGGGAAGTCAAAACATTCAAAGGTACTGGCGGCACATGCACCTTATCAGCACAGATTTGACATTTGTGGAAAACATGTGCATGATTGTAATAGTCAGTCTCCATGGTGGACCAATAATAACCTGCTCGCAAAATCTTTTTAGCCATGGTATGCCCACTGGAATGGGTCCCAAAATCACCTTCATGTATCTCTTCAATGATTCTAGCTGCTTCTTTCTTGTCAACACATCTGAGCAGTAAACCGTCATGATGCCTTCTATAGAACACACCGCCACTGAGAAAGAACTTGGCTGAAAATCTTCTCAAGAACTTCTTATCTGTGACGAATGCCTCTTCAGGGTACTCCTGTGTTTCAAGATATCGTTTAATATCATAAAACCAAGGATTACCATCTGATTCCAAACTAACCTCAAAACAGAAAGCCGGCTCACTCAAACTTCTGATGGTAATGGAAGGTGCCTCATTAGCCCACTTAACCTTGAACATGGAGGACAAAGTAGCCAGTGCATCAGCTAGATTGTTTTCTTCTCTGGGAATGTGCTCAAATGTGATCTCTTCGAAGTACAGAATCAGCTTCATAACATGCTCACGATAGGGAATCAGGTTCGGATGGCGAGTCTCCCAATATCCATTAATCTGGTTGATAACAAGATTGAAATCCTCGTAAACTTTCAAAAATTTAATGCGCAGGTCGATCGCCGCTTCAATGCCATAAATGCAAGCCTCATATTCGGCCATGTTGTTAGTGCAATAGAAACAAATACGAGTCGTGAAAGGAATGTGGTATCCCTCAGGGGAAGTGATAATAGCTCTGACGCCGTTGCCCATGGCATTGGAGGTACCATAAAAAACAAGCGTCCAACGTGATCCCGGCTCGGGTCCTTCGTCTGGGTCTGGCATATTACAATCCCGAATATACACAATTTCCTCATCTGGAAAATCAAACTTCATTGGTTCATAATCGTTCATGGGCTGATGAGCAAGATGGTCGGCCAATACACTACCCTTAATTGATTTTTGAGTTGTGTATTGGATATCATATTCGGTGAGTATCATCTGCCAATGGGCTACCCTGCCTGTAAGAGCTAGCTTCTCAAAAATGTACTTCATTAGATCCATTTTGGATATCAAGTAGGTGGTGTGAGTTAACATGTATTGCCTCAAACGTTTGACGGCCCAGGAAAGCGCACAACAAGTCTTTTCCAACAATGAGTACCTCGACTCGCATTCTGTAAACTTCTTACTCAAGTAGTAAATAGCCTGCTCTTTCTTCCCTGTCTCGTCATGCTGACCTAGGACACAAACCATTGAGCTCTCCAACACAGTTAGATACATTATTAGTGACCTTCCTTCCACTGGCGGCATGAGTATTGGAGGTTCCTGCAAATACTCCTTTACTTTGTCAAAGGCCTTCTGACAATCCTCATTCCATTTCACTGTCTGACTTTTCTTCAACAACTTGAACAAAGGTTCACAGGTGGCTGTGAGGTGAGAAATAAATCTAGAAATGTAGTTTAACCTTCCCAAGAAACCATGTACTTCCTTCTTTGTCCTTGGTTCAGGCATTTCCTGTATCGCTTTTACCTTGGTCGGGTCCACCTCGATACCTTTTTCAGTTACAATAAAACTCAACAGCTTGTGGATCTCACCCCGAAGGTGCACTTATTCGGATTCAACTTCAACAAGAACTGCCTCAGTCTCTCGAACAATTTTCCAGATGAACAAGATGTTCCTCTTCTGTGTCACATTTAGCAATCATATCATCCACATAAACCTCAATCTCTTTGTGAATCAAATCATGAAAGAGAGTGACCATGGTGCGCTGATATGTTGCCCCAACATTTTTCAAACCAAACGGCATCACTCTATAGAAAAAAGTTCCCCAAGGCGTGATAAATGTCGTCTTCTCCATATCCTCCGGAGCCATCTTAATTTGATTGTAACCCAAAAAACCATCCATGAACGAAAACACTTTGGAATGAGCAGTATTATCGACTAACACATTAATATGCGGAAGAGGGAAGTCATCTTTAGGGCTGGCCCTGTTCAAATCCCTATAATCCACGCACATCCTGACATTACCATCCTTCTTGGGCACAGGCACAATATTTGCAATCCATGGAGGATAATTGATGACCTTTAAGAAATTCGCGTCCAACTTCTTCTGGACCTCCTCTTTGATCTTCTTGGACATCTCAGGATGAGTTCTTCAGAGCTTTTGCTTGACAGGGGAACAACCTTCTTTGAGAGGTAGTCGATGCACCACTATGTCTGTATCCCACCCAGGCATATCCTAATAAGACTAAGCGAAGATATCAGAATACTCACGGAGTAGCTCAATCAATCTGACCTTTATACTTTCTTTGAGATCCGCCCCTATCTTGAATTCTCTTCTTACCTCTTCTGTGCCAATATTCACCACCTCAATCGAATCCTGATTCGGCTGGATAACCTTCTCCTCTTGTTTTAACAATCTTTCTAATTCCTCAAGAAGACCACAATCCTCATATGCTTCTTCTTCAGCTTGATAAATAGGAGTATCAAAGTCATAATGAGCCATAGCAGAGTCGTTATCAATATTATCGGTGGTGGAAGTGCATCTGCATGAATGACATTTTGGCTTTTTTTAGTGACAGTGTGTGAAAAGAGAAACATTTCCATTTAAATGAAAAAGAAATAGAGCAAAATTTTGAATGCAAAAACGTCCTTTATTTCATTATAAACTTTTGAAAATAAACATGGTGGCCCTACACAAATGATCCACCACGCCTTGGGCAGAGCGTAGGAATTATGATATGATAATAAAAGAAAACAAGAAAATTACTCCTCGGCGCTTGAAACTTGGATAACATCCACAGAAGTCTAATTGTTGAGTGTTTGGCCTAGAATACTCCGACGAATCCAATCTTTGATATTGTAGCCATCAACCCTATCGTCGCCAACTGCATTGACGTGTCCTTCTTGAGTAGCACAAGGACGGGAAAACTTCACAGGAGTAGATAAACTAGATGCTCTGGGAGTTGTACTATGCTGACCTGGGCTAAAACCAAGAACAAATTTATTAAATTTTGGGGTAACATTCAGCACCTGACCCCAACCTTAAAGGTTACCATTTTCCACCATAGCTCTCGCATCCTTGAGAGAAGACATAACCATTTCAGGTTTCCTTTTCTGCTCTGGAGGAGGAAAATTGACAGCATGAACTATCTTAAACGCCTGAAACAGAGTCTCATGTATCTCGCCTTCAACTTCAACATAGCGGAATGATGTCAAATGACTCACGATGTACTCTTCCTCACCGCACACAGTTATCACCTTTCCCTCTACAGGATACTTGAGTTTCTGATGATTAGTAAAAGTGACTTCCCCTGCTTAATGAATCCACGGCCGCCCCAACAAACAACAATACGCTGGCTGTATATCCATCACAAAAAAATGTAGCCGTGAAGGTGCGAGGACCAACCATGATTGGTAACTCCACCTCCCCAAACACTGACCTTCGAGACCCATCAAACGCCTTCACCATCAAATCACTAGGGCGCAGCTCTAGTCCAGAATAATCAATTTTCGTCAATGCTGACTTAGGCAATACATTCAAAGACGACCCTGTGTCCACCAAAACCCGGGATAAAGTAGTGCCCCTACACTCCATTGAAATATGCAACGCTTTGTTATGGTCTCGCCCTTCCGGAGGAAGATCAAAATCTGTGAAGCCTAGACCGTTCCCGACAGATATGTTAGCACAAACATTCTCAAACTGATTGACTGTTATCTCATGTGGCACGAACGCATTCTTTAACTACTTCATCAAAGCATTTTTGTGAGGTTCTGAATAAATCAACAGAGACAAGATTGACATCTTAGAAGGAGTATGGCTCAGATGATCAATTATGCTATAATCACTCTTTCTGATAATTCACATTAACTCTTCAACCTCATCGGGAACTGAAGAAGCTTCTGGTATCAGAATTGGTTGAGTCACATTGGCTGGCGTAACCCTTGAATTACCAATCATCGCCTGTTGTTTTTCCTTTTTCTCTTGCAGAAGCATCTTCCGCATCTTGCACATTGGAAGGACCAAATACTCTCCCACTTCTAGTCATTTGACCCACACCAGAAAAATTATGAACTTCCCCTTCATTACCTTCAGCACGTTCTTCCTCAGACAAACGAGTACTTACTTCATGTTTCACCCCATGGTAATAAACATCAGCACCATAATGCCATGGGATGGCCTTCTCACTGGTATACAGCATGGGACCAGGTATCATAATCATCAAAGGAGGTGCCCTAGATGGGGTAGGAATGCGCACAAGGGTGTAAGGAATAGATACCACAACAACATCTTCTTCGGTAACCTTACAATAGATCGGTTTTCTATCGAACCATAGAGAAACCTCCTTTATCATCAACTGGATACCGGCTTTTAAATCATCACAGCCCTTCGGTTGCTCTCTACACTTGGCACACTCTGAAGTACAACCCTGGAAAATAGAATTGTCAAGCAAATACCTCTTAACATACCACAACGGAGTAGTTACTTATTCCACATTCATGATTAAATTCAACACTTCACCATTATCATCAATCATATTAACAACACCCCCTCCATGCCTAGGCATTGGATTCTGAGCAACATTTGGACCAGTGACTGGAGTAAACTCAATTGCCTTAGCATCCAACAAGTCTTGTATTTTGCACTTCAACACAAAGCAATTGTCAATAGAATAACTAACTCCGCCTGAATGGAATTCACATCTTGCATTAGCATCATAGTTAGGAGGAAGTCTTGCGGGTGGTGGTGGAATATTTCTCAAATCGATCAACTTCAAATCGAGCAAATGGTGGAGTGCTTCAGTAAGAGATACCGGCAAGGGATCGAATTTTCTCAACTGTCTCTGCTGTTGATTATTATACTGATGGGGAGCATATTGCTGTCTTTGTTGTTGAGGCACTGTATTTGGTCTCTGCTGCGGAGGAGCATTAATAGGAATAGAAACATCATTGATTTGTTGGTGCTGACGATCATGTCTTCTTCCTCTATGAGAGTAAACCGCACTTGCGTCGCCTTCCATTTTCTTAGGGTAAGTGTTTAATGGTTTCTTACTGCCCCCTGATGAGCCACTAGAACCTCCAATCTAAATTTTCCCCAATTTAAAACCTACCTCAATTCTTTCACCAGCCATAACCAAGTCTGCAAATCCTACCGAGTACTTCCTATCATGTGCTCATAGAATGGCCCTTGCAGGGTACTCATAAACATATCAATGAGTTCTCTCTCCATGAGTGTAGGTTGAACCCTCGCAGCCAACTCACGCCACCTCTGAGCGTATTCCTTGAAATATTCTCTTGGTCCTTGCAAAAAATTCTGTAACTAAGTGCGATTAGGCGCCATATCCATATTGTACTGATAATGTTTGGCAAAAGCCCGAGCAAGATCATTCCAGCAACGAATATGAGTTTTCTCCAACTTCATGTACCACTCCAGGGATGCCCCAGATAGGTTATCCTGGAAAAAGTGAATCAAAAGCCCTTAATCCTCAGTATGCACCGACATCTTTCGGAAATAAGCAGTTGCATGAGTAACAGGACATGACGTTCCGTTGTACTTTTCAAATACAGGAGGCTTGAACTTTGGAGGAACTTTCACCCCAGACACCAACCCGAGATCATTAGCATCCATACCAAGGGCTCCTTGCCCTTCCACAGCCTTCAAACTTTCTTCCAACAACTGATACTTCCTATCCTGAACCTGAACTTCTGGCTCTGAACCCCGAACAGAAAACTGATCTTCAACCTGGTCAAAGTCATAATCCTGCTCCTGGTAGTTCCTTACGCTGCCCTGATTATCTCTTTTGTTCCCCACAAGACGAGGTCCCGGAGACGGGGGAAACTACCTTATGTTACGCACAAAGGGGTTTCTGGGCATCTCGTGAAAATTTCCAACAGGCTAATATTGCACATCCCCTAATCATACAGAAATGTCCTGATAGATCCCTTGATTTCCACCATCCCCTGGATAGCGGCGCTGGTTGTTGACAATGGCAGCCAGTTCCTCCTGTCGGCGATTCACATTAGTGATGACCTCCATGAACTCGGTCATCTGAGTAGCCATTTGGGCCCTTATTTCAGCGAGTTCATCTTGAACTTGTTCCATCTGTCTTGGCAAATTGTTTCTGGTGGAATACCGATGAGTAGTCTTCTTGAATTCTGAATAAGAAAAGCAGAAGAATAAGAATACCGTCTTGAGACAACCTGTAATGTTATGAAATGCATGATGTGCATGATATGTTTGTCATTTCGCGGTATTCAAGAGTCCTTTCATTCATCAATCACGGTGCGAAACCAATAATCAAGCATATAATCAAGGGAAAAAAAGACAATAAGACAAACACTTCAATTATTTACAAACAAAAGAAACGATGTTCGAGTAACTTTGGACATTTAAGAGTGTAGCGATAAACAACAAAATACGTGTTTCAAAGTAAACTTAACAAAAATTGAATAATAAAAACAAACAATGGTCCCTTCCAACAATCCTGGGGGTGACCAAATACACCAAAGGTAAGTAAAAAAACTAAATCTTCGGAACAAGACACGCTTCAAGGTGTTGACAATACTATTCAAGCCTGGATTTCTCCTTCAACAGTTGTGATGCGACTACTTTACTTTCTTGAAACCGATCCTCTGCAACACGCCTCTGGGCTACTTCCTTCTTAAGCTGAGCATCTTTGTCTTTGAGCCGTTTCTCCAAGTTTTGAATCTTCTTCCTGTAGCCATTGTCAGATGACTGAAGCTTCTGGCACTCTTGTTGGGTCTTACTCAACTCTTCTTCCATTTCAGCATGAGACCTCTTCCTAAAAATGGTTGCATTAGAAGTTTCCCCTTGAGCTTCTTTGAGTTTGCGAGCTAAGTCGGCCCTTTCTTGATCTACCCAATAAAGTTTCATCCCTGCCTCACGGTCTTTTGCACGAAGTTGAATGTTCTCAACATGAACCTGGGTGAACACCTCGGTAGGCACCGTGTTACTCAGAACAATAGGAGGTTGCTCACATATAGGAGCCGACCTTGCAAATGGTAACCGTAAAATCTTAACCCTGGCTCTAATCCATTCTAAGTAAGGAACCCTGGAAATAGGAACCTTCTTGCCCAAAGTAGTTCTATCATTCTTGTGAATTCCCTTCCAAGCACTTGTCACTCTTTTCAACATCACAGGATCACTTCCTCTAACAAAATACACTGACTCAGACACCTCCCAAACCTTTGGCGGTCCATCCATTGCATATCCCAATTGACGATAAGCAAGCACAGGATTATAGTTGATACACCCCTTAGTTCCTATGAGGGGAAAATTAGAGAAATCTCTGTAGCTAGTGATAATAATTCATACTTCCCCCATGTCATAATTCCACCGGATATCAAATGAAGTAAGGTTGACAAGTCTTGATGCCCATCAGAGAGAATGTCTGGTATCCATGAAAGGGCCACTTACTGGTAGGTGCAACTTAAACCATTGATACAACATCGAATGACATAAACTTACATTACCTACTTTCCCATGCCTGAAATGAATGGTGTAAAGAGTATCTGCCAAGAGTTTCGATACTGGGTTCTTATTTCTAAAAACATAAATAGCCGTCAAATCCACAAAATTTCTCTTGAGAGGAAAAAGGATGATCCCGTATATCATGAGAGCAAACAGAGAGCTGAAGTCACTCCAATTCCCTTTCTTTGCCCAGTCTTCATCTTGCTTCACTAAGAAATCCAAATAAAACCCTGTAGTATCCTCACTTGATTTCCAATTGTCTTTCACCTCTTTCCAATTGAAATCAAGAATTTCAGCAATAACCTCGAACTTCAGCTTCTCCGGCACTTGGACAAAAGGAACTTCATCGGAAAACTTCATATTAAGTAGGTACGCCTACTCTTCTAGTGTGGGAACCAGTTGATAATCTTGAAAAGTAAAACACTGTAATTCCTTGTCATAGAACTGGAAGAGGGTGATCAAAGCCATTGGGTCAACTGGAGTGTTAAGGATTAGTAACAAATTGCCATAATTTTTGTTGAAATTATTTAGAACTTCACTCTTCAGATAAGAACTCAACCTCTTTAAATCGGACACATCAATAGTAGGAATCTGATAAGCGAATGTATGTCTGTTGGGCTCTTTAACACGAACTGAATCAAACTCATCTGGAGGGAGGCCAGCCATTTCTGATGGAAAGAAGACTCTCGAATGTCCCTGGAAGATGACATGCGCATGCTAGTTATTTTTATACATCATTTTTTAGAAATAAATATGCTATGATGCAACATGACAGGATCGAAGTTTCACACTAGATAATGGCTGGACCTTTACAGAACAACACCACTCAAGATCAAAAGAAAATCCCAAAGCTTCAAAACTATCTTGGGAACCTGAGTCACCTTCGCAACACAAAGTCACCAACAGTACCTGTACCTGTAAGAAAAGTTTTCCCGCCCCTCTCACGGGTGTAGTCTAGGTCAAGGTAAGGTTAAAAGACAAATCAGAGTACAAGAGCTCGACTGTTGGTATCATCATACGATAACACCTATCTGAACTACCTCTGAAGTCATGGGTCTCATGGTCAGGTCTACAAAGCATCCGCCTCATAGCTGCCATGGCCACTCTATTCCTATTTCCTATGGAATTCACTCATAGCCTGGGTATGAGGCCTTTTACCTCATGGAAGAACCCACCCACCAAGAAATCCAGAATCCAAACAGTCCAGCCAAAACCAGTATGCAGAAAGTAAAGCGCACATAGAATGCAATGCAAACAGATAAATATGCAAAGCGGTAAAATAAACACCCAAAAAGAAAACAATCAAGAGCTAGGATCCACTCCAGGATGGACCAGCAAGAAGTTAATCTGTCCCCAGTGATGTCGCCAGCTGAAACGACCTGGCCGAACCGTCATCTTTTAATGAAAAAAACAATGAAGTCGCCACCAAACGTCTTTTATCCTGCCAAAAGGGAAAGGTAAACATCTAGAAAACCTGAAGAGGGAGAAATCACGGTCTTTTGACCGAGATATCGGGTAAGGGAGTCTGTTATGCGAGGGGAAGGTATTAGCACCCCACACGCCCATAGTACTCTACGGTATCCACTCTTGTTGTCTAATCTAATGGGTGTGGTCAAAACCTATGTCTATGGCTTAAATCTAAAAAGGGGATGCATGCGAAAGAAGAAAAAAAGAAAACAATGTAGGAAAAATAAAAGTTGTGCTCGGTTGGGCCCTACCCCAATGCCTACGTATCTCTTTTAAGGAATCAGAGCAGCCGTAGTTCGGCTCATATATTCTGGTTGGTTTGTGTTTTTTAGTTAAGACAACAAAAACAGTCAAGATGGGAAAACATCAAATAAAACAACAAACAAATGATATGGTAAAAACATCGACTAAATAATAACAAAGTAACATGTCAAAGATGGCGAAACACCAAATGATAAAACAACACACCTAACAATGACATTGAGAATCAAAGTAGGATAACAAACGTATGCGATGGTGAAGCATTGGCTTCAAACAAATGTGCGATGGTGAAACATCGGCTAAAAGATAACAAGGTATCATGGCAAAGATGGAGAAACATCAATAAACCGGATGACAAAACATCACACCTAACAATGATATTGAGAATCAAAGTAGGATAACAAACATGTGTGATGGCGAAACATCGGCTTCAAACAAATATGCGATGGCGAAAGATCGGCTAAAATATAACAAGGTATCATGGCAAAGATGGCGATACATCAATAAACCAGATGACAAAACATCACACCAAACAATGATATTGAGAATCAAAGTAGGATAACAAACATGTGCGATAGCGAAACATAGGCTTCAAAAAAATATGCGATGGCGAAACATCGGCTAAAAGATAACAAGGTATCATGGCAAAACATCAATAAACCGGGTTTAAAAGCAAATCCAAGAGGCGCACAAACAAATAAGATTGATTTATATCTTTTACCTTGAAGAAGGGTTTCAGTTTATTAGAAGTGTTTTAGGATTTGCCAAGAAAACAATTTTGTGTTTTAAGATGCAAAATGCAAAGGAAGGAAAAAACAACTAAGGGAAACTAGCCTAGCACTATCCCTAGTGTTATCATACAATGATTGACCCTAAGGTTGAGGATAAAGGAAAATCCTACCCTATGCTAGCATACATGGATTCATACCTTAATTAACATGTCAAAGGAAGCTTAACAAAACTTATCCTATAGGGAACAGGCAATGAGAGCAAAGTCGTGATATCAATTTATAAATTGAGTGACTCATCGATCAATGATTAAAGAAAAAACAATAAATATCCTATAGGGAACATGCACTGAGAGCGAATTCGTGATCTCAATTTCTAAATTGAGTGACTCATCGATCAATGATTAAAGAAAAAAACAATAAATATCCTATAGGGGACATGCACTGAGAGTGAAGTCATGATCTCAATTTCTAAATTGAGTGACTCATCGATCAATAGTTAAAGAAACAAACACAGACACAACACATGTATCAAACAAAACAGAGGGCCTCCTGACATATATCAGCAACAAAGGTCCCATCATGCAACATAGAACTATGAAAATAGAAGAAAGGAAATAGTGCAATACCACACGGATAACTATCTGTAGTAACTGAGCAAGAATAAAAGAAACCCAAAGAACTTCAAGCAAGCTGGCATCAACAGACAAATCAAGTCAGAAATTACGCCATCAAGATGTAAGTATTGAGATTTTCAGATATGAACAGATCCCATGGGCAATGTATAGTATTCATAATCACATATACATATCCTGCATAGACTATCAAATATGCTAAGAACAAGAGTAGTACCAATATAATAAATTGTGTTCCACAAATAAAGTGAAACACAATAGCCTCAAGTCAAAAATGGAAAAAATTTCTCAGAGTACCTCGCGCATTAAACAGCCAAGTTAGTATTCCCATAAATAGAATGATGACTCTCATAGGGGATGGATGATGACACCATAATGAAGTGAGAAAACATGATAGCAACTATCAAAACATTAGATATGATAGACAAAAAGAAATAGGCATATGCACAATTTGGTCAAAAGTTAGAGGAATGTTGCTCCTTTCTATCACCATATTGAATTGACAATTGAATATCAATCAAGGATCATGGGAGCTTGAGAAGAATACAATCAAAGACCATGAAGGTCAGTAGCAACCACAATTCAAACATACTTAAATACTTCATCACAGCTCACAAGCATAATAGAAGAGGAATCCCATACAATGCATCAAAGACTTAGATCTCAAGCTAACCATGGAAGAAAGTCAAACAAGGACAAAATTAAAGAGTTTGTAACAATCAAAGATTTGAAGTAAAGCTTCAAAAACATGATTAGGACATGATCAAAAGGTTAAAGTGTTGATTCTAAAACATGCTGCACAAGGGCATTCAAAATGCCTCAAAAATTCAACAAGGATAAAAGAAAGAAGCCAAACTATATTCATGATTAGAACTAACTTAAGTAATAGGGATAAATTACTCTCAAGTCCTCATGAGACTATAATTGAAGTATCATTTTCCTTCATGTTATCATTGGCCATCTAATGACCTCAAACTTAAATTAAAAGCCCAAGTTTCAAAGTGAAAATCAATAAGAAAGCAAAAAGTCATAAAACATGCATCAAAAGGTTCAATAATTCAAACATGGGGCATTAAGTGAAATGACTTGAGTTTATGTGGATAAACAGAACCAACATGATCAATAGGTGCCCAATTATAGGCCTCACTCAAGTTCATTGGCCATCAAGAAAATTGCAACAAGATATGCAACATTAATTGGGTACCTTCACTTCAAAAATACATCAAAAAAAGGAAAAGGGCTTCCATAATTCAAACAAAATTTTTCTTAGCATCCTTGAGATGTATAACAGTCAGCAAACATGTTTTAAGTTCATGGATGGATGAGGAAAGGATCAATCAAACTTCAAATATCAAAAACTAGTTGGCAAAAACCACCAAACTAGACAAGTTTTCAAAATATTTTGTGGAAAATACCAAACCTTATCAATTAATTTAAGAAAAATATTTTTAAGGACCTCAATCCATCTATGAACCTTAAACAAGAACCAAATTCAATTGAAACTCAAGGCCAATTGCTTTTTGGAATCAAAGCAAACAAGGGAATTAGCAAAACCCTAATTATTTAGAAAATGAACTCAATTATTGATTAATCAAGTTCCAATTCTAAACAAATCAAATTAAAATCATACAAAAATAAAGAAAACTCTAAAGATCATATAACTTATTTTTTAAATTTTTAGAGTCAGAAAAAAAATCCAACCAAAATTATATTCAAATGTTAGAATTAAAAACCAAAATCCATGATTTTTTGTGGAATTTTTGAATTAAAGGGAATATTAAAATAAAATCAAACAAACAATTAAACAATTAAACTATTATTTAATGAAAAAATGAAAACCCTAGCCAACAGTCATAAAAAGGTTAAATCAAAATTATATTCAGACACTATGATTAAAAACAAACTTATATGATTTTTTGAGGATTTTTGAATTAAAGAAAATATTAAAACAAAAATTATGAAGCAAACATTTCAAATAAACTTCTCAAATTTAATTTCTAATCAAAAATAGGAAAAATGCTAAACCAAAATCAGAATAGATTTCTAAATTATTTTAAGAGTCCAAAACATTTTTTGTGGAATTTTTAGATCAATGAAAATATTAAAACCAAAATAAACATTAAACAAAAATTAATTAATTAATCACACGGATTTTTAAACCAATCAAAACATTTTCAAAAACTATAAAAAAAATACACAAGGTCAGAAATATTATTTTTAAGTTTTCTGAATTTTTTCATAATTTTATCATGATTATTGATCAAGAAATAAAATCCAGAAATTAATTAAAATTCAAATATGAAAAAAATTCAAAAAAAGATAGATCCAACGGACCAGATCAAGCCAGCGCGTCATCTTCAACCTCTGTTCAAAACTAAAACTCGCACGCGACTCAGGCTTATGCCTCAAATTCAGATCGATCATACAATCTCATTTCTCCACTAAAATTCATCAAATCAAGTGCAAATCAAAGCTAGCATGGCAAGGAATTAAACACAATTCAAATCACATCAAATGGACAGCCATGGATCTAGAAATCTCAGCACGAAATCACCAAAAAATCACTGAAAATTAGAGTTGTAGAGATCTTAAACAAGCATAATATGCCAAACCAAAACCTCAAACAGTTTCAGAATCGTTCACATAACATCAACAAGCAAGTATCCATGCTTAAATTCAGCAATAAACAACTATATATCATGAATAAAATTTGAGTGAGCTTACCTCAAATCAAAATCTGAATGCAAGGTTCCCTCACTCCAGAAGAAAATCAATGGTTCCAACTTGACCCTCTTGCTCCACTGAATGTGTCTCTGCGAAGAAATTGAAGAAACGACCAAGGAATTAAGGGATTCGAAGAAAAAATGCAGAGAAAGGAAGTTGAACTCAGATTTGGATTTCTTGCAATGGAGGCCTCTCCCTCATCAAATGAGCCTTGCTACTCATTATATATAGTGAGTAGAGGAGGGTAGGGGTGGAAATGCAAGCTTAATACCGTTGGAGGGCAGGATTAGAAGTTTGTGCAGAAAATGAGGTGTGCATAGGATCAGGTTATTTGCTCATGCATTCTTTATCCTTTTATGCATTTTGTGGGATAAATTACTTCAGAAAATCATCCTTAAAATCTTGGCCCTTGATTCCACATGATCAGAAAGTATTGGAGTTTTTGCAATTTTGGGCAATTTTTGAAATTTTGGCCTCAAGCAAGTACAACAATCACATGGGCACGAAATGGCTGGCATCAAGGGCTTCCATAGGTCACAAATGTGTCATGGGCCTGATTAGAAGTGAAGAGAATGGCTGAAAATGAAGTTCTCAAGTTTTGGCATTTTGCTTGCATGGCTAAAGTTCAATAAAATGGCATGAAATTCACAAGACCATAACTTGCCCATACTTTTGAATTTGGACACAAATAAGTACAATTTGGAAATTTTTTTAAAATATCTACAATCCCTTAGTTTTGTGTTTTTGCAATTGAATCCACTAAGGTCCTCAAAATTTGATATGAAATTCACTAATTTTGGAAAATGACCTATAATTTTAACTTGAGGCATGAACTTCCAAATACCATAACTCTTGACTCTTTGACAATTTGGACATGAGAACAAAAGGAGATGAAATATCACCTTCTTATCTTTCCAAGCATATTTCATTTGTATTTTTTTGATCAAAGGTGAATAAAATATGAATGTTTGAAGTTAAGTCGTTATTTTCCAAAATTAGAAACTTTTAGGGTTTCTTCATAAACAAGTTTCAACCCAAACCTCAATATTTTTGATCCAATGATCAAAATGGACTTGAAATATGAAAATTACACCCTTGAATTGATGGTTGACCAAAATTTCACTTGGTCAACCTTGACTTTGACTGATTTTGACCAAAATGACCATTTTGCCCCTTTGAATTAATTGGTCCACTTCTCTTCAAAATTGATGGTCAAAACTTCAAACATACTATCTCCCAAATATATAGAGGCCATGTGAAAAGTTTCACTTCAAAATTCTCAAGAAATCTTGATAAAATCCCAAACCCTAGTTTTGGTTAACACCTTAGGAGATTGATGAATCATCTCCAAAATTTCAAATCCTCTGGGCATCTTGACCAATTTCTTATACAAATACTTTTCAAATACCAATGAGATGTTGTAGCTTACAAATCAAGACTTGTACATTGATCAATAGCCTTGATCAAGCAAAACCCTAATTTTGACTGGTGAATCAAAAGAGTGATTCTTCTTATAATCAATCACAAACTTCAATCCTCTGATGATCCAAAGAGATGGATAAAATATCTTGAGATATGCAATAATTTTTGAGCTTGAAAGATACAGAGGTTTAGATGATAAGGTTCTACTTGAGATACTTGTAAATTCAATCAACCTTCAAAGCTTGAGGAAGACTTGATAACCAAAGTACTTTTATCCCATCACAATGTATGAATGTAATGCAATATGATATTCATGATGAAACACAAGCCTAAATCAAGAGGGTACATTTTGGGGTGCAACACATGGACGTTTTCCCATACAAACTTTTGTGCTCATTGTCTTTCTTTTTACATTTCTCATTTAGTTCAAAGATAGTTATACCCTTACAAACACTCACACTCACAATGCAGGAATACATCCATTCGGGATCCCATGGGTAACGATACTGCTATGGCCTTTTGTGACTCTGAGAATCTAATCTACCTAGCCGAAGACGAAGGTGAGGAAGATTGTGAAGTACCAGGGGAACTTGCCAGACTACTACAACAAGAAGAGAGAACCATTCAGCCTCACGAGGAACCCGTGGATACAATCAAACTAGGTATCGAAGAAGACAAAAAAGAGGTCAAGATGGGCGCCAATCTGGAACCCGGTGTCAAAGAGCGTCTGATTCAGTTGTTACACGATTATGTTGAAATCTTTGCCTGGTCGTATGAAGACATGCCACGACTTGATGCAGATATTGTGGTACATCGTCTTCCTATAAAAGAGGATTGTCCACTAGTAAAGCAAAAGGTTCGCCGCATGAGGCCTGATATGTCATAAAAGATTAAAGCAGAAGTCATGAAGCAATTCAACACTGGATTCTTGGTTGTTACCTCTTATCCCCAATGGGTTGCCAATGTTGTTCCCGTGCCCAAAAAATACGGAAAAGTGTGAATATGTGTGGACTACAGAGATTTGAACATGGCAAGCCCTAAGGATGATTTTGCACTCCCCCACATTGATATTCTAGTTGACAATATGGTACAACACAAAGTGTTTTCCTTCATGGACGGATTCTCAGGTTACAACCAAATCAAAATGGCGCCTGAGGACATGGAGAAAACAACGTTTGTCACGCAGTGGGGCACTTTCTGCTATAAGGTGATGTCATTCGGACTAAAGAGTGCTGGGGAAACCTATCAGCGTGCCATGGTAGCTTTATTTCATGACATGATACATCACGAAATAGAGGTCTACGTGGATGATATGATAGCCAGATCTCAAACAGAAGAAGAGCATCTTGATCACTTACAAAAACTATTTGAGAGACTGAAGAAGAACAAGCTGAGGTTGAATCCAAACAAATGCACATTTGGGGTGCGGTCTGGTAAACTCCTAGGCTTTGTCGTCAGCAACAAAGTTATCGAGGTCGATCCTGCCAAATTTAAATTAATACAAGAGATGCCTGCTCCTCGTACTTAGAAGGAAGTCAGAGGATTCTTGGGGCGTTTGAACTACATTTCCAGATTCATCTCTCACCTGACAGCTACTTGTGAACCAATCTTCAAATTGTTGAAGAAAGATCAAGTAGTCAAATTGAATGACGAGTGCCAAGTTACTTTTGACAAAATCAAAGAATACTTACAAGAGCCTCCTGTGTTGATGCCACCAGTCGAGGGAAGACCATTGATCATGTATCTGACTATTTTAGAAAACTCAATAGGGTGTGTGTTGGGGCAGCATGACGAGTTTGGCCGAAAAGAGCACGCTATTTATTACCTGAGCAAAAAGTTTACCGACTGTGAAACAAGATATTCACTGCTCGAGAAAACTTGTTGCGCTCTGGCATGGGCTGCTCGCCGGCTAAGACAGTATATGCTAACTCATACTACTTTGTTGATATCTAAAATGGATCCGATAAAGTACATCTTCGAGAAGCCTGTTCTCTCTGGGAGAATAGCGAGATGGCAGATGATCCCGACAAAATATGACATATAGTATACTACCCAGAAAGCTATAAAGGGCAGTGTACTAGCTGATCACCTTGCTCACCAACGTGTGGAAGACTACTAGTCCATGAAGTGCGAATTCCCAGATGAATACATCATGATGGTAAACAACTGTGAAGAATTCAGGCCACATGACAGACCTGAACAAGGATCCTGATGGACCCTGTTCTTTGATGGGGCATCCATCGCACTTGGAAATGGTATTGGTGCTATACTCATATCTCCTGAAGGATGTCATACTCCTTTTACGACAAGACTCTGCTTCAATTATACAAACAACATGGTAGAATACGAAGCATGCATCTTTGGCCTCAGAACTGCCATAGACTTGGGGATCAAATCCTTTAATGTATTCGGAGACTCAACTTTGGTTATCATTCAGATCAAAGGGGAATGGGACACCAAACACCCAAACCTTATCCCTTACAAAGAACATGTTTTGACGTTGCTACCACATTTTGAGAAGATTACCTACGAGCATTTCCCGCGAGAAGAAAATCAGCTAGCAGACGCTGTAGCCACAATGTCATCTATGTTTAAACTTAATTGGGATAACGAGGCTCCCCAGATCACCATCGAACGGATGGAGGAACCAGCGCACTGTCACGAGATTAATATTGAAGAAGTAGTGAACCAGCCTTGGTTTCACGAAGTCAAGAAGTATCTTGAGGCTCAAGAACATCCAGAAGAAGCTTCAATCAATGATAAGAAGTTCTTAAGAAGATTATATGCTAAATTCTTCCTTAGTAATGGCATTCTTTACAGAAGCAACCATGACTCTGTGTTACTTCGGTGCGTAGACAAGGTTGAAGCTGAAAGGATCATGGATGAATTGCATGAAGGCACTTTTGGCACCCATTCCAGTGGGCATACGATAGAAAAGAAAATCCTACGGGCAGGCTATTACTGGTCTACCATGGAAGCAGATTGCTATCAACACTCTCGAACCTGCCATAAATGTCAGATTTATGCTGACAAGGTGCACGTACCTCTAGTTTCTCTGAACGTCTTAACGGCTCCTTGGCCCTTTGCTATGTGGGGGATTGATATGATTGGGGAAATCAAGCCAACAGCCTCCAATGGACACCGCTTCATCCTAGTGGCCATTGACTATTTTACAAAGTGGGTTGAGGCAGCCTCCTTTGCCTCCGTTACAAAGAATTCTTTTGCCTGTTTCATCAAGAAAAATCTCATTTTCCGGTACGGTATCCCTGAGAGGATCATCACTAATAATGGTACAAATATCAACAACACTATGATCACCGCCTTGTGCGAGCAATTTAAGATTCAACATCACAATTCTTCTCCTTACCGGCTGAAGATGAATGGTGTCATCGAAGCTGTAAATAAGAACATTAAAAAGATCATACAGAAAATGAGAGTCACATACAAAGAATGGCATGAGATGCTACCATTCACTCTCCAAGGATATCATACCACATCTCGTACATCAACCGGGGCAACACCCTATTCTATGGTTTATGGCATGGAGGTTGTCTTGCCTATCGAGGTCCAGATCCCCTCTCTGAGGATTATGAAGGATGCAGGGCTGAATGAAGAAGATTGGATTCAGACTCGACTTGATCAACTAAACTTGATTGATGAGAGAAGGCTCACTGCTGTTTGTCATGGTCAAATGTATCAAAAATGGATGATCAAGGCTTTCAACAAGAAGGTCAGGCACCAAGTATATCAAGTTGGGGATCTAGTGATCAAACGCATCATACTGCCAGAAGGCAATCCCAGGGGAAAATGCACTCCTACCAATGAAGGACCATTTGTAATCAAAAACATTTTCTCTGGTGGGGCAATGATCTTGACCACCATGGATGGCGACGACCTGCCGCACCCTGCAAACGCAAACATAGTCAAAAGATATTACGCATAAGAGACCCGCTAGGTTGACACACCAAGACAAAACAAGGGCATCCCGGTGAACCAAAAGAGGTTCGGGAAAAAATTAGGGACAAAAACAAAAAAAATCTGTACACCCGGGAAGTTGAAAACCTGAAAGTGCGACTTGGGCAAAAAAGGGTATCCCGGTGGACTGAAAACCCGAAAGGGCGGTCCAGGCAAAAGTTAGGGAATTAAAGCGTATGACTATGTCCCGTTGGATCACCTTACCGATAACTCGCAAACTCGAGATATCCGACCAATTCAATCATCTTCTGACAAGGTAACAAACAGACAAGATGCTCAGAGATACAGAGGCTATAGCAGAATGGGAATCCCATGGGATAAATACACATAGCTATCTTTTCTTTGTATTAAAATTTTCATTTTTTCTTACGATGGCATTCTCCTAGTAGAATGTTTGTTTCACTGTACAAAAATACTTACTCAAAGTCAATACAAAGATATTCCTTTGAAAGTACAAAACTATATGTTTTTCTTTACTCTTGTGTTTTGTTTACAAAAACGTCCAACGATTCATTGTTGAACATACGCATTTGAACATAATTACTGTTTACAAATAAACAAAATAAAAGAAAATCACTGATGGCTTTAAGATATTGGAAAATCTCTCTAAGTTTTTTTCCATAAAATCCCCCGCGGTGTGCAGTTTAATCCCCAGCGGACTAGAGCTTCCAGTTATCGATCCCTAGTAGAAGTCGTAAAATTTCTCAGGATTCCCCAATAGGATTTTACAAGCAGTATACGACATTTCCCTTACAACAAAGTTTATTTCTCTAAGAAGAAATTCATCAACACTTAGACTTCACAACATGAAGACTTATACTCCATACCCTCAGCAGTGGTCAGGGATTTATTTTCCCCAATCCAACAGTAGTGTTGCAGATTAGCTCGCATGCATATACATCACATCCATATATCATAAACATCAATAAAACAAATGCATTATATCATACATTTCATACAACAAGACCCTGCATTTTAGCTAACATTTTTACCCTTTCCAGGATAATATTAACAACTATCATTAACAATGTTCAGAGTTCTCAGATACAGTTCAGATACGCTCCAGACACGGATGCCATTCTGATACTCATTCAAATTCAACTCTCAGATACAATTCAGATATGCTCCAGACACGGATGCCATTCTGATACTCATTCAAATTCAACTCTCAGATACAGTTCAGATACGTTCCAGACACGGATGCCATTCTGATGCTCATTCAGATTCAACTCTCAGATACAGTTCAGATACGCTCCATACACGGATGCCATTCTGATACTCATTCAGATTCAACTCTCAGATACGCTCCAAACACGGATGCCATTCTAACACTCATTCAAAACTAGCTTTCAGATATAGTTTAGATACGCTCCAGACACAGATGCCATTATGATAATCATTCAAAATCAGTTCCCAGATACAGTTCAGATACGCTCCAAACACGAACGCCATTCTGATACTCATTCTTTCAGCTTAGAAATTACAATACAAACAATCACTTTTGGATGGCATCTTTAAGCCCATCTCCTACAGCTTTCTATCACCTCTCAAAATGGCATCTTTAAGCCCATTCCCTCAACCATCACATCACCGAGTGCAAATTTCTGGGCACTCTAGTGTCCAATCATCTTCCACCTTCGAGTCACAAATGACAAGACAAGCCCATATAACTCTTCAGGCTTAATAAGATTGAATAGGGGCAGCTGTTGTACCCCAAAATTTGTCCTCTCAATTATCAAGAATTTTCTCACAAGATCTTCTTGGGCTCAAGACTGCACTAGGGTTTGATCAGCTCAAGACATCTCCTTAATCACTGATGACCAAAATTAGGGTTTGAGTTTGCACAAGTATTTTTGAACTTCCAATTCCCCATATGACTTTCATGGATCATTATGGACCCCCAATATTACTCATGTCAAGTTTCAAGCCTTGGATCACACTTTTGATCAGTCAATTAAACAGTGATCTTAAAATCAACTGTATTGGGGAAAAAGTCAACCATAGCCAATTTATAGTAAAACCCCATATTTTTTATCCACATCAACATTTTAAACTCATATGTATCATTTGATCAAGTTTGGACCATAATTTCTCAAGAAATTTGATCAAATCTCCAAAAGGGCAAAATGGTCAAAATTAGGGTTTTGACTAGGAAACGGCAATTTCTGATTTTTGACCTAGAAATTGATCAATTGGTTTAAGTCATGATCTCAAGAGTCCAAATGCATCATTTTGACCTAATGATAGGGTTCAAAACACTGCAAGTCCATTGGATTGACAGATGAATTTTGCATTCAACTGATCAAAAGTCAATTGTATACTGAAAAGTCAAACTTTGACTTTTTGGTCAAATTCAAGTGCCAAAGATCAAAATTCATCAAAACATGTCAAAATATGAAAGTTATTCATCAAGAAATCAAAAAGTCAAGATTTCATTTTGAAAAGTCAAAATTTCTAAACTTATAAATTTTTCTAAGTGTTGGAAATTTTATGTTTTTTCATAACTTTGAGCCAAATTTTCACCATGATGCAAGATGATTCAAGAGAAACTTCCAACATGAAAGTTGTAGATCTCAATGAAATATAAAATTTTTATTCACACAACTTCTTCCAAAAGTTCTTGGATCTCAAGTTATAATTTTATGAACATAGGGTCATGAAACTAAACACTTAGTTAAATTTTGCCCTAATTTGACCAGGATTTTGACCTAAATTCATGACACTTTTTCATATAGTTCCAAGGGGAATCCTCAAAAGAAATTCAAATATGGGTTGTAGAGAACATTGCAAGCTTTCTAAAATGTCAAAGAACTCCTTGAGATCATTCTTGAGTAGGTAGAACCGAAGAGATGAAATTAGGGTTTTGTCACTTAAATTACAAGTCATTTTGGATGAACACATGAACCAAATCAATGTTAGGCTGCATAATATTTACTTTGCAGACCTCAAACTTTTTTGTCACTCCAAAATTAATGGATTACACAAATTTTTTATCTATAACCCAAGTGATTTAAGCTTTATCCAATTCACATTGCCATTTTGGGAAGAAAGTTAACAATACCATTCTTGAAAAGCAAGCTTTATGCATAAAGTCCATTCTTTAGCCTCTAACTTGTTCCCTCTGATCACACTTCATCTACAAAGTCAGAATCAAGTGTGTTTAAAGCATAACCACTCTATCTTAGCAAGTACACAAGGCATTGAAACTTGTTTTCTAAAAAATCACATGTTATGCATAAACATGTAATTTCAAATTCTGATCAACAACAAGTCTCCAAACTTGTTGCTTATAAATAGAAGCAGTATTTGTGAGATAGAAGATGAGCTTGAAGACCCTTAAACTAACCCAAACTCCCTCTATCCAGAAACTGTCTCAAAACACCATTGTTGTGCAAATTCTGACTTGACATACCAAACTCCAAATCCCCTTGTGCGTTCTTTGGCCTTTCACTTCCAAAAGCTTCTAAACATCAAATACAAACCATCCGAAGTCCAATTGCCCAAGTGTAACACCTCCATCATCAAGTTCAATTTTCAAAAACAGGGGTCTGCAACTTGACTTCTCTAGAGCTCCCCAGCCACTTTCAGCTCAAGCTATTCATTACATTAGCTTCCTGGGACCTCAAGGAAGCTAACCTGATCCTCGCAGCACTTTGAATCAAGCTCATTTGCATTTCACGATTTCCAGTTTTGAGGTATTTCACTTGAACTTCTATCTCATCATTTAAGCATCATTAATGTTTATTTTGTGAAGGAAAAATGTAGACCTCATTGTCACGAAGCTGTACATATCAATAGTTTGCATTTACATGGCTTGAGCTTAGAGAATTTTAGTGTTGAAGTTTCTGAAATTTTTAGGGTTCAAATTAGGGCCAGAGAAATTCTCATTTATCTTTGACTTTTAGCTTTAATTATTTATATGGTTAGATTCTTGAGGAAGAATGCAACAACTTTCATTTTGTCATCTTCCATTTTTGTTGAGAAATGAAGAAGTTGCTGGTACACTGGCTGTAGGTTGAAGATGAAGTCATCAGGAATTGATTTGCCTTACATATTTATTGTTTTTTTATATGAACGGATGTATAGCCACCCCAGTGGTAAAGCACGCGCCTGTTAACCTATGGGACCTGGGTTCGAGCCTCAGTTGTACCCTTTTTATTTTTCATATTTTTTGACATTCCGACTTGTTTTGTTTGCAGGCGCTGGGCCCTTTGGGCCTGGCTTTTCTTTTATTTTTTTGCTTACCCACTCCCTGCCTACTTCATGCACCCCCTGGCTCTTTATTTTTTATTATTTCATTTTTTATTTTATTTTTATTTCATTTCATATTTTATTATTATTATTATTATTATTATTATTATTATTATTATTATTATTATTATTATTATTATTATTATTATTATTATTATTATTTATATCATTATTATTATTATTAATAAAAATCCCAAAAAATAATTTATTTAATTATTTAGATAATAATATGTTTATATTTTATTTCCATTATAAATACAAAAAGACTAAAAACATTTTGCTTAACAAAACAATTAATTTCTTTTCTTAATTAATTAATATTTAGATAATTAGGTTTACTTATTATATTATCCTCTTCTAAATTAAAATAAATTTAGAATTTAGGTTTATTTTAATTAATTAATTTGTTATATCATTTTAATTTAAAACCTTTTCTTAAAAAACCTAAAAATGTTTCAAATTTAATTTCTTTTCTTAATTAGTTTAAGTTGATTTAATTAATTTTATTTAATAATTTTTTCTCTAATTAGGGTTAGGTTAAAACCTCTTTTCATAAAAATCCAAACAAAAATCATGTTTCTTTTCCATTTGTATTTGTACTTTATATTTATTCATGTCCTTGTACATTGATATCAAAATCAATTTGGTTGTAATAGATTAATTAGGTTTATATTCTTGCAATCCCCATTCACAATTTGTATACCCCCTCCCACATGTATTATAATTGCGTAGTAACTTTAAATTCCACAATTTATCGCTTTATATACAAATGCTAGTAATTAGGTTTTGTATGGAAAGAATAAAATAAATCAAATAGAAAACCCTAATTCAAGACAAAAACAAGCATGAAAACAACACATTTGAATACAAGCATCCCTAGGGTAAAATCCACTTGGTTGCCTTACAAAATGGCCATATTACGCATGTGAGGTATCTTAGCAAAAACAAACGAATACAAGATCATAGTCCCTCGATGACGCTATCTAAGTTGCCTTACAAATGATCTTAGTCCCTAAAAGAGAATACTAATATACCTTGCAACATTGCTAATCATGGTTATACGATGACCCACACCCATCCTCTTTACATCCAAAGATAGGGTTGCTTACCAAATCAATGATAAAAGAACAATGTCAAAGGAAAAGAAAATGAATAAGAAAGACATTTGAGTAGGTAGAATGCTCCTAATTACTTGCTCAATTTCAAACAAAACATCCTTTCTATTTTCAAAAACAAACATTTACACTTTCAAAACATCTTACAAACTTGAAAACATTTTCAAAAGATCAAACACTTTGTATACATTCTTACGAATGAGAATCATTACAAAGATTGCCTAAACAATGACCTCTTTACAAAATACTTTCAAAAAACACAAAGCACAATTTCAAACAAAAAGCAAGTGATCTAGAAAGTAACTAAGAGCCCATGGAAAAACATGGATGAAAAGGGTGCTAATACCTTCCCTTTTCATAATCTATCCCCCTAACTCAAGAAATAATCTCAAAGGTCTTTCCTGTGCTTTTTCACGTTTCCTTTTAGATAAAAGAAAAGTCGGTGGCGACTCTTGCTAACCGCAACATTTGCAATCAAACGCAAAACCTTCAAGTCAGTTCTCCCACCGTATCACAGTGACCTACCAACTTTCAATGAAAGTAGAGAGAAAATATATCATACCACTGCCATTCACTGACGATGAACTACCAACGTTCACTGAGGGTAGCAAAAAGATAACAATCACCAAATTTCACTTAAGGTGACCTACCAAATTTCACTGAAGGTAGAGAGAAAATATACCATAGCATCGATGTTCACTGACGATGAACTACCAATGTTTACTGAGGGTAGCAAAAATATAAATGCACACTCAAACCAAGGCTCGAAGCTTGCGGAGATCAAAAGTAATAATATTGTCGAGGATCAAAGATTCAAAGCAGAAATAAACTGGAAGAGACAATCGTCCAAAATACATACTTTGAGAAATAAACTCAAGAGGGAAACCCAAATCATCCAGATAAAGAGTTGTTGTAGCGGTAGAAATGTTTAAGACTAAGCCATTGGATTGACTAGACTTTATACAAATCAAAATAAAAATCTCCACCACGCTTTATTGTTTCCAAAGGAATGGGAAAAGAGCGAATAACCCAAAAAAGAGGGGGGAAGATTCAAGGTAAGGGGTTTGGTTATGAAAAGGGAAGGTCTTAGTACCCTAAACATCTACGGTACTCCGCAGGAGCCTCTTTGTAAAATCTGTATATTTTGGCTATAAAATTTGTTGTATATAAAAAGTGGATGGTGGAGGTGAGGAAAGAAGCGTATTTATTTTATAATTTTTGCAACTGCCGTGGTTGCGAACCTTTGGTGCCTACGTACCACCTTTCGTGCAATAGGGGGTCAGGGTACACGTAGTTCCTCTTTTGAAAAATTTAAAACACAAATGCGTTGGTTAATTTTATGAGATAAAACATCATTGTCATTGTCCGTATGGAAAACATACCTACTACCCACAATCATGAGAAAGAAGAATTTGTATCATCTCAAAGTGGAGGATATGGCTTGGATTTTAAAAAATCAACAATGCCTCACTCAACAACCAAGTGGAAAATATATCTCTTTACTACATATTGTAGAAGTATAGTTGTTTGCATCACTACAAGGATTGACAAGAGTTCAACCTTTTTTGAGAAAAGTTTTAAAGATAAAAAGCCAAAATGGCAAGATGGTTTAAAATGAGATTGATTGACTTTTAGTCTTCTCACAAAAAATGTCAAGGTATCATTAAATTGATTGGGGATTTATTTATGAAAATGTTTTGAAAATGCATGGACATAAGTCCAAGTTTATTATGAAAGTGGTTCAAGTTCAAAAACAAGAAGAGTTTTCAAAAAGGGAAAGAATATTTTTGAAATTAAAGAAGATGAGAAGAGAAGAAAGGACTCTCCTAAAGCATAAGGTAAAAGCTAGGGATAAGAACCATCTAACCAACGAGAAGCCAATACTTGACATTATGATCCAATATAGAATTACCATTCCTTGGATTGAAACCAAGCAATCAAAAATACTAGACCTCTTGAGAGAACCAAACTTCAAGTGTATTAAGTCTTCACAAAAATTGGACAGAGTAGCCGCTGTATACGGGTGAATTCCAGATTACAAACAGAGGGTGTAATCACAAAAACCTACACACACAAAAAAACAAACAAGCAACCCAATGTCTTGAGGTGAACCTCAAGAACTCCAAACAAAATAATCAGATAAGGTCACAAAGTCTCCAAGATAGGCCAAGGTTTCTAATTCCAAGTCCAAGAAAAGTCACGTGCTCCATAATGCCAATGATAATAACCAAATAGTCGAAGTACCATTAAATATTTTTTAGGGTTTATGTTGATTATTAAGTATCTTAAGAAAGGAAAAGAAAAGCTCAAGTGAGCAAAGTAAAAATGGCATGAAATTTAAATGCTAAAAGTAAATGGTAAATAAAGCATAAAAAAGAATGAAAGCATAAGGTAAAACAAGTCAATAATTAGTGGTTAGTTGGATGACCATCTTGAAGCTTGCATTTGGAACTCATTATAGGATTGGTAGAACCAAAGTCTCCACACAACAAGTTGCATTTGCTTTTTGTCAAGTATATCATCCATTAGGATTTCTCATAAGTACCATTTAATGATCAACGATGTTTAAGTGATCTACGTTGACCAAAGGTGTTGTAGATCCATTAGAGGATTGGTAGAACCAAAGCCTCCACACAACTAATCTCAAGGTTATTGGATCAAAGAGATCAAATTAACATACATGGGCTTGCAATCATAAGTTTGGGCCACGAATGATCATTTATTCGAATCGGGACAAAATTTAGCGCTATGTTAAGCAATCGTAAGTGGACTTATATAGAAGTCGCACCTATTTTGAGGCCGGTCAATAGCAATCTATGCGCCATTTGTTTTGAGACATAATATAGACATCATGCTCCAACAACATCTAGTGCAATAAGAAGGGGATGAGATGAAGAGGGATGGAATAAAAAATATACAAACCACATTTGAATTAAATTTTAATCAAACTATTATTAAAATCATTCATCCATTTTTGTGGAGTTAAACTCAACACCATGGATCCAATGATGTTAATAAAGTTCATGATCCAAAATCTAACCCAAGATCAGCCAGAAAATAGTCACAAAATAATATCACATTTTAATATACATAAAAGGGTTTAAAAATAATGTTTAAAAATAGAAAATAAAGAGAAAAATATCAACTATATTCAAATTAATCAAGAAATAAAAAGTAAGACCATAGAAAATCAGAAAAAGGCTCAAATAATTTTACAAGTTTTTTGGTAATTTTTTAAAGTTAGAAACTATTTTTAAAATTAAAATAAATGGGTAAAATAAACAAAAAATGGCAAAAAAAATAGTAAAGTCAGAAACAAAAATAAAATAAGGTCTCCAATATTTGTCACAATATCATTGGATCATTCACTAATTTTTTTAGAATTTTAAAATGTATAAAAGTATTTTTAAACATTTAAAATAAATCAAATAAGTGTAAAATTTATAAAAAATACCAAAACACAAAATTAAATAGTGAAAAAATAAAAATCAGAAAGAGAATAATCAAAAATATTTTTCATAATTTTTTCAGATATTTTGGACTAAAAATGAATTTTCTATGATTTTTTGAAATTTAAAACAATTAAAATATAAAAGTCAGAAAAAGAAAATCAAAGTAAAATATGTGGACCATTAGATGAGAGTCAAAACGCGTTAGTAATCAAATCCAAGGGATCTGGCGCGCTGTGCATATCATGGTCATTAGTGAATATTGTACAGAATCATTAATTAAATCAGGATTTGAAAAATACAGATGGCACGCCTTCATTTGTTGGAAGATGACACGTTGGTCATCTTCAACCTCCAGCCATCATGAATTGCAGGTCTCTCAAACTGTAAAATCAGAAGCTCAGACCTATGCCATTCGCTTCGTCTCTTCAAGACGAAGACAACCACACCCCCGCGCCAAATTTATATAAACTATAACTCAAGCAATTTGGAAGGAAAGTTTTGAAAAGGGATTTGAAATTTCATGGTCAAAAAGTGTTTCCAGTAAAAGGTAAGTGTTGCGACTAGAACCAAGGCAATGAGAGAAACACAATGATATCAGAGTTTTGAATAATTGATGAAGGAATCTACCTATTGAAGTTGAGTTGCAGAGCTCTGAAACTGGACTTCTATAGAGCCGTATATGGCACGATTCTTGAATGTAATTATGTGGTTAGCTTCAGGGAAGATCAAGGAAGGTGAACTAATGGAAAATTTGGATTGAAAAAGGCTCGAGAATGGATTTTGAAGTTACAGAAAATTGAGTTATGGAGCAAGTTTGGCAGGGTGATTCTGGCTATCCAAGCTTGGGAAAATGAATGGGATAGTTCATGTATTTATAGGAGAAGCGAATGGGATCAAAAGGAAGAGTGAATGATGCATTTTGGAGGGAATTCGTGCAAACCTGATGCACGAGTGAAGTGTGATCCAAACTTCACTAAAACTCATCCAATTCTTGCGTTTTTATGCACTAATCTACTTGGGAAAGTTAGTTAATTATGTTTAGACCCAAAACGCATGTTAGTTTGAGGTTTAGAGTTGTAACATGAAATTCAAATTCTGACTTGCAAGGAAACTTCAATTCCAAGTTACCATTTTTGAAACTATGGCATTCTCATCTCAAGGGGTCTTAAGGCATTATTCTTGATGATTTAGAAAGATGAGGATACAAGCTTTGCAATGGAAAAAGAATGGAGTTAAATGGATGCTTGAGCTTAAAGTTATATTGATTCAAAGTTGAAGAAAAAGGGTTGACTTTCCATACTTAGAAATATTTTAAATTCTTCATTAAAAATGTCCTATAATATCTTGCATCCAAACATGGCCTTCCACTTGGAATTTTCTCTTGATCAAAAAAGATGGCATGATGTAGATCTCTTGAATGACATTTTGAAACTTGAATCATTCAAAATATCAAAAATTTGAGCAAGTTATGACTTGTTGAAGTTCGCAAAATTTCATGAAATGACCTATAATCTTTTGAATCTTTAAGGCAACTTCCATTCGTTTCCCCACTTTGCACATAAAATAAGGCATAAAGTTCACATCCTCAAGATAATTTTGGAAAAAGAATGGGCTCAAGGGGATAAATATTAACCAAGTTATGATCATTTGAAGTCACACATGGAAAATTGGGGATGCATCTGGAGGACTTGTAATCTTTCTTCTTCACCAAGTTTCTTCCACATGAAAAATCTTTGGAACTTTTGAAGTGATTTGTTGATAATACTTTTAAGAGAAGGATGTCTTTGGAATCATTCAAAAATACCAAAAGTTGAGAAATATATGCTCCTTTGAAGTTCAAAACCCTAGCTCCTAGATCAAGAAAATGCTCTGAAGAACTTTGACAAGCTTGAACAAACTTCTTGTAACAATATTCTTGCTTTGTGAATATAAGTTGTTGAAGATGACAATGAGGATTCATAGCTACCAAAACCACTTCCATATCTTGAAATTTGAGAGAAATATTCTCTTGTGACCAATGGGAACAAAACCTTGTCCAAACATGACAACTTCTCCAATCAACCCCCATGTACTTTTGAGTCAAATCTAATAACCTTGAAATGTGATGAACCAAAGCAACCTTTCCATGCCAATACTTCCCAAAACCAATCCAATGGTGAGCTTTGAACTTCTCAAGCTATATTGACTAGGGCATGGAAATAAACTCATGAACCCATGAAGTAACTTGTTAAATCTCATTGCCCCTACCTACATGGATAACAAGCAAGACAAGCCAACATTGTATTTTATTAGTTAAATGAAGAAATCAAAATAATATTCATGATCACAAAAGGAACATAAGTCAAGGTGCTTGGTAATCCCTCAAAAGGAGCAAAACTCAAAGTAGTGAGGAGAACCAAGAACCCTAGTGTAATCTTGTTGTGAATAAACCAACATGGTATGATAAAGGGATCTTAGGGGCAAAAATTGGGGTACAATAGCTTCCCTTATTTAAGTTTCTTCTATCGGAGATACGAAGGTTAAAAATATTCGTATCGACGCGATCGAAGATACTTAAATATAAAACAAACCCTATTTTTGGCCCTAAGATGCCATGCAAATGCTTATGCATATGAATGCATATGAACAGGACCAAAGAGACGCTAAGTATCACTGGGGATGCAACAATAATAAAGAAACAAAGGAGCAACCCCACCAGGAAAATAAACCACGGGTAGACCAAAAGACCTGAATCAAAGAGGATGGTAGAATGGTCAAAGGATATAGCAACTTCTACTGAAGGCGAAGCTACCGATGTTTACTGAAGGCAGAGAGAAAGATAACAAACATCATCGTTCACTGCCGATGGTCTAATAACTTTCACTGAAGGTAGAAAGAGAATATCATATCACCATCATTCACTGACAATTAACTCCCAACATTCACTGGGGGTAGCAAAAAGATAATAATCATCGACGTTCACTACCAATGGTCTACCAACTTTCACTGAAGTTAGAAAGAGAATATATCATAGCACCGCCGTTCACTGAAAATGAACTACCAACATTCATTGAGGGTAGCAAAAAGATAACAAACACCGACGTTCACTGCCGATGGTCTACCAACTTTCAATGAAGGTAGAAAGAGAATATCATATCACTGTTGTTCACTGACGATAAACTACAAACGTTCACTGAGGGTAGAAAGAGAATATATCATATCACCACCGTTCACTGACGATGAACTGCCAACATTCACTAAGGGTAGCAAAAAGATAACAAACACGGATGTTCACTGTTGATGGTCTACCAACTTTCACTAAAGGTAGAAATATAATATCATTACAATGCCGTTCACTGACGATGAACTACCAACATTCACTGAGGGTAGCAAAAAAGATAACAAACACCAACTTCACTGCCGATGGTCTACCAACTTTCACTGAAGGTAGAAAGAGAATATCATATCACCGCCGTTCACTGATGATGAACTACCAACGTTCACTGGGGGTAGAAAAAAGGTAACAAACACTGACGTTCACTATCGATGGTCTACAAACATTCACTGAAGGTAGAAAGAGAAAATATCATATCACCGCCGTTCATTGATGATGAACTACCAACGTTCACTGAGGGTAGCAAAAAGATAACAAACACCGATGTTCATTGCTGATGGTCTACCAACTTTCACTGAAGGTAGAAAGAGAATATATCATATCACCTCCGTTCATTGACGATGAAATACCAACGTTCACTGAGGGTAGCAAAAAGATAACAAACACCAACGTTCACTGCCGATGGTCTACCAACTTTCACTAAAGGTAGAAAGAGAATATCATATCACCGTTGTTCACTGACGATGAACTACGAACATTCACTAAGGGTAGAAAAAAGATAACAAGTTTCCCCAAGATTCTGGTGTTTGACCTAGAACGGGTCTCAACTTCTTCTTTAACCAAGGCGCTCTTCCTGGAAAGGACAACATATGAGCTGTCTCAAATAAAGAGATTTTCTACTTGTTATCAGGGAAGATTGTAAAAAGAAATGGCTTTTTGGGAAGGAGGTATGACTTCTTGGGGAGATGTCATGATATTATTGCTGAGGGGATAAAGTCTTCTCGTTCCAAAAAAATGCACCAACCAAAATATGGAGTTTTCAGAAATCCAAAGTAAATAACATTATCGTGGAACCACAGATTCAAACCAGAAATAAACTGGAATAAAACAGTCAACCAGAATACATCCTTTGAGAAATAAACTCAAGAGGGAAAACCAAATCCAACCAAGCAAGGAGCTGTACCGGAAGGCTAAAGAAAAAATCTTCCATGAGGGACAACTCAGTAGGGACATTGAAAGAATATACGCTTTCTGCTTAGGACCAACACTCTGTTGAAGAGAGGACAACGTAAATCTGCAAAACAGGATAATATGTCAACAAAAATAGTAACAAATGTCAATGAACAATGACTTTCCAATCTTAGCTATGCATGATGTATGCATGAATGTATGAGCGTTATCGTGCGTATGCTAACACAACAGATATACAACACTGGGAACAACCATGTAAAACTGCCTCGGGCACTAACAACACTCGGCTAAACTTCATCCAGGATGATCATTCCAAGAAAGGTAATGGCGAGTTGAGGAAACAAAACCTACTGACTGCTTTAACTTTATAAGGAGAAACATGATCCAAAGGTAGATAAATAAAAGTGATGAAATAGTACGGATACAGGGATATAACATCCTTCTTCAGGCTTCACCGGGGAAACAGGTGTTTTCGAAAGTAACATTCCTACTAGAGATTACAAAACCAGTCTCAAGAAAAGCAGACTGACACCAAAACATCCGAACATTCATTGAGGAAATCAGACTCACTTCATTGGCAAAGTTAACATCATATTCACAACACGTCCTTCATTTGGAGAAACCAGGGACCTACGTTCTTCAAGAGCGGGTATGGTACTAATCTCTCTGGAAAAAAGAACTTCTATCGGGCCAAACGAAAACTTCACTGGAGAAAATGCGGATTGAAACTTTACATCATGAAAACTTAGAAAAGAGGAGAAATAAATACAAACTTGACCCTGGATACCGGAACCATAAACCCAATACGGGGAAAATAACCCGAGTAGACCTTCCCGAGGGGAACAAAAAATTCTCAAAGCAACTGGAGTTTGTCCACTCTTGGGATCACCATTTTTGTTGTCATTGTTTCATCACAAATCTCAAAGTAAAAACAGATTGTAAAATCTCTTTTTTTTTAAAAGTCAATTTTGTTATTTAATCTTTTTTTCTTCGAAAGTTATTATCAATAATAAACGGAGTCTTTGCAAACTAAATAAAATAAGAAATACAAAGAATTGGGTAAAAGCTCAAATTTATTAATAAAATGGTAGTCTGCGAATGGAGAGACTCCATAGATGATTATAAAGTTTGGAAAATGGTAATATATACTGGAAAAGATACATTGATATACAATGACCATTATCCCCTCTAACAACTTTTTAAATCCTGAGCATCGGCTTCTGTTGAAGTATGGTGAAGATCCGAGAAGAGTGTTGCTTCAATGATAAAATATTGTCTGACGTAGTTACTTGCCCAGAAAGTCCCTAACTTTTGCCTAAGTTGCCCTTGTGGGTTTTTAACTTAGCGGGAATTTTATTCTATTTATGTCTCTAATTTTTTCCTAGACCGCACTTTCGGGTTTTCGGTCTAGCAAGACGCTCCTTTTTGCCTAAGCCGCCCTTTCAGGTTTTCAACTTAGTGAGTTTATCTTTTATTTCTTTAGGTGAAGTATTTCTTGACTGCGTCAGCATTCATGGGACGTGGGAACTCCTCGCTATCCATAGTTTCAAGAATTAATGCACCGCCAGAGAAGGCTTTCTTGACAACATATGGGCCTTCAAAGTTGGGAGTCCACTTGGCCCTAGAATCAGTGTTGAAAGACATGATCTTCCTGAGCACGAGGTCGCCTTCTCTGAATTCACGAGGTTTGACCTTTTTATCAAAATATATTTTCATTCTTCTCTGATATAACTGGCCATGACACAAAGCTGCCATTCTCTTCTCCTTAATCAAATTCAATTGGTCAAACCTGTTCTGGACCCATTCAGCCTCTGTCAACTTGGTTTCCATTATCACACGCAGCGAGGGAATCTCTACCTCGACAGGGAGTACAGCTTCCATTCCATACACCAGGGAGAACGGGGCTGCTCCTGTTGAAGTGCGGACAGATGTTCGATATTCATGCAGAGCAAAAGGAAGCATTTCATGCCAATCCTTATAAGTAACAACCATTTTCTGGATAATTCTCTTGATATTCTTATTAGCAGCTTCAACAACCCCATTCATCTTAGGCCTGTATGGAGATGAATTGTGATGGACAATCTTGAATTCTTCGCACAGTTCTATCATCATCTTGTTGTTCAAATTCGAGCCATTGTTAGTGATGATTCTGCTCGGCACACCATACCGGCATATAAGGTTATTCTTAATGAAGCGTACAACCACCTACTTAGTAACATTTGCATATGAAGCAGCCTCCACCCACTTGGTGAAGTAATCAATTGCTACTAAGATAAAACATTGCCCATTCGAAGCTTTGGGTTTTATCAACCCAATCATGTCAATACCCCACATAGAGAAAGGCCACGGGGAGGAAATCACATTGAGGAGTGTCAGAGGCACATGGACCTTGTCTGCGTAAATCTGTCATTTATGGCACTTCTTTGCAAATTTGTAATAGTCAGATTCCATTGTCAACCAATAGTAACCTTCCCTTAGCATCTTTTTAGCCATTGAATGTCCATTGACATGAGTGCCAAATGAACCTTCATGAATCTCATGCATCAACATGTTTGTTTCGTGTCTATCCATGCATCTGAGCAAGAACATGTCATAATTTCTCTTGTATAACACGTTTTCACTGAGGAAGAAACTGCCTGCCAATCTTCTCAATGTCTTTCTATCTTTCTTTGATGCACCGATCGGGTATTCTTGAGTTTGAAGAAAATGCTTGATATCATGATACCAAGGTTTTTCATCTGCTACCTCCTCTGTTGTAAACACATGAGCGGGCTTATCCAGCCGTCAAAATCGTAATTCGGGGTATATCATTCCAAGTATTCACTTGGTACATAGAAGCCAGAGTTGCCAGAGCATCCGCCATTTGATTTTCATCTCTAGGGATGTGATGGAATTAAACTTTATTGAAGAATTGTAATAATATTCTAGCATAATCTTTGTAAGGGATCAAGCCAGGGTGACGAGTATCCCATTCTCCTTTAATCTGATTTATTACCAAAGCTGAATCACCATACACATATAGAATTTTGATTCTGAGATCAATAGCTTCCTCGAGACCCATGATGCAAGCCTCATATTCTGCCATATTATTAGTGAAATCGAATGTTAACCTTGCAGTAAAAGGAATGTGCGATCCATGAGGAGTGACAATCACAACACTAATTCCTTTACCATAAACATTCGAAGCTCCATCAAATATCATACTCCAATGAGATTCAGGGTCAGGACCTTCCTCGGGTAATGGTTCATCACAATCCTTCACTTTCAGGAACATCACATCCTCATCGGGGAATTCATATTCAGCATATTGGTGATCCTCCTCTGGTTGGTGAGCAAGATAATCTGCCTACACACTACTTTTAATAGCATTTTGAGTGTGGTATTCGATATCGTATTCAGATAACAACATTTGCCAACATGAAATTCTTCCAATAAGAGCAGGTTTTTCAAAAATGTACTTGATTGGATCCATTTTGGAGATCAACCAAGTGGTGTGATTCAACATATACTGCCGCAAACGCTTTACCGCCAAGGCCAAAGCACAACATGTATTTTCCAGCATGGAATATCGCGACTCACAATCAGTGAATTTTTTATTGAGATAATAGATGGAGAACTCCTTCTTCTCTGTTTCATCCTGTTGTCCCAGAATACAACCCATGGATTTATCTAACACTGTCAGATACATAATCAACGATCTTCCTTCTACGGCAGGGAGCAAAATAGGAGGTTCAAGCAGATATTCCTTAATACTCTCAAATGCCCGTTGGCTGTCATCCGTCAACACATAACCTTGATCTTTCTGTAACAACTTAAAGATCGATTCACATGTTGCAGTCATGTGGGAAATGAATCTGGAAATATAATTCAAACGCCCGAGGAAGCCTATGACTTGCTTTTCAGTTCTCGGTGCTGGCATTTCTTGAATTTCCTGATATTATCAGGGTCAACTTCAATTCCTTTCTGGCTAACAATGAAACCCAACAATTTCCCTGATCAAACACTGAAGGTGCATTTATTTGGATTCAAGCGGAGACGATACTTCCTCAAATGCTGAAACAGCTTCAACAAATCTTCTATATTCCCTTCTTCAGTATGGGATTTGGTAATCATATCATCAACATATACTTGAATTTCCTTGTGCATCATATCATGGAATAGGATTGTCATAGCACCAGCGTTCTTCAACCCGAAAGGCATCACTCTGTAACAGAATGTTCCCCAGGGTGTGATAAACGTTGTGTTTTCCATGTCCTCTAGAGCCATTCTTATTTGATTATACCCGGAAAATCCATCCATAAACGAGAATACTTTGAATTTTGTTGTGCTATCCACTAATATGTCGATGTGTGGCAATGGAAAATCATCTTTTGGACTAGCTTTATTTAGATCTCTGTAATCTACGCACATGCGGACCTTTCCGTCTTTTTTCAGTACTGGGACAATATTGGCAATCCATTGAGGATACACTGACGTCACAAGAAAACCAGCATTAATCTGCTTTAGAACCTCTTCTTTGATCTTTACTGCCATATCTGGGTGAGTTCTTCTCAACTTTTGTTTAATTGGCGGACACTCTGGCTTCAACGGTAAACGGTGCTCAACAATATATGTATCTAGACCGAGCATATCTTGGTAAGACCAAGAAAAAATATCCACATACTCTTTCAACATCTCAACCAACCTGCTCTTCACATCAAGATGCAGTGATGCTCCAATCTTGACTTCCTTTGGATCTTCTTCTGAACACAAATTGATTACTTCCAAAGGCTCTTTATATGGCTGGATGGTATTTTCCTCGTGCTCAAGAAACTGTGAGACCTCTTCTGGAATCTGATCATAATCTTCTTCTTCAGCCCCACACACAGGACATTCAAAGTTGGGAGAGGGTGCAGGGTCATTGTATTCAACGGGTTTTTTAATTAATCTGCACATATGATTTGTGATTGCATTTAGAAACTGACACATATAACAAGTGACCATGCAGATTAAATTTCAGTTATTATTTATTTTGAAAGGTTTTTCTTTTATTACCATTTTCCGAGAAAAAGCAGAAAAATAAAGACATAATTTGGGAAACAAAGACAACTTTTATTATTGATCTTAAAAGTCACATCAAACAGATAAGCCCTACAACATTAATACTTCCACCTTGGGCAGAGTGAAATATTTTCAAAAGAAATATTAACAAATCAAATTACTTTGAAACATGTATGCAAGAGGGAACATCAAAGGTGATCCAGTTATGAACCCTGACTCCTTGCGTCACATAATTCGGCATTTCCTGCTCTGCTTCATCCTCCACAATGGTGTTAATCCTGGTAACAGTCAGATGAAGATAGCCTCCACTATGGAAAATTTCTTGATACCTGCCTGCAGCAGACTTCGGCTTCATGCCCTTACCTTTGTCATTCTTAGAAGATAACCCTAAGCCAGTTCTGTTATTATTTACAGGTGGATCCACAATTCATCCCCAAACTTCACTATGACCATTACACACAACCTGCTGCGCATCCTTCAGCGAAACCATGGAATTCTCATTTCCTCTTATGTTAACAATGGATAAGGCTTGGAACTGGGTTCCAACAGCAACTTCATCCGCTTCTACAATACTGAAAGAGGATAAATGAGATATCAACAATTCCTGCTCCCCATTTATGATCACCACCTTCCCTTCACGCATGAACTTTAGCTTCTGGTGTAAAGTTAAAGTGATAGCCCCTGCTTCATTTATCCACCGCCGTCCTAGCAAACAGCTGTAAGCGGGAACAATGTCCATGACCTGGAAGGTTATCTCAAACAAATGTGGTCCTATATGGATAGGTAAGTCCACTTCACCGATGACAGATTTCCTTGTCCCATCAAACGCTTTCACAATGATACCACTATGGCGCATAGGCGTTCCTTGATATTTCAACTTCATAAGGGTACTTCTTGGTATAGCATTCAACGCGGATACATTATCAATTAGCACATTGGATAGCAAATCATTCTTGCAGTTCATAGAGATGTGGAGGGCCAAGTTGTGATTCCTCCCTTCATCTGGTAATTCATCATCGCAGAAACTCAAGTTATTACACGACGTAATGTTTCCTATTACGCTGATGAATTGATCTATTGGTATATCACTCTCCATAAAATCTTGGTCTAGTACCCTCATCAAGGATTCTCTATGACCAGAGGAGTTCGTCAATAAAGCCAAGATGGATATTTTTGAAGGAGTCTGCAGTCACTGATCTACAATTTTTTAGTCGCTCATCTTAATTATATTCAATATATCATCTACTTCTTTCTCTAACGTAGCTTCACTAGTCTCTCCCGTAGCCTTCTTAGGTTCATCATTCTCAGCAACTTTATTTCCAACATCAACATCTCTCCGAACAATCGGTGCAAACACACGACCGCTACGGGTCACCCTGCTATTTTAGTCTATATTTCTAACATCAGGCATTGGCTGGATGGGAACCTCCACACTATCCTCCAAGATTGTAGCTTTGTATTTGTAAGGCACAGCCTTATCTGATTTGTAGGGGATAGGACCTGGAAAACTAATTACAAATGGGGTAACAACTGGCTTGCTATGATACTCCACTTCAAAATGGGCGGGTGCACCAAAACAAGGCACAATGACGTTTATCCCTTCTTCAACGCAATCGGTCATTAATGAGTCATTTCCAGAAAACAAATCTTCGTCTGAAGAGAAATACTCATCTGCGGAGGCATACTCCTCCTCTAACTCTTCTTCTGTTAAACAAACCTCAATCATATCAACTTCATGGTAATCATCCCTATGACCTGTGATCTTGATAGTTTCATTATCTAACAACAACTAAACACCCTTCTTCACGATTGAACATCCTCGGGGGTCTCGACAGCAAACTATGCAAGATCCATATTGGTGTTCCATCTGACCAGCCGTATGGCAGAAGGTAGCATGCAACTGCACGAGGTCCTCATTTATATACTCCACATCAAAAATTCTGAACTCACCAGGACATCCAGAAATCATGTCCACTTCCTCTTCATACTCTTACCTAGGCCTGATTATGTGGATGAGGCCCTCATCCATCATCTCTTGTAAACCAGCCTTTATCTTCTCGCAACCCTGTATGTTTGTACTGCAAATAGCACAACCGGCATGGTAATGCGTGTAGTATCTAAATTTACATAGGTCTGCATGCATTTTCACCAAATCTCCTCTAACTAGATGAATATCAAAAATACAGAAGTCGCCTGGACAACCGGCCACCATATTCACAGCATTTACTCCCCCATGCTTGGGTAGAGGGTTATCTTTCACATTAGGTCCCACGTCCTTGAAAGATAGAACACCATACTTCACCAATTTCTGTACCTCAGTCTTCAAAGGATAACAATTCTCGACATTATACCCTGGTGCTCCCTGATGAAAAGCACATGTTTGGTCTGCCTTGTAATACCAAGGCAATGGTGACGGTATGGCGGGAGGTGGTCGTGTCTGGACCAACTTTTTTCTGAATCAATTCCGGTAGTAACTCTGTATAGCTCATGGGAATAGGGTCATAACTCTCCCTTCTCTGATTATACCCTTGATTCCCCTGTTGGGACTGTCTCTGATAAGCAACGGTAGTCGGAGCGACATTCATAACAGGAGTAACTGAGGCGACTTGCTGATGACGCTGATAATTCCTTCTAGGAGCGTTTACCCTCCTCTCTTGTATAACAACATTTGCATATCCTTCTTTCTTCTTGGTAAACCCATAAGATGGCTTCTTTACACCTCCGGATCCTTCACTCTTCGTCAAACGGCCTTCTCTTACAGCCTCTTCTAAGCGGATACCCATTCCTACCATCTCAGTAAAGTTACTTGGCGCACTTGCTACCATCCTCTTGTAGTAGAAATCACCCTGCATTTTCAAGAAAATCTCAGTCATTTCCTTCTCTTCCATGGGAGGAATCACTTGGGCGACTACCTCACGCCATCTCTATGCATACTCTTTGAACGATTCCCTGTCTTTCTGAACCATGGCCCTAAGTTGGTCACGGTTAGGCGCCATGTCCATGTTGTACTTGTATTGTTTGATGAATGCTTCTCCCAAATCATTAAAAGTATGGATATTAGCATTGTCCAAACTCATATACCACTTCAACACAGCACTAGTCAAACTATCCTGAAAAAAGTGAATCAGCAGACGCTGATCATCAGTATGGGTAGACATCCTCCTTACGTACATCACCAGATGAGCACGAGGGCAAGTGTTTCCATTATGATTCTCAAATTCCAGGACCTTGAACTTAGTAGGTATCTTAACGTCCGGGACCAAACATAGCTCATTCGCATTCTGCCCAAATAACTCTTTTCCCCTAAGGGCCTTCATCTCTCTTTGCATCTTGTCAAACTGCTCTTGAAAATCATCCATTCTGTCATAAAGACCCAAGTCTTCACTCGGTGGAGGTAAAGGACGACACACATCATCATTAACAAACGGAACCATATTCACCGAAGGAGGTGCCGCAGGAACAGCATGCACCACCGGAGGTGCTGGAGTAACAATAGTCTGAACCACTAGAGTATCTTGAGGACCAAGATTGAAACCTTCAGGTGCAAAATTCTCTGGAATTCCCTATGGATAACTTTGGGGCATGCGATTCTGAACAACAGTTGGAGTAGCAGATACAAGAACAGTCGGAGCTTTAGTAGTTGCCCTTATTGGTTGAGGTTGAACACTCGGTGGCTGATTCTGAGCAGCCACCAGAACTTCCATCAGAGTAGTCAGATTGGCCATGCCGACCTTCAAAGCAGAAACTTCTTCGTGCAACTCGCGATTTTCTTGTTCTAAGTTGTCCATCTTCTTTCTGAAATTAGCCTGAGTGTTGTAGTGATGAGTCAGCTTGCTGAACGAAGTAAAGAAGCTTGGTAAGACACCTGGATATGCATAACAAATGCAAGAGAAATGTGCAATATGATGCATGATATGTAATGCACATGATTAATTTTACTTTGTTATTTAATATTTCAAGGGATTTATGGATTTATAGACATATTGCAAACATCAAAGTAATAACGCTTTTGAAATACTGATTTTTTTTATAATAACTCCAAAATGGATTACAAGTTTCAATGATCCCAAGTACAAGATGAAAATAAAATCTGAAACCCTGAGAAATAGAATTGATGAAGATCACTCTATACGTTGGCGCTTCCCCGTGAGCCTGGATATCTGAGCCTTCAACCTTTGGTTTTCTTCCGTATATCTAATGGCAATCTCCTTCCAATCATATGAATCAGGAAGTGAGTGATCAACACCTGATTGAGGCCCAGGAGAAAATAAATACCCTTGCCTCTCTATAGACTCTACTGCTCGACTCTCAAGGATCTCAATCAAGTCGTCTTTCTCCTTCAAGTCTGCTCTGTAGGAACTCTCTAAAGTTTGGAACTTGTTCTTCCAAGCATCCCTTTCCTGTTGCATCCTAACCAAAGCAAGTTGCAGCTCTTCCAGATCATCTAATAAGGGATGAGTGGTCTTCACAAACAGATCAGGCATAGGTGTTTCCCAGGAATACGACACCTTCAACTGAATAGTTCTCGATCGGATCCATTGAAGATATGGCTCCAAAGAAACAACACCCCTAGGTCCCAAATCCTTCCTACTTTTCTTATGAATGTGACGCCAGGCCTTCACAATCTTCTCCCTAGCTTCGATATGGTCTTCTCCTTCCTTCAATAAGAAACTACTCAAATGAATACTATTCAGTTTATCCCTCATCAGATAACTAAGCTGTCGCCGTGCAAGAACAAGGTTATAGTAAATTCTTACCTTTGTACCAAGAAGAGGTACATTAGGGAAACTACCACAACTGTCAATAATCTCTATGTCCTGGTAAACTCGATGATACAAATCAATATCTGAGTGAGTAAGTGCCATGATCTTAGGAGCCCAACGGGGTTCCTTCTTGACATCCCAAAAAGCATCAGACTGAGGCATATGAGAGATAAACCACCGGTACAATAGAGGCGTGCAACAGATAATCATCCCCCCATGATAAGAATTTCGAAGATGGATAGAGTAATAAGTATCACCCAAAAGTGTAGGAACTGGGTTTCAAATCATGAAGATCCTGATAGCGTTAATGTTAACAAACTTGTCCACATTAGGAAATAAGAACATCCCGTAAGCAAGTAGAGCAAAAATGGCCTCAAAAGCAACTGTACTCTTCATTCTGGCAAAGTAACGAGCTTTCTCTAATAAGAACTGAGCTGGTAATCCTCTAATACCCCCTTTAGTAGTCATATGGGCTTCCACCTCAGACTTCCCCAGGTGAATCAAGGCAACAATCTCATGTGGTTTTGGCTCACCCTCCAAACTAGTAAAAGGAACACGATCGGTAACAGGTAAATCCAACAGATAAGAATACTCCTCCAGTGTAGGCATCAATTGATTGTCTGGAAAAGTAAAGCAATGATACATCATATCATAGAACTGGACCAAGGTCGAGAGAATACCCTCTTTCATCTTCAGCTTCATGAGAGGAATAATGGACCCATACTTCTTCCGAAAGTGTGCAGAACACTCGATCTCGGGAATTAGACAAATCAACTCATCTATCTTGGGATCCTTGAAACTGTATTTCCCAGTCTTTCTCTTTCCAGATTCCATGGTTAAAAGTACCTGAGATATTCACAAATAGTCAACCTTTAAAATCCCTTGAAATAAGATTTCTCCAAAAGATGCTTATGAGTGCATGGATGCATGATGCAACAATCACACACAAGATCACACATATAGGGTTCATAGGTTCAACGTAACGAGTATGAGGTCGAAGGTACTACCCGTAACGTGTTAGTCTAAAAGTTATCACCTGCCGAACAAGGTTCTAGAGGTTCCCAGAGTCTACATCCTTCCTTCGGATATTACCAACTTCCCGATTAACTCGGTAATAAGTAATATTCTCAAGAAAGACTCGTCCGAGCATAGTATCGCATGACAACCATTTCAGGATTACTCCGTCATAGCTTCTGCACTACACCTAAAAGGCCAAGATGGGTTTGGTGTTCTACGGTCCTTAGTTTCAGCAGGCTCCCAGGTCGAAAATAGTACGTCTTCCCAATTACTCGGTAAACGACACTACAGTCAAAGGGGCCTCCACTGAGTGGGGGATCTCATGTCTCCTTTTTTGGGATTACTCCCTCAAAGATAACATGACAATACCGCCCATCCTATCTTAAAGTTTGCCCAAGTCTGGGTATAGGACTTATGAGTAATCACCAAGCACCCTGAAAACCAGGAAAATCCAGACAAACATATATACATCATATAACATAAAAAACAGTAATAACACATATACAAATATAAACAAAGATAGGCTTAACCCACTTAGGGATGGACCAGCAAGAGGTCAATATTTCCCCAGTGAAGTCGCCATTTTTTTGTAGCGGTAGAAATGTTTAAGACTAAGCCATTGGATTGACTAGACTTTATACAAATCAAAATAAAAATCGCCACTGCGCTTTAATGTTTCCAAAGGAATGGGAAAAGAGCGAATAACCCAAAAAAGAGGGGGAAAGATTCAAGGTAAGGGGGTTGGTTATGCAAAGGGAAGGTATTAGCACCCTAAACATCTACGGTACTCCGCAGGAGCCTCTTTTTAAAATTTGTATATTTTGGCTATAAAAATTGTTGTATATAAAAAATGGATGGTGGAGGTGAAGAAAGAAGCGTATTTATTTTATAATTTTTTCACCCGCCGCGGTTGTGAACCTTTAGTGCCTATGTACCAAGTTTCGTGTAATAAGGGATCAGGGTACACCTAGTTCCTCTTTTAAAAAATTTAAAACACAAATGCGTTGGTTAACTTTATGAGATGAAACATCTTGTCATTGTTCGTATGGAAAACATACCTACTACCCACAATCAGGAGAAAGGAGAATTTTCATCATCTCAAAGTGGAGGATATGGCTTGGATTTTAAAAAATCAATAATGCCTCACTCAACACCCAAGTGGAAAATATCTCTCTTTACTACATATTGTAGAAGTATAGTTGTTTGCATCACTACAAGGATTGACAAGAGTTCAACCTTTTTTGAGAAAAGTTTTAAAGATAAAAAGCCAAAATGGCAAGATGGTTTAAAATGAGATTGACTGACTTTTAGTCTTCTCACAAAAAATGTCAAGGTATCATTAAATTGATTGGGGATTTATTTATGAAAATGTTTTGAAAATGCATGGACATAAGTCCAAGTTTATTATGAAAGTGGTTCAAGTTCAAAAACAAGAAGAGTTTTCAAAAAGGGAAAGAAGATTTTTGAAATTAAATAAGATGGGGAGAGAAGAAGGGACTATCCTAAAGCATAAGTTAAAAGCTAGGGATAAGAACCATCTAACCAACAAGAAGCCAAAACTTGACATTTTGAGCCAAGATAGAATTCCCATTCCTTTGATTGAAACCAAACAAGAAAAAATACTAGACCTCTTGAGAGAACCAAACTTCAAGTGTATTAAGTCTTCACAAAAATTGGGCAGAGTAACGGCTGTATACGGGTGAATTCCAGATTACAAACAGAGGGTGTAATCACAAAAACCTGCACAAAAAAAAACAAGAAACCCAATATCTTGAGGTGAACCTCAAGAACTCCAGATAAAATAATCAGATAAGGTCACAAAGTATCTAAGATTGGCCAAGGTTTCTAATTCCAAGTCCAAGAAAAGTCACATGCTCCATAATACCAAGGATAGTAACTAAATAGTCCAAGTACCATTAAATATTTTTTAGGGTTTATGTTTATTATTAAGTATCTTAAGAAAGGAAAAGAAAAGCTAAAGTGACCAAATAAAAATGACATGAAATGTAAATGCTAAAAGTAAATGGTACATAAAGCATAAAAAAGAATGAAAGCATAAGGTAAAAAAAGTCAATAATTAGTGGTTAGTTAGATGACCATCTTGAAGCTTGCATTTGGAACTCATTAGAGGATTTGTAGAACCAAAGCCTCCACACAACAAGTTGCATTTTCTTTTTGTCAAGTATATCATCCATTTGGAATTCTCATAAGTACCATTTAATGATCAACAATATTTAAGTGATTTGCGTTGACCAAAGGTGTTGTAGATCTATTAGAGGATTGGTAGAACCAAAGCCTTCACATAATGAATATCAAGGTTATTGGATCAAAGAGATCAAATTAACATACTTGGGCTTGTAATTATAAGTTTGGGCCACGAATGATCATTTATTCGAATCGGGACAAAATTTAGCGCTATGTTAAGCAATCGTAAGGGGACTTATATAGAAGTCGCACCTATTTTGAGGTCAGTCAATAGCAATCTATGCACCATTTGTTTTGAGACATAATATAGAGATCATGCTCCAACAATATCTAGTGCAATAAGAAGGGGATGAGATGAAGAAGGATGGAGAAAAAAAATATACAAACCACATTTGAATTAAATTTTAATCAAACTATTATTAAAATCATTCATCCATTTTTGTGGAGTTAAACTCAACACCATGGATCCAATGATTTTAATAAAGTTCATGATCCAAAATCTAACCCAAGATCAGTCATAAAATAGTCACAAAATAATATCACATTTTAATATACATAAAAGGGTTTAAAAATAATGTTTAAAATAGAAAATAAAGAGAAAAATATCAACTATATTCAAATTAATCAAGAAATAAAAAGTAAGACCATAGAAAAATCAGAAAAAGGCTCAAATAATTTAACAAATTTTTTGGTAATTTTTTAAATTCAGAAACTATTTTTAAAATTAAAATAAATGGGTAAAATAAACAAAAAATGGTAAAAAATAGTAAAGTCAGAAACAAAAATAAAATAAGGTCACCTATATTTGTCACAATATCATTGGATAATTCCATAATTTTTTTAGAATTTTAAAATGTATAAAAGTATTTTTAAACATTTAAAACAAATCAAATAAGTGTAAAATTTATAAAAAATACCAAAAAACAAAATTAAATTGTGAAAAAATAAAAATCAGAAAGAGAATAATCAAAAATATTTTTCATAATTTTTTCAGATTTTTTGGCCTAAAAATGAATTTTCTATGATTTTTTGAAATTTAAAACAATTAAAATATAAAAATCAGAAAAAGAAAATAAAAGTAAAATATGTGGACCATTGGATGAGAGTCAAAACGCGTTAGTAATCAAATCCAAGGGATCTGGCGCGCTATGCATATCATGGTCATTAGTGAATATTGTACAAAATCATTAATTAAATAAGGATTTGAAAAATACAGATGGCGCGCCTTCATTGGTTGGAAGATGACACGTTGGTCATCTTCAACCTCCAACCACCATGAATTGCAGGTCTCTCAAACTGTAAAATCAGAAGCTCAGACCTATGTCATTCGCTTCGTCTCTTCAAGACGAAGACAAACACACCCTCGCGCCAAATTTATATAAACTGTAACTCAAGCAATTTGGAAGGAAAGTTTTGAAAAGGGATTTGAAATTTCGTGGTCAAAACGTGTTTCCAGTAAAAGGTAAGTGTTGTGACTAGAACCAAGGCAATGAGAGAAACACAATGATATCAGAGTTTTGAAGAATTGGTGAAGGAATCTACCTATTGAAGTTGAGTTGCAGAGCTCTGAAACTGGACTTCTATGGAGCAGTATAGGGCACGATTCTTGAATGTAATTTTGTGGTTAGCTTCAGGGAAGATCAAGGAAGGTGAATTGATGGAAAATTTGGATTAAAAAAGGCTCGAGAATGGATTTTGAAGTTACAGAAAATTGAGTTATGGAGCAAGTTTGGCAGGGTGATTTTGGCTATCCAAGCTTGGGAAATGAATGGGATAGTTCATGTATTTATAGGAGAAGAGAATGGGATCAAAAGGAAGAGTGAATGATGCGTTTTGGAGGGATTTCGTGCAAACCTGATGCACGAGTGAAGTGTGATCCAAACTTCACCAAAACTCATCCAATTCTTGCATCTTGATGCACTAGTCCACTTGGGAAAGTTGGCTAGTCATGTTTAAATCCAAAACGTGTGTTAATTTAGGTTTAGAGGTTGTAACATGAAATTCAAGTTCTGACTTGCAAGGAAACTTCAATTCTAAGTTACCATTTTTGAAACTATGGCATTCTCAGCTCAAGGGGTCTTAAGGCATGATTCTTGATGCTTTAGAAAGATGAGGTTACAAGCTTTGCAATGGAAAAATAATGGAGTTAAATGGATGCTTGAGCTGAAAGTTATATTGAGTCAAAGTTGAAGAAAAAGGGTTGACTTTCCATATTTAGAAATATTTCAAATTCTTCATAAAAAATGTCCTATAATGTCTTGCATCCAAACATGGCCTTCCACTTGGAATTTGCTCTTGATCAAAAAATATGGCATGAATTAAATATCTTGAATGACATTTTGAAACTTGAATCAATCAAAATCTCCAAAATTTGAGCAAGTTATGACTTGTTGTAGTTGGAAAAATTTCATGAAATGACCTATAATCTTTTGTATCTTTAAGGCAACTTCCATTCATTTTCCCACGTTTCACATAAAAGAAGTTATAAAGTTAACATCCCTAAGATCATTTTGGAAAATGAATGGGCTCAAGGTGATAAATATTAACCAAGTTATGATCATTTTAAGTCACACATGGAAAATTGGGGATTCATCTGGAGGACTTGTAATCTTTCTTCTTCACCAAGTTTCTTCCACATGAAAACTCTTTGGAACTTTTGAAGTGATTTGTTGATAATCTTATGAAGAGAAGGATGTATTTAGAATCATTCAAAAATACCAAAAGGTGAGCAAGATATTCTCCTTTGAAGTTCAAAACCCTAGCTCCTAGATCAAGAAAATGCTTTGAAGAACCTTGACAAGCTTGAACAAACTTCTTGTTCCAATATTTTTGCTTTGTGAATAGAAGTTGTTAAGGATAATAATGAGGATTCATAGCTACCAAAACCACTTCCATATCTTGAAATTTGAGAGAAATATGCTCGTGTGACCAATGGGAACAAAACCTTGTCCAAACATGACAACTTCTCCAATCAACCCCCTTGTACTTTTGAGTCAAATCTAATAACCTTGAAATGTGATGAACCAGAGAAACCATGCCATGCCAATCCTTCCCAAAACCAATCCAATGGTGAGGTTTGAACTTCTCCAGCTATATTGACTAGGGCATGAAATAAACTCATGAACCCATGGAGTAACTTGTTAAATCTCATTGCCCCTACCTACATGGATAACAAGCAAGACAAGACAACATTGAATTTTATTTAAATGAAGAAATCAAAACAATATTCATGATCACAAAAGGAACATAAATCAAGGTGCTTGGTAATCCCTCAAAAGGAGCAAAAATCAAAGTAGGGAGGGGAACCAGGAATCCTAGTGTAATCTTGTTGTGAATAAACCAACATGGTATGATGAAGGGATCTTAGGGGAAAAAATTGGGGTACAACAGCTGTGCAGGAAGGCTAAAGCAAAAATCTTCCACGAGGGCTAACTCAGTGGGGAAATTGAAAGAATATACACTTCCTGCTTATGACTGACACTCTAATGGGGAGAGGATAACATAACTCTACAAAATAGGGTAATTTGTCAACAAAATATTAACGAATGTGAATGAGCAATAATTTTCCAATTTTAGCTATGCATGATATATGTATGGATGTATGAGTGGTGTCATGTATATGCTGACAAAATAAACATATAATACTGAGGATAAGCAGACGAAACCAACTCGTGTGCACACAACACTTAGCCAAATCACATCCAAGGCGATCATCCCAAGCACCAACCGAGGAAACAAAGTCATACTGCATGGCTTAACCTTACTGAGGAGAACATAATATAGCAACGAAACAGTACAGATACCGGGATATAACATCCTTCTCCAGACTTCACCAGGGAATAAAACTCAGACTTTAACAGGGTAAACAAATGTTTTCAAATGTAACGCTTCAATTGGAGATTGAAAAACTGATCTCGAATAAGGCAGATGGAAACCAAATCGTCAAAACATTCACTACGAAATTCAGGCCCACTTTGAAGGAGGAAAAACATATAGACTTCACTAAGGGAGACAATGCTTCATCGTCGAGACATCTACTGGGGACTTCATGCTAACTTCATTGGGGAGGTCAACACCACATCATCGAGGGGAAACCAAGATACGTTCTTCACTGGAGAAACCGGAGAAACGTGTTCTTCGAGAGTAATTATTGCACCAACTTCTCTGGGGGAGAAAAGACTTCTATCAAACAAGCGAAACCTTCACTGGAGAAATCTTGGATTGAGTCTTCATATCATGCAAACTCAGAAAAGAATAAAAATGAACCAAAACTTGATTGAGGATACTGGAGCCACAAACCCAATATAGCGAAAACATCCTGAGTAAAACATTCTGAGGGAAACAAAAACTTCTCAAAACAACTGGAGTTCGTCCATTGAAGAGGATGCAATGCCCTACATCCATCTTCAGCTCCCAAGTTCAAAATATTCACTCACAAGAAGTTATGAACTTTGACATTATAGGTCAATTTGAAAAGTCAACAAAAACACATTTTTTGTCAAAGATTCATACATGAACATGGAATACCAAATTGAGATGATACCAAAGGGGTTGCTTAGAGGACATCTCAAGATTTCTAAAAAGTTAAAGAACAACTTCAAAGAGTCATAATTGAAGAAGTTATGCATTGCTGAAATTGACCCTTTTTGCAAAATTGTCAAAAGTCAACTATGCCTCAAATTGCAATTGTTGCAAATGGGCCTAACTTTTTGCACTTATTTTGAGTTGGTAGCATGGTCCACGAGACCTAGCTCTTTCCACTTGTCATTATACTAATTTTATTATTTATTTTGATTTTTATTTAAATTAAATCAATTTAAATCAAAACAAATCATGGAAAAATCCAAAACATTGAAATCTCAAGATATTGTGCATGTTTCAGGTCCTATATCCAGTTGGCAAGTGATTGAATTCGTGCAAGGCCATTGTATGCATAAAAAGATTGAGTTTGACCTGTTTTTAGAAAGATTTTCAAGTGAATCAAATCCAAATCAAAAGCTATAATGGAGAAAGATTGAGATCATGTTTTCAACCCTAATTCATTCCTCAGTATATAGGGAACATTTGCAGACAAAAATCACAAGGTTTTGGAGGCATGAGAAGGCAGAAACAAACTTGAAAAAAACAAAGAAAAGTGGTAATTCGTTTTGCTATTTCCAGGCATTTTCAAGACCCTCTAGCCATATCATTCGCTTCCTGGGATCACAAGCAAGCCATACCAATCAAGAACAAGCACTTTCAGGCGCTAAAACCCACTGCAAGTCAGCCACGACTTTGGTTTGTTCTTGAAATCGAATTGCATGATTCTGACACTTATAGCATGAAATAATTATATATTCTTTCTCCTTAAAACATTTCCAAGCTATCTATATCATTTAATTATGTTTTTGTGGATTGTATCAGAGTTTACCATTGTTAGGGTTTTTTGTTTCAATTTTGAATCTTTGTGGACAGGTAAAATTAGCCCTCAAGAAGAGCACCATCGTGCTCAGCAGGCCAAGTCGAAACAAACCACAGCCTTAGAATCCGTTGATCATGCTCATGGGAGGTTTTGAAATAAGATAGGGTTGTAGCTACGGACATATATCCGTAGGTAAAAGTCTATGACTTTTACCAATGGAGCGAGGTTGGGGATGACTGGCGTGGCACCATCTGATTCGGTTATTTGAATTCTGGCGCAATTTTAATTTTTTTCTCTCTCCACTAACTCCCATTATTGTATATTATCAATTATTATTATTTTATATACAAAGCAAGCTTGCAGCGCAGTTGACATTAGAACATTTGGAAAAGGTTTCAGGGCCTGGGTTCGAATCCCAGGTCCCCCCAATTATTTCACATTCCTTTTCTTTCAGTGATCAGACGCGTGCACAGGTGGGATGACCACCATGGTCCATCATTATCCAGCCAACCAAGTGTCCAGATGGCCAGATCTAAAGGCCATCAGATGAAGGAGCACCAAAGACCTTAGTCAATGCAATGCCTGGGATTCTGAAAGTCAACGTGGACCAGCTGTTTTGGGCCCAAAATTTTCTTTTGACACCCCTCCAATTTACTTTCACAGGCCCAATTCTTCTTTCTTTTCTTTTTTATATTTTTCTTAATTAATTTATTTAATTATTTTACTAACACAAATAAATAATTCTTTTTATCAAAAAATCATAAAAATAATATTTTCAACCAATTAGATTTAGGTTTATTTTTTATCAAAAAATTAATTAATTTAATTAGGTTATTTAATTTTAGGTAACTTAAATTATTTTGTAAATAAATTAAAAACAATTAGAACAATTAGGTTTTTTGTTTCTAACTTAATTCTATTTTCTTTTTCTTAAAAATAATCAAAAATACAAAAATAGGCCATGAAAATCATTTTTTTATTTATGTAATTACTAATTGATTTTGTATTTAAATTTAAAAATATAATTTTTTTTTCTTAAAAATAATTAAAAACTACAAAAATAATTTTCTCTTTCATTTAGGTTAGACGGGGTCAAAACCCTGGTTCTCTCCCGTTCTTAACTCATCGCTCACGCTTTATTGTTTGATTTTTCCATATTAATGTAATTGCTCACAAGTTGTAATAGATTAATTAGGACTTTTACTTTATTTCATTTATCGTTTTGACGGGTTTGTTTTTGGCTACGTAAATACCCAAAGCCTTGTAATAGCGTAGCTTTACTTTCTGCCCTTTAATTTTCGCAAAATATTAAACTGTTAGATGTATGATATTAGGGTTGCATGACAAGAATGTATGATTAACTTTAAAATGGTTAGCAAACCCTAAATGTGCAAAGATAATAATTTGAAACTGAATCACTCGTAGATGCGCACTCCTAGGGTATACCCTCACTTCGGTTGCCTTCGGTAAACGGTCATTAAGTATAGGGTATTTTAGTGGTCGCTCTTTTGTCTCAAAGATCAAGGTTGCCTTAGAAAAGTTGCCTCAGAATTGTTGTCTCAAATACGATCTTAAGACATTAGAGTTACTACTAAGACGTCCTAACATTGCTTTAGTGATCGTACGTCCCTCTCGAATTGACCCTCAAACTCCAACGACGGTGCTACCTACTCACTAATAGTGGGATATCGATGTCTAAAGGAAATGAACATAGAACAATTCTTTTTTCGAGTAGGCATATTAGCTCTTAAGTATTTGCTCAAACGGAAGAAACTTTTTCCACACTTACACTCTTTTCAAACAAGTTTTCAAAACAACTTTGTAACACTCTTGAAGATATAAGCAAGGCTTAAATCGAAGTCAAAAACTTTTCCAAATCAAACACACACAAGAAATTTTTAAAATAATGAGCAACTACCTAAGATCCCATGGAAAACCACGGATGGAAAGGGTGCTAATACCTTCCCTTTCTATAATCTACCCCCCGTACTCAAAATCTCGAAAAAAGGAATTTTTCTGTGCTTTTTTCCTTTCCAGTTGGATAAAATAACAGTCGGTGGCGAATCTTGCTTACCGCGACATTTTGCAAAAACAAACGCAAAACGTAAACCAGCATTTCAAAACAGTCTGGTTTTGGCCACCGTATCACAGAACTGGCGACTCTGCTGGGGACTTAATAAGTGGGGTATACCTTAGGATTAGTTCATCATATTGCTTCTATTGTTTGATTTGATTTCTTTATTTTTTTTGGGGCTTTGTATCAGAGTTACTATAGATCCTAACCCGGATCTGGGGAACACCTGTTAGGTAAGTAGCAATAAACTGTGAGGGAACTGTACAGCATAGACCGATACGGTTGAAGCAGTAGCTATGTTGATGTGGAACATTAGTTGGTATCGGTATCCCTCATGGAGGAACGAGGAGAATACGGGGATGCTATATGGGTCGTTAAGCATCAACTGACCTTAGAACCTATAATTGACCAACTTGGCCATAGGAAGTAGTGAGATAGCCGACCTCAGTATAGAGCTGAGAACTGGTTGATACTCGATACTACACTCATTGAGACCATACTCTCGAGATAGTTCTGACTTCAAGAAAAGATTGCGTGAGATGAAACCATGACCGATGGAGGATGGTCAATGATATTGAGAACCTCTAGAACCCGGTTACTATTATTAGGACAGGTTGAAACCAACTGAACTTCAAGAGGGTAGTACCTAGACCCCATGCAAGCCTGAGACTTAAGGGATCTTGTGTGACTTGTTTGCTTTTACCATGTTTGTTACCTGCTATACCTGTTGTGTGTTTTATCATGACATCATGCATCATGACATAACATGCATACTTCATTGTACTAACCATTTCAAAGACCGAGGGGATTTATCTTTGTTCTGTTTTGTAGATTATGGCTTTAGTACGCAGAAACACCATTCGAGTTAACTTCGTGCAGATACCTGCTCAGCTCAGAGAGTTAGTATCAAAAGTTCCTGATACTTCTTCATTTGTTAGAAGGCATGGTCATCTCCTTATCCTGGTCACTGCAAAGTTGGATGAGCAAATGATGAGTGTGTTGTTCCAGTTCTTTGATCCGTTGCATCACTGTTTCACCTTCCCGGATTATCAGCTAGTCCCTACATTGGAGTAGTTTTATGATTTACTAGGCATATCTATCCTCGAGCAGACACCCTTCACAGGTTTGGAGGAGGTTCCTAGACCTGAGGACATTGCTTCAGCCTTACATCTAAAAAGGGGTGATGTAGTATCCAACTGGGAGACACAGAGCGGGGTTAAAGGTTTCTTGGCTAAGTTTCTAATGGATCAAGCTCAACAGTTCTGGGATAATTTGTACTTTCAAGCATTTGAAGACATCTTGGCTCTCCTCATCTACGGCTTGGTTCTTTTCCCGAATCCAGATTCCTTTATAGATGTGAATATGGTCAAAATCTTCTTGTCTCGTAATCCAGTGCCTACTCTTCTGGTTGACATTCTGCATGCCCTTTATACTCGTACTGTGAGAAGAAGGGGGACCCTCATGTGTTGCACGCTGCTGCTGGCGAGGTGGTTTATTTCGCACCTCCCCAAGTCTATATTGAAGAATGAGGAAGGTGTAGGTTGGGCTTACAGAATCATGTCCCATGCTCATACGGACATCCTTTGGAGTTCTAAGGATATGGAAAGAGTAGTTGTCATTGATCGATGTGGGGAATACCCTAATGTCCCGTTGTTGGAATTAGAGGGGGAATAACCTATAATCCTTGTTTGGCTTTACGAAAATTTGGACGCGCTCGGAGAGACGGTCCTCGTGAGCTGCTTCTTACAGATATCATCTTTGACTACAAGGAAGACGTTAAAGAGCATCGCTGAAGGTTTATACGAGCCCGGGGCATGGTGAACAGGTCTGACCCTCAAGAGCTAGGATTAAAGACTTCTCTCCCTATGAAACCTTATCTCCAGTGGGTTCGAGCCCATGCTTAAAAGCTGGGAATGCCTTATGAAGCTGTTTTGCCGGTGATTGTAGAGCATACTAATGAAGAAGGTGTTCCTTATACAGTCCTCTATCCCTATATGCCTACTGATCTTGGGGCATTGAAGAGATCTTGGATCCAGTTAAAGGAAGAAAGGGATACCTACCGGGAGAAGTATCATGAGCAGGAAAGGAAGATCTTGAAGCTCACGAGGAAACTTGAGAATGAGAAGACAATCAACAATTATGTCAGCACGAATGGAAAACGACCATGGGATTTCTGATGTCTTTTATTGTTTCTAGTTAGATTTGCTTTTCAGTTTATTTCTTTTGTAACAACTTGAAGGCATTGTTAAACATTTTTACAAGTTTGAATCTAATAAAGTTTGTTATTTCTTGGTTTGCGAATTTAAATCTCCCAAAGTCTTTGAAATCATTTCATACGCATTCCATTATCATGCACCTCATCACAGGTACCATTACAGGCTTCTCATCTTCTTCGCTGTTTATTTCAGCATAAAATGTCTTCTGAGACACCTACTGATCAAGCCATTAAAGCTCTTCAAGCACAAAATTCTCAATTCAAAGAGATGTTCTTGAACTTGGCCAAAGGACAATAGGATTTGAAGACTCTCATCCTGAAAGAGAAGAAGAAGAAGAAGAAGAAGAAGAAGAAGAAGAAGGTGGTTCTCCTGAATATGGGTCACAGATTTAGGAATAGGTTGCGACAGGAAACTGATCTGTCTCATTCATCTGGAGGAGGAGAGAATCAAGAGGAAAGAAAGGGTCCTAGTCCTGTGGTCTCTGATAATCATACTGATTTTGATAATGAACAGTACCCTCCTGCTAAGGATAGGTACAAACAACTTGAAGACCGACTAAGTGCTATGAAGATTCAGAAGGTTCCCGGTTTGGACTTCGGAGATTTGGGACTAGCATCTAGGGTGATGATTCCTCACAAGTTTAAAGCTCCAATTTTTGCTAAGTACGATGGAGCATCCTGCCCAAAGCTCCACCTCCGCTCGTACGTTAGAAAAATCCAACCCTACACTACCGATAGGAATCTGTGGGTTCATTTATTTCAAGATAGTCTGTCAGGGACTCAACTTGAATGGTTTTATCAATTGGAGGGAGCTAATGTCCGCAACTGGGAGGACCTTGTTGCTGCTTTTTACAAGCAATACCAGTATAACGCTGATCCTGCTCCTACACGTACCCAGCTCCAGGGTATGTCTATGGGTTTAAGCGAAGGCTTTAAGGATTATGCTCAGAAGTGGAGAGATCTGGCTGGAAGAGTCCAACCCCCTCTGTCTAATAGGGAGTTGGTGGATATGTTTCTTGGGACATTGTCTGGTCCATATTTCAATCATTTGATCGGTAGTTCATCGTCTGGATTCACTGAATTGATTATGACTGAGGAGAGAGTGGAAGCTGGTATCAAAAGTGGCAAGATACAGAAAGGTGCTTCATCAAGTACATAAAAGAAGCCTTTCAAGAAGGAATCCAGTGCAGTTTACAGCTCAAGGAGCCAAAACCGACCTGAACGCCGCCAAGCAGTTAATGCGGTAGTAATATCAAGACCCACTGTTGCCCCATAATGCAACAATCAGCAAATAGTAAAGAGACCGTAAAGATAGTGTACTCGGCTCAGTATGACCTTATCTAAAATTTTACCACAATTGTTGAAGACTAACCTGGTAACTCTGAGGGAAGCTCCTAAGAATCCCAGTACCACCTCTCTGCTGTATAATCCGAATGCCCGCTGTGCCTATCACTCTGATAGCCCGGGTCATGATACCAACAACTGCTGGGCCTTGAGGAATAAGGTGCAAGATCTGATTGAAGCTAAAGAAATCGAGTTTGACGCACCGGAGAAACCCGACGTCATAACGGCACCCATGCCCAACCATGATCAGAGAGTGAATGTAATCGGAGATGATGAAGAAGGGTCATATATCGACAGCTGGATTTACCCGATTACTGACGGTGGATTGAACAATTGGACGACGAAGGACTTCATGCCCGTTTCTTTTATTACACATTAATATACTTTTGTTTTGAAATTTGTAACAGACAGTTTAAAACTTTATGGCCCGGTGTCTTTCCCGAGGCACCTTGTCTTTGTTTGTGAGGGCTTAATATTTGTCATTTTCATATATCATCAATAAAGCATTGGATGTTTTCTTGCATTACAAATGTTGCGCTCCTTGTTTTTATTTTCTATCTTGCACTTTATCAAAACAACTATTGTCTTACACACACTCACATATCATAATACAGGTCCACATCCACTATGGATCCCACTGATAAAAATTCTGCTACTGCCAGTTATGACTTCGAAAATCTGATCAACCAAGTCGAGGACGAAGGTGGGAATGATTGTGAAGTGTCTGGAGAACTTGATAGACTGTTACTACAGGAAGAGAGGGCCATACAACCTCCAAGAGCCACCAATTCTAATGCCTTCAGTTGAAGGAAGACTTTTGGTCTTATACTTGACCGTACTGGACAATTCAATAGGGTGCGTGTTGGGGCAGCATGACGAGTCTGGCCGAAAAGAGCATGCTATTTACTACCTTAGCAAAAAGTTTACCGACTGCGAGACCCGATACTCGTGGCTCGAGAAAACTTGTTGCGCTTTGGCATGGGCTACTGTTCGGCTGAGACAGTACATGCTGACTCACACTACCCCATTGACATAAAAAATGGATTCAATCAAGTACACCTTCGAAAATCCCGCCTTGTTCAGAAGAATAGCAAGATGGCAGATGATTTTAACCAAGTATGATATCTAATACACAACCCAAAAAGCAATCAAGGGAAGTGTGTTGGAAGATCATTTGGCACATCAGGCCGTGGATGATTACCAATCCATGAATTTCGAGTTCCCGGATAAGAACATCAAGAAAATTGTGCAGAAGATGACGGTGACATGCAAAGACTGGCATGAGATTTTACCATTCGCTCTTCATGGGTACCGTACCTCAGCACGGACTTCAACAGGGGAAACACCCTACTCTTTGGTGTATGGCATGGAAGCAGTCTTACCTATCGAGGTCCAGATACCCTCTCTTTGGATCATGAAGGATGCAGGTTTAAGCGAGGACGACTGGATCCAGACCCGGCTTGATCAACTGAACTTAATCGATGAAAAGAGACTTACTGCTATTTGTCATGGTCAGACGTATCAAAAGTGAATGATCAAGGCATTTAATAAGAAAGTTAGACGATAAGAATATCAAGTCGGGTATCTTGTGATCAAGCGCATCATACTGCCGCAAGGTGATCCCAGGGGAAAATGGACCCCTACGTAGGAAGGGCCATTTGTGGTTAAGAACATTTTCTCAGGAGGAGCTATTACTCTAACCACCATGGATGGTGACGACCTTCCTCACCCCGTCAATGCAGACATAGTGAAAATATACTACGCATAATCAAAGACCCGCTAGGTTGACTGGTCTAGGAAAAAATAAGGGCTTCCCGGCAAACCCAAAGGGTTCGGGCAAAAATAAGGGATGAAAATAAAAAAAAGTTGTACAACCGGCTAGTCGAAAACCTGAAAAGGCGGCTTGGGAAAAAAAGGGTATCCCGGTGGACTGAAAACCCGAAAGGGCGGTCCAGGAAAAAATTAGGGATCAAAGCGTAACACTATGTCTCATTGGATCATCTTGCAACCAGACTTCGGTATCGACTATCAAGCTCGGACGGCACCGATCAATCTGATCTACCTTTAACCAAGTAGCAAAGTGATTAGACGCTCAAAGACATAAGGGCAATAGCAGAGTTGGAACCCAGTGGGATTATTCACATAGCTGTTTTTTTTTGTTTTTTCACAAATTGTATAAATTCTATCTTTCAGCGGCGTTCTCTTACTAGGACATCAGCCTCTTGTGCAAAAACGCCTATTTATAGGCCAACTTCAAAATCAATACAATTCATTTTCACAAAGAAATTTCAAATTGTTTTTCTCTTTTCTGCTTTGTTTTGCAAGAACATCCAATGGTTCATTTTTTATATATGCATTTGACAATGATTGCTGCTCATAAATATTTACATGCGAAACAAAAGACGATTACTAGTAATATCGGAAACAGGGGCAAACAAGAAATGTCCAGACCTTACAGTTGCTCTATTCACCAGGTACATGGATAAACCCAGCTGGAGAAAAGGACAGTGGTGTTAATTCTGCCCAGCTGAGATTCATAATCGCAAATAAATCGGTAAGACTCTCCCCAAGAAGAGTTCATCTATCACTAACGATGGAAGACCATCCCCAGTGGAGTTTATTTCTTTCACAAACAGAAACTTTATCCCCGACAGAGTTCATCACCGCCAGCAACGATAATTCATTCACAACTGAGGTTATTTCTCCAAATCAGCAGATCTTCTAGCATATTATCTCTTCCCCACAGAGTCAGTTTATTCTCCAGCAGGATCATCATCTCAATCACCTTCGGTCGTTATCCCCAGTGAGCGAAACTCTTTCATTCTCCAGCAGCAATCCGAGATTTATTTTCTCCAACTAGAGAACATCATAAAAGCGTTGCATGTCCATACATCATGACATGCGCATACGCATCATACAACACAATCTCATTTATTTTAAGAACATCATTGCCTGATACATATCATGAATTACATACAGCTAACCTTTACCTTTCAGGAAAGATACAATTAAATTCTCACAAAATTCAAGATATGAAGCCCGTGTACGACCGGATAGTATCTTGATTACTCCATCATATTGTAAAGCCCGGAGAACAACCGGATAACAGTATTAGACTACTGCGAAGCCTGGATTACGACCAGATAGTGGTATCTCTTAAAAGCAAGCTATGAAGCCCAGATTCAACCGGATAATAGTTTAATTCCCAGCAAGCCTTGAAGCACGGATTACGACTGGATAGCAGCTCAAAAAGTACCATGAAGCCTGGATTATGACCAGATAGTGGTATATCATAAACACAAGCTGTGAAGCCCAGATTACAACCGGATAGCAGCTCAGCAAGTACCATGAAGCCTGGATTACGACCAAATAATGGTAGAAGACGTTGTGAAGCCTGGATTACGACCAGATAACAGCCAAAGATACCGCGAAGCCAGGATTACGACCAGATAGTGGTATATCTTTAATACAAGTTATGAAGCCTGGATTCGACCGGATAGTATCTTGATTTCTCCGAACACCATGAAGCCTGGATTCGACCAGATAATGGTATGAGACATCGTGAAGCCTGGATTACGACCAGATAGCGACAAAAAACACTGAAGCCTGGGTTACGACCAGATAACAGAGAGGGACACTGTGAAGCTTGGATTACGACCAAATAGCAGTTCACCTGGCCAATTACTATGAAGCCCGGATTCAACCGGATATTAGTAAGCCCAATAGACAAAGGGAAGCCCTGAGGCAACCGGATAACCACTTGATTTCTTCTGAAGCCTGGATTACGACCAGATAAGAAGTGAGGTATTGTGAAGCCTGGATTACGACCAGATAGCAGTACAAGACACCATGAAGCCTGGATTCGACCAGATAATGGTATAAAGCATCGTGAAGCATGGATTACGACCACATAACGATAAAAGGATTGAAGCCTATATTACGACCAGATAATAGTACAAGACACTACGAAGCTTGGATTGCAATCAAATAGCAGTTTTACCTAGACATTTACTAAGAATCCCGGAGTCAAACGGATATTAGTGTGCCATAAATTCAAGTTGAAGCCCGGAGGCGACCGGATAACAACTGAATTCCTTCTGAATCCTGGATTACGACCAAATAAGAATTGAGAAATTGCGAAGCCTGGATTACGACCGGATAGCAAGTTTAATCTCATCTCCCCAGTAAGTCACTATAAAGCCTGGATTACGACCATATAGCAGTCGGCCTTATCACTATGAAGCCTGGATAACGACCAGATATTAGTTCATGTTCACCTCTTCAACCAAGACACGATTTCCCAGTAGAATAACGGACGACCGAAGCTCCCAAAATTCTATTTCTCTCAAGACATAGAACAACATTCCCCAGCGGAATCTTCCTCAACAACAGGTATATAAGCTCTCGCTAAGGAATCTCTTATGTGATCGACACTCCTTCGGATGGCATCTTTAAGCCCATCTCCCATCATCAATCTCCAAATGGCATCTATAAGCATATTCCCGATATCACAAGACAAATACCGCTTCATGCGAGTGCAAATTTTTGCGCACTCTAGTGTTCAATCATCTTCCACCTTCGGATCACAAAAGGCAAACAAGCCAATCTACATCCTCAGGTTTAAGAAGATTGAACAGGGGCAGCTGTTGTACCCCAAAATTTGCCCTCCCATATTTCTCAAAACATTTCAAGAAAGATCCTCAAGTTGCTCAAAGAAGTTCAAGGGTTGGCTAGACAAGCTCTCTCCTAAGGCAGTCTACCTCAAATTAGGGTTTCATGTTGCATAAATATACTTGAGTCCAAGGGATCCCAAATGCTCACCATTGTCCTAGTATGTTCTCAATATCATCCATGTCAAGTTTCAAGCCCTACAGAGAAAGTTTGCTCAGTCAATTGCTCAAAGGCCTGAAAATCGACTGTGCTAGGGCAAAAGTCAACTGTGGCCCACATACAGTCAAACTTCAAGAATTTTTATCAAAGTCCTCATTTTGAAGTATTATTCATAATTTTATCAATGTTTGATCATGATTCCCCCAGGGTTGCTCACAATTCATCAAGAACCAAAAGTTGCTAAATTAGGGTTTTGTAGGAAAAGTCAACTTAACATTGACCAAGAATAAATTTCTCATAATTTATGAGAAATGACCCATCCAAAACTCATTTTGAATAGGATGCAATAACCTACAATCCATATTCATCTCCCAAGTTCAAAATATACACTCACAAGAAGTTATGAACTTGGACATTATAGGTCACTTTGAAAAGTCAACAAAAACACCTTTTTTGTCAAAGCTTCATACATGAACATGGAATACCAAATTGAGATGAGACCAAAGGGGTTGCTTCGAGGACATCTCAATATTTCTAAAAAGTCCAAGAACACCTTCAAAGAGTCAAAAGTGACGAAGTTATGCATTGGTGAAGTTGACCCTTTTTGCAAAATTGTCAAAAGTCAACTATGCCTCAAATTGCAATTTTTGCTAAATGGGCCTAACTTTTTGCACTTGTTTTAAGTTGGTAGCATGGTCCACGAGCCCTAGCTCTTTCCACTTGTCATTATCCTATTTTTATTATTTATTTTTATTTGAATTAAATCAATTTAAATCAAAACAAATCATGGAAAAATCCAAAACATTGAAATCTCAAGATATTGTGCATGTTTGAGGTCCTATATCCAGTTGGCAAGTGTTTGAATTAGTGCAAGGCCTTTGTGTGCACAATAAGATTGAGTTTGACCTATTTTTAGAAAGATTTTCAAGTGAATCAAATCTAAATCAAAAGCTATAATGGAGAAAGATTGAGATCATGTTTTCAATCCTAATTCATTCCTCAGTATATAGGGAACATTTGCAGACAAAAGTCACAAGGTTTTGGAGGCGTGAGAAGGCAGAAACAAACTTGAAAAAAACAAAGAAAAGTGGTAATTCGTTTTGCTATTTCCAGGCATTTTCAAGACCCTCTAGCCATATCATTCGCTTCCTGGGATCACAAGCAAGCCATACCAATCAAGAACAAGCACTTTCAGGCGCTAAAACCCACTGTAAGTTAGCCACGACTTTGGTTTGTTCTTGAAATCGAATTGCATGATTCTGACACTTATAGCATGAAATAATTATAGATTCTTGCTCCTTGAAACATTTCCAAGCTATATATATATATATATATATATATATATATATATATATATATATATATATATATATATATATATATATATATATATATATATATATATCATTTAATTATGTTTTTGTGGACTGTATCAGAGTTTACCATTGTTAGGGTTTTTTGCTTCGATTTAGGATCTTTGTGGACAGGTAAAATTAGCCCTCAAGAAGAGCACCATCGTGCTCAGCAGGCCAAGACGAATCAAACCACAACCTTAGAATCCATTGATCATGCTCATGGGAGGTTTTGAAATAAGCCAGGATTGTAGCTACGGACATATATCCGTAGGTAAAAGTCTATGACTTTTACCAATAGAGCCAGGTTGGGGATGACCGGCGTGGCACCATCTGATTCGCTTATTTGAATTCTCGCTCAATTTTATTTTTTTCTCTCTCCACTAACTCCCATTATTGTATATTATCAATTATTATTATTTTATATACAAAGCAAGCTTACAGCGCAGTTGGCATTGGAGCGTTTGAAAAAGGTTTCAGGGCCTGGGTTCGAATCCCAGGTCCCCCCAATTATTTGACATTCTATTTCTTTCAATGATCAAACGCGTACACAGGTGGGATGACCACCATGGTCCATCATTATCCAACCAACCAAGTGTCCAGATGGCTAGATCTAAAGGCCATCAGATGAAGGAACACCAAAGGCCTTAGTCAATGCAATGCATGGGATTCTGGAAGTCAACGTGGACCAACTGTTTTGGACCCAGAATTTGCTTTTGACACCCTTCCAATTTACTTTCACAGGCCCAATTCTTCTTTATTTTCTTTTTTATATTTTTCTTAATTAATTTATTTAATTATTTCACTAACACAAATAAATAATTCTTTTTATCAAAAAATCATAAAAATAATATTTTCATCCAATTAGATTTAGGTTTATTTTTTATCAAAAAATTAATTAATTAAATTAGGTTATTTAATTTTAGGTAACTTAAATTATTTTGTAAATAAATTAAAAACAATTAGAACAATTAGGTTTTTTGTTTCTAACTTAATTCTATTTTCTTTTTCTTAAAAATAATCAAAAATACAAAAATAGGCCATGAAAATCATTTTTTTATTTATGTAATTACTAATTGATTTTGTATTTAAATTTAAAAATATAATTATTTTTTTTTCTTAAAAATAATTATAAACTACAAAAATAATTTTCTCTTTCATTTAGGTTAGACGGGGTCAAAACCCTGGTTCTCTCCCGTTCTTAACTCATCGCGCACGCTTTATTGTTTGATTTTTCCATATTAATGTAATTGCTCACAAGTTGTAATAGATTAATTAGGACTTTTACTTTTTTTCATTTATCATTTTGACGGGTTTGTTTTTGGCTATGTAAATACCTGAAGCCTTGTAATAGCGTAGCTTTACTTTCTGCCCTTTAATTTTCGCAAAATATTAAACTGTTAGATGTATGATATTAGGGTTGCATGACAAGAATGTATGATTAACTTTAAAATGGTTAGCAAACCCTAAATGTGCAAAGATAATAATTTGAAACTGAATCACTCGTAGATGCGCAGTCCTAGGGTATACCCTCACTTCGGTTGCCTTCGGTAAACGGTCATTAAGTATAGGGTATTTTAGTGGTTGCTCTTTTGTCTCAAAGATCAAGGTTGTCTCGGAAAAGTTGCCTCAGAATTGTTGTCTCGAATATGATCTTAAGACATTAGAGTTACTACTAAGACGTCGTAACATTGCTTTAGTGATCGTATGTCCCTCTCGAATTGACCCTCAAACTCCAACGACGGTGCTACCTACTCACTAATAGTGGGATAGCGATGTCTAAAGGAAACAAACATAGAATAATTCTTTTTTCGAGTAGGTAGATTAGCTCTTAAGTACTTGCTCAAACGAAACAAACTTTTTCCACACTTACACTCTTTTCAAACAAGTTTTCAAAACAACTTCGTAACACTCTTGAAGACAGAAGCAAGGGTTAAATCGAAGTCAAAAACTTTTTCAAATCAAACACACACAAGCAATTTTTAAAATGATGAGCAAGTACCTAAGAGCCCGTGGAAAACCACGGATAGAAAGGGTGCTAATACCTCCCCTTTCTATAATCTACCCCCCGTACTCAAAATCTCAAAAAAAGGAATTTTTCTGTGCTTTTTTCCTTTCCAGTTGGATAAAGTTAAAGTCGGTGGCGACTCTTGCTTACCGCGACATTTTGCAAAAACAAACGCAAAACGCAAACCAACATTTCAAAACAGTCAGGTTCTGGCCACCGTATCACAGGTAATATATAATGGAAAAGATACATTGAGATACAATGACCACTATCCCCTCAAACAACTTTTGAAATCCTGAGCAGCAACTTCCGTTAAAGTACGATGAGGATCTGAGAAGATTATTGCTTCAACGATCAAGTCTTGTCTGATGAAGTTACTTGCCAAGAAAGTCCCTATCTTTTTCCTAAGTTGCCCTTGCGTGTTTTCAACTTAGCGGGAAATTTTATTCTGTTTATGTCTCTGATTTTTTCCTAGACTTCCCTTTCTGGTCTTCGGCCTACCAAGATGCTCTTTTTTCCCTAAGCCTCCCTTTCAGGTTTTCAACTTAGCGAGCTGTTCTTTTATTTCTTTAGGCGAAGTATTTCTTGACTACATTAGCATTCGTGGGACGTGCGAACTCCTCGCCATCCATATTTTCAAGAATTAATGCACCGTCAGAGAAGGCTTTCTTCACAACATATGGGCCTTCAAAATTGGGAGTCCACTTGCCCCTAGAATCAGCGTTAAAAGACATGATCTTCCTGAGCACGAGGTTTGACTTTCTTATCAAAATCTTTCTTCATTCTCTTCTGATATAACTACCCATGACACAAAGTTGTCATTCTCTTCTCTTCAATCAAATTCAATTGGTCAAACCTGGTTTGGACCCATTCATCCTCTGACAACTTGGTTTCCATTATCACACGCAAAGAGGGAATCTCAACTTCAATTGGGAGTACCGCTTCCATTCCATACACAAGGGAGAACGGGGTTGCTCCTGTTGAAGTGCGGATACATGTCTGATATCCATGCAAAGCAAAAGGGAGAATTTCATGCCAATATTTATAAGTAACAACCATCTTCTGGATAATCTTCTTGATATTCTTATTAGCAGCTTCAACAGCCACATTCATCTTCGGCCTGTACGGAGATGAGTTGTGATGGAGAATCTTGAATTCTTCAAAAAGTTCTGACATCATCTTGTTGTTCAGATTCGATCCATTGTCGGTGATAATTTTGCTCGGCACACCATACCGACATATGAGATTATTCTTAATGAAGCGCACAACCACTTGCTTGGTAACATTACCATATGAAGCAGCCTCCACCCACTTGGTGAAGTAATCAATTGCTACCAAGATAAAGTGGTGTCCATTCGAAGCTTTGGGGTCTATCATTCCAATCATGTCAATACCCCATATAGAGAAAGGCCACGGGGAAGAGATTACATTGAGAAGTGTCGGAGGCACATGAACCTTGTCCGCATAAATCTGGCATTTATGACACTTCTTTGCGAATTTGTAACAATCAGATTCCATTGTCAGCCAATAGTAACCCGCCCTTAGCATCTTTTTAGCCATCGAATGTCCATTGGTATATGTGCCAAATGATCCTTCATGAACCACATACATCAACATGTCTGCTTCGTGTCTACCTACGCATCTGAGTAAGACCATGTTGTAATTTCTCTTGTACAACACATTTTTACTGAGGAAGAAACTGCCAGCCAATCTTCTCAATGTCTTTCTATCTTTATTCGATGCACCAATCAGATATTCCTGAGTTTAGAGAAAATGCTTGATATCATAATACCAAGGTTTCTCATCTGCTACCTCTTCTATTGTAAACACATGAGCGGGCCTATCCAGTCGCCGAACCATAATTCTAGGTATATCATTCCAGGTATTCACTTGATACATAGAAGCCAAAGTTGACAGAGCGTCCGCCATTTGATTTTCGTCTCTGGGGATGTGATGGAATTCAACTTTATTAAAGAAGGGTAACAATCTTCTAGCATAATCTTTGTAAGGGATCAAGCCGGGGTGACGAGTATCCCAATCTCCTTTAATATGGTTTATTACCAAAGCTGAATCACCATACACATCTAGAATTTTAATTCTGAGTTCAATAGCTTCTTCGAGACCCATGATGCAAGCCTCATATTCTTCCATATTATTAGTACAATCAAATGTCAACCTTGCAGTGAAAGGAATGTGCGATCCATGTGGATTGACAATCACAACACCAATTCCTTTACCATAAGCGTTCACATCTCCTTTAAATATCATCTTCCAGCAAGATTCAGGATCAGGACCTTCATCAGGCAATGGCTCATCGCAATCTTTTACTTTCAGAAATATGACATCCTCATCGGGGAAATCATACTTCACAGACTGATGATCATCAACTGGTTGGTGAGCAAGATAATTTGCCAACACGCTGATTTTAATAGCTTTTTGAGTGTGGTATTGGATATCATATTTAGATAACAACATCTGCTAGCAGGAAATTCTCCCAATAAGAGTAGGCTTTTCAAAAACGTACTTGATTGGATGCATTTTAGATATCAACTAAGTAGTATGATTTAACATATACTGTCACAAACGTTTTCCGCCCAGGCTAGTGCACAACATGTCTTTTCCAGCACGGAATACTGCGATTCACAATCAGTAAACTTTTTACTAAGATAATAAATGGCATACTCTTTCTTCCCTGTTTCATCTTGTTGTCCCAGAATACAACCCATGGAATCATCTAACACTGTCAGATACATAATCAATGGTCTTCCTTCGACAGGATGGAGCAAGATAGGAGGTTCAAGCAGATATTCTTTAATACTTTCAAATTCCCTTTGGCAGTCATCCGTCCATACACAACCTTGATCTTTCTTTAACAACTTAAAGATCGGTTCACATGTTGCAGTCATATGGGAAATGAATATGGAAATATAATTCAAACGCCCGAGGAATCCTCTGACTTGCTTTTCAGTTCTTGGCCCTGGAATTTCTTGAATTTCTTTGACTTTATCAGGATCAACTTCAATTCCTTTCCGACTAATAACATAACCCAACAATTTCCCTGATCGAACACTGAAGGTACATTTATTTGGATTTAAGTGGCGACGATACTTCCTTAAACGCTGAAACAACTTCAATAAATCTTCTACATGCCCTTCTTATGTCTGGAATTTAGCAATCATATCATTAACATATACCATAATTTCCTTGTGCATCAGATCATGGAATAGGATTGTCATAGCCCTCTGGTACGTTGCACCAGCGTTCTTCAACCCGAAGGGCGTCACTCTGTAACAGAATGTTCCCCGGGGTGTGATAAACGTTGTTTTTTCAATGTCCTCTAGAGCCATTCTTATTTGATTATACTTGGAAAATCCGTCCATGAACGAGAATACTTTGAATTTTGCTGTGCTATCCACTAACATATCAATGTGTGGCAATGGAAAATCATTTTTTGGACTAGCTTTATTTAGATCTCTGTAATCTACGCACATGCGAACTTTTCCATCTTTTTCAGTACTGGGAGAATATTGGCGATCCATTGAGGATACACTGACGTCAAAAGAAAACCGACATTGATCTGCTTTAGAACCTCCTCTTTGATCTTCACTGCCATATCTGGGTGAGTTCTTCTTAACTTCTGTTTGATTGGCGGACACTCTGGCTTCAACAACAAATGGTGCTCTACAATATATGTATCTAGACCAGACATATCTTGGTAAGAACAAGCAAAAATATCCACATACTCTTTCAACATATCAGTTAACCTGCTCTTCACATCAGGATGCAATAATGCTCCGATCTTGACTTCCTTCGGATCTTCTTCTGAACCCAAATTGATTACTTCCAATGGCTCTTTATATAGCTGAATGGTATTTTCCTCGTGCTCAAGCAACCGTGAGACCTCTTCTGGAATCTCATCATAGTCTTCTTCTTCGGCCTCATACACAGGACATTCAAAGTTGGGAGAGGGTGCAGGGTCACTGTATTCAACGGTTTTTTTAATTAATATGCACATGTGATTTATGATTGTTTTTAGAGACTGACACATATAACAAGTGATCATGCAGATTGAATTTCAGTTATTATTTATTTTGAAAGGTTTTTTCTGATTACCATTTTCCAAGAAAAAATCAACAAATAAAAACACAATTTTGGGAAACAAAGACAACTTTTATTATTGATTTTAAAAATCAAAGCCAACAAATAAGCCCATACAATATTAATACTTTCACCTTGGGCAGAGTGAAAGATTTTCAAAAATATTAACACAAACAAATTACATTGAAAAATGTATGCAAGAGGGAACATCAACGGTGATACAGTTCTGAACCCTAACTTCGTGCGTCCCGTAATTTGGCATTTCTGGCTCTGCTTCATCTTCCACAATGGCATTAATCCCGGAAACAGTTGGATGAAGATAACCCCCGCTACGATAGATATTTTGATACTAGCCTGCAGCAGACTTCGGCTTCATGCTCTTACCTTTGTCGTTCTTCAAAGAGAACCCCAAGCCGACTCTGTTCTTGTTTACAGGTGGATCCACAATCTGTCCCCATACCTCACTATGACCCTTACGCACAACCTGTTGCGCATCCTTAAGCGAAACCATAGAATTCTCATTTCCTCTTATGTTGTCAATGGATAAAGCTTGGAATTGGGTTCCAACAGCAGCTTCATCCACCTCCACAATGCTGAGAGAGGATAAATGAGATATCAATAATGTCTGTTCTCCATTTATAATTACCACTTTTCCTTCACGTACAAACTTCAGCTTTTGGGGTAAAGTCGAAGTGACAGCCCCTGCCTCATGTATCCACGGCCGTCCCAGCAAGAAGCTATAAGCGGGTACAATATCCATGACCTGGAAAGTAATCTGAAACAAATGTGGGCCTATATGAATAGGCAAGTCCACTTCACCAATAACAGATTTCCTTGATCCATCAAACGCTTTTATAATAATGCCACTTGGGCACATGAGCGTTCCTTGATATTTCAACTTCATAAGTGTGCTCCTCGGTATAACATTCAATGCAGATCCATTATCAATCAACACATTGGAAAGTGAATCATTTTTGCAGTTTATAGAGATTTGGAGGGCCAGGTTGTGATTCCTTCCTTCATCTGGAAATTCATCATCCCAGAAACTCAGGTTATTACATGACATAATATTCCCTACTACACTGCTGAATTAGTCTACTGGTATATCACTCTCCATAAAATGTTGGTCCAATACCCTCATTAAAGATTCTATGTGAGCAGAGGAGTTCATCAATAAAGCCAAGATATATATTTTTGAAGGAGTCTGCAGTAGCTAATCAACAATTATGTAGTCTCTCATCTTGATTATCTTCAAAATATTATCCACTTCTTTCTCTAACGTAGCCCTACTAGTCTCACCCATAACCTTCTTGGGTTCAACATTCTCAGCAATTTTCTTTCCAGCACTAACATCTCCTCGAACAACTGGTGCAAATACACGACCGCTGCGGGTAACTCTACTATTTTCAACAATATTTCTAACATCAAGCATTGGCTGGATGGGAATTTCCACTCCATCCTCTAAGATTGTAGTGTTGTATCTGTAAGGCACAACCTTATCTGACTTGTAGGGAATGGGCCCCGACAAACTAATCACCAATGGGGTAACAGCTGGCTTGCTATAATATTCAACTTCAAGATGGGCAGGTGCCCCAAAACAAGGCACAATGACATTTACCCCTTCTTCAATATAATCAGTCATTATTGAGTCATCTCTAGAAAACAAATCCTCATATGAGGAGAAATACTCATATGCTGAGGCATACTCGTCATCTAATCCTTCTTCAGCCAAACAAACCTCAATCATATCAACTTCATGGTAATCATCCCTTTGACCTATAACCTTGATAGTTCTATTGTCCAACAACAACTGAGCACCTTTCTTTATAATCGAAAATCCTCGGGAGTCCCGGCAGCAAATTCGGCAAGATCCATACTGATGTTCCACCTGACCAGCCATGTGGCAGAAAGTTCCTCATCAAAAATTCTGAACTCTCTAGGACATCCAGAAACCATGTTTACTTCCTCTTCATACTCTACCCTATGCCTAATTATGTGGATGACGCCCTCATCCATCATCTCTTACAGATCAACCTTTATCTTGTTGCAACCCTGTATGTCTGTACTGCAAATCGCATAATAGGCATGGTCATGCGTATAGTAGATAAATTCACAGAGGTCTGCATGCATTTTCACCAAATCTCCCATAACCAGATTAACATCAAAAATCTGGAAGTCGCCTGGACAACCGGCCACCATATTCACAGCATTTGATCCTCCATGCTTGGGAAGAGGATTGTCTTTCACATTAGGGCCCACATCTTTGAAAGATAGAATACCAGACTTCACCAATTTATGTACCTCAGTCTTCAAAGGATAGCAATTCTCAACATTATGCCCTGGTGCTCCCCGATGAAAAGCACATGTTTGGTCTGCTTTGTAATACCAAGGCAATGGTGATGGTACAACGGGAGGTAGTCGGGTCTGCACCAACTTCTTCTGAATCAATACCGTAGTAACTCCGTATAACTCATAGGAATAGGGTCATAACTCTCCCTTCTCTGATTATACCCTTGATTCCCCTGTTGGGATGGTCTCTGGTAAGAAATGGTGGTTGGAGCTGCACCCACAACTGGAGTAACTGAGGCAACTTGCTGATGACGCTGATAATTTCTTCTAGGAGGATTAACCCTCCTCTTTTGTATAAAAGCATTTGCATCCCCTTCCTTCTTCTTGGAAAACCCATAAGATGGCTTCTTCGTATTTCCAGAACTTTCACCCTTTGTTAAACGACCCTCTCTTATAGCCTCTTCTAACTGGATACCCATGCCTACCATTTCAGTAAAGTCACTTGGAGCACTTTCTACCATCCTTTCATAGTAGAAAGCACCCAGAGTCTTCAAGAAAATCTTAGTCATCTCCTTCTCTTCCATGGGAGGAATCACTTGGGCTGCTACCTCGCGCCATCTTTGTGCATATTCTTTGAATGATTCCCTGTCTTTCTAAACCATGGTCTTGAGTTGATCACGGTCAGGTGCCATGTCCATGTTATATTTGTATTGTCTGATAAATACTTCTCCCAAGTCATTAAAAGTATGGATATTGACGTTGTCCAAACTCATATACCACTTCAGCGCAGCACCGGTCATACTATCCTGAAAAAAGTGAATCAGCAGACGCTGATCATCAGTATGGGTAGACATTCTCCTTACATACATTACCAGATGAGCACGAGGGCAAGTGTTTCCCTTGAATTTATAAAACTCTGGGACCTTAAACTTCACAGGTATCTTAACATTCGGGACCAAGCATAACTCATTCACATTCTTCCCGGATAACTCTTTTCCCCTGAGGGCCTTCTTCTCTCTCTGCATCTTGTCAAACTTCTCTTGGAAATCATCCATTCTGTCATAAAGATACAAGTCTTCACTTGGTGGAGGAAAAGGATGACACACATCATCATTAGCAAATGGAACCATATTCACCGAAGGAGGTGCAGCAGGAGCAGCATGCACCACAAGAGGTGCAGGAGTAACAATAATCTGAACAACTGGAGTATCTTGAAGACCAAGATTGAAACCTTCAGGCACGCAGTTCTCTGGTGTTGTACCCCAAAATTTGCCCTCCCTTTCTTCAGGAAACCATCTTAGATTTTTCAAAGTCCCCTGAAACAAATCCAAGTCCTGGGTTATCCTTTTGCCCAAGCAAGCCACTTACAAGAGCAAGATGATCTCACAAACTCCAGAAACAACGCTTTCATCTTGAGGAAAATCAAATTCTAAGTGCTTAAAATGTTTCTATAAAATAAGTGTTTTTAGAAAAATCAGCGCTTCAGAACTTCTGGACCCATTCCAGATGAAGACGGTCAGAAGTTGCAAGCTTGGCTCAGCGTGGTCAGAAGTTGGCTCTTCAGCAGCTACATCAGTTCAATCAGAAGTTGTAAACGTGGTTCAGAATGTAAGCCTCAAGCAGAACATGCCCCTTCAGCAGTTACACAAGCTCAGTCAGAATTTGCTAAAGGAATGCAAGAGAAACATGAAAGTATGAAGGCTCCTTCAGAACAGGTTGAAATCAGAAGATGAAAGGTCAGAGGGATAGGTGTCACATTGATACAGAATCCCTAAGCCCAGATTGTCCAGAAGCATATCCAAGGAACGTACCAGAAAAACCAGGAGAATCTCCAGACAACAGGTAGCCAAGGACAGAGCATGGTTTACGCTGTTGATTCAACAACCAGAATGTTGGTATTGACAGGTCTTGTCACCATTTAATGCCCATTAATGCTCCCAACCACTCCTGAGCATTCACGTGTGGCTTGGAAAATGCTTTTGCACAGATTCTGGCATGGGTCTTCACGCCACCGCCCACTTCAGAGGTCACTTCTCCCCAATCTACGCCTGCTGCTGCTACCTAGGCTGAAAGATAGTTGTTATCACAACTTCCCAGGAATTTCTGTCAAAGAACAAATTCACACTCTGTTGGCGCCTTAAATGTTCAAGGCATCCACAAGAACTTTTCCTATAAATAGAGAGCTTTCATCACTGCAAAAGAGGTTCAAGGAGAGAAACAAAAAAATTGCTAAGAGAGAAACGAAACTCCTAGCAACATAATATTCTGAAACTCTGCCAAAATCTCCAGCTTTGTTTCATAACTTTGAGTTTCTCACCTTCAACTTCATCAAACATCCAGCTCTTTTCTGTAAACCAAAAACGTTCTTTCCAAACTTCTGACCCTATACACGTATACACCTTCACTTCCCCTTTTCCAAATCTGTCCAGAACACCACCAGAACCAAAAGCTAACTTTCACCCACCATTTTCCAGACAGTCAGGTAAGCACCTGCTGACCCTCACCACACTGTTAAGCATCATCAGCTGCGCATATTCAAGTAACATAATGTAAATATTCATGTTATTGCTGTTTATGTTCTGAGGACTCTCATACCTCAGAACGTTCTGAGCCAGTATAGGACTTGCCTGTGACCTTGGTGATTCTGACCTCTGAGACATTTTGCTATTTTGCTGGAGCTGTTCCAAATATGTTTCCTGTTTTGTGGAGTAACAACAGGATTGCAGATGTTCTGATTAGTACAGGAAAAAGCCAAGTGCTGACTTTGACGTTAGCACATCTGAAGTCTGTTTTGCTGTCAATGACATCAGAACCTCTGAGAGTTATTGCCTTTTCAGCAGAATCAGAACTTCTGGCTTCTCCACTAACAAACTTCTGTCTTGCAGCGCAGGGAAATCAGAACTTCTGGTTTCCCCACTAACCAAGTTCTGTTTTGCAGGTTCTAGAGTCAGAAGTTCTGACTCATCCAGTTTCACCAACAGGTTGATCATCTGACAGCGGATCTGGGTCAGAACTTCTGATGACCTCCCAACAGCGTGCGGGCTCCCTCTCTCTCTATATATATCTTGTTTTCCGCTATTTTCTCTTTTGTCTATTTTTCTCGTTGACCCCCCCATGTACAAATGTGTATCCCCCTCCCCTAACTATTGTAATAGCGTAGGATTTTACATTTCCGCTTCTTATTGCTAGTAATTAGGACGTGTATGACAAGATAAAATCAATGAAATAGAAAAACCTAATTCAAAGAAAAACTCTTGTATGCAATAAAACACACTTGCACACTAACACCCCTAGGGTTATATCCACTTGTTGCCTTTCAAAATTGGGCCATATTGCATGCTAGGTCTCTTTGGGCAAAACAAACACAATTCAAATGATCATAGTCCCTCGATGACGCTTTCGAAAGTTGCCTAAAAAATGATCAAGTCCCTTAAGGAAAATGCCCAAAGATACTTGGCACCATTGCAACTATGGTCTAAAGGATGACCCGCGCCCGTCCCTTTCACATCCTAACACAAGATTGTCCACCAAATTCAATGGTGGAACAAAATTGTTAAAAGGGTTAAAAACATAACAAAACCTTTGAGAACTTTAGGGTAGATCGCTCTTAAGTACTTGTCAACTTGCAAAATGAAAACACTTGCTTGTTTTTTTCACACCTCACAACACTTTCAAAAACAACTTTCAAAAAAAAAACGAATGAAAACCTTTTCAAAAGACATACACCTTTGTATACATCCCAACATGGATCATTACAAAGGTTGCCACCACATTTGCCTCTTTTCAAAACATTTTCAAAACCCACACACAAAGCACCATTTCAAACAATTGAAAAAGGCAAGTGATCTAAGCAAGTAACTAAGAGCCCATGGATAACAATGGATAGAAAGGGTGCTAATACCTTCCCTTTCTATAATCTACTCCCCGAACCCAAGAAAACATCTCAAAGGTTTTTGCTGTGCTTTTTAAACCTTTCCTTAGGATAAAATAAAAAGTCGGTGGCGACTCTTGCTCAACCGAAACATTTGCGAAAACAAACGCAAAACCTCAAGTCAGTTCTCCCACCGTATCACAGAACTGGCGACTCTGCTGGGGACAAGCTTTTTAAAAGTGGAGTAACCTTAGGGCTTAGATCACCCTCTTGCATGACTAATTGTTTGATTTGCTTGCTTTATACTTTGGCTCTATTGTTTGGGTTTACAATCCTCCACCCGGATTTTGGGAAACATTCATAGATAGCAATACGTTATGGAAACTGTGTGGGGTATACCGACACGGTCTAAGCAATAGCTATATTAGTGCGACATATTTGTGAGTACCGGTAACCCTTGAGTTCAATCAAGGAGAGTACGGGGCCGCTGAGTGATGTCACTAAGCACTAATGACCTAGAACCTTACTTGACCATCTTGGCCTTTCATTAGGGGTAGTGAGATGACCGGCTTTGGTGCAGTCCGAAGTTGGTAGATACTCGATACTACACTCATTGAGGGTTGTTTTCTTGGAATATTTTGGTCGCTAGTTAAGTGGCTAAACCGAAACAATGAACATTGAAAACAATCCAATGATATTGAGCTCCTTAGAACCCGGTTACTATTTATAGGACAGGTTTTTAAGCCAACTACGCTCAAGAGGGTACTTACCTGTGAAACCCCATGCAAGCCTGAAACTAGGGTTTGGTGTGATTTGCTTGTACATATGTCTTGTGCATACATCATAAACATCATAAAGCATCATATGCATTCACTAACCATTTCAAGGGTTTGGATCTTCATCATTGTTCTTGTTTTGTAGGTCATGGAAATACCTCGCAGAAATACCATTCAAGTCAACCTTGTGAGAATCTCTCCTCAACTCAAGGAGATCACCTCAAGAATTCTGGAAAATTCATCCTTCAGTGAAAGACATGGTAGACTGCTCAGCCTAGTCAACGCCAACATTGAAGAAGACATGATGAAAGTGCTATTCCAGTTCTTTGACCCTCTTCACCACTGTTTCACTTTCCCCGATTATCAGTTGGTGCCCACTTTGGAGGAGTTTTCTCAACTCCTGAGAATTCCTATCCTTAATCAACTACCCTTCAACGGTACGGAAAAGGAACCAAAGCCGGAAGATGTTGCTCGAGCATTACATCTACAACCATCCGACATCAAGGGGCATTGGGAAACCAGAAGCGGCGTCAAAGGATTCTTAGCCAAGTTCTTGTTTGAGAAGGCACAAGAATGTTGGAACTCATTGGACCTACAAGCCTTTGAAGAGATTGTGACACTCCTTATCTATGGGTTGGTCTTGTTCCCAAATCCTGACCAATTGGTGGATGTCAATGCTGTCAAGATCTTCTTATCCAGAAACCCAATACCAACATTGCTTGGGGACATCCTTCACTCATTTTACACACGAACAATGAGAAAGAGGGGTGTTCTCATGTGCTGTACTCCTCTCCTCGCAAGGTGGTTTATTTCACACCTTCCACAATCTGTCTTGAAGAATGATCAAGGTACAAGGTGGTCCCAACAATTGATGGCTCTTACTCATTCTGATGTGCATTGGTGTTCTCGGTCCAGAGAAAATATCATCATTATCGATCGTTGTGGAGAATTTCCTAATGTTCCTTTACTTGGAATTAGAGGGGGTATCACCTACAATCCTTGCCTAGCTTTGAGGCAATTTGGATATGCCCGGAGGGATGGCCCTCATGATATGTTGATTCCTAGCTTAGTTTTTGACTTCGACAATGATACGCAAGGACTTCGCCAAAGATTCATCAGAGCTTGGGGAAAACTCAACAAGGTTGATAGCAAGACTTTGGGACACAAGAACTCCATCCCTCTTGAACCTTATCTCAAATGGGTACGAGCCCGAGCCCAAAGATTGATGATGCCTTATCCTCATATTCTCCCTATGATTAAAGAGCCCGTCAATGAAGGAGAGGTTCCCTACACCATCCTACATCCAGACATGCCTACATCGTGGGAGGAGATACAGAAAAGCTGGATTCAGCTCAAGGAGGAACGTAATACTTTTGAGGCTAGCTTCTACGCCAGTGAGAAGAAGGTTCTAGAGCTTACCCGCCGACTCCATGAGCAAGAGGTCCTCAACACCTACATCGCACCAAAAAGGATGCGCAATGTCTTTCTACCCTGAGAAATTATTTTGTAATTTTTGACCCATGGATCATTTATGTACTAACAAATCTTTTCTTATTAATATGACGTGCGTTCTTTTTTGTTTACAACAATTATGAATTTCCAAAACCCTTGAATGCATTGCATAGATAGCATCTCATGCATCATGTGCATAATAGGTACCCATTTTTCTACAGGTTGCTTAATCTTCTTCGCTGTTTATTTGGAACAGTCAGTCATCATGAATCCAGACTCATCCAGTGAGCAAGCAATCAAGGCCCTTCAGGCCCAAAGTGCACAGTTTCAAGAGATGGTCCTAAGCCTAGCCCAGGGTCAGGAAGAGTTGAAGACTCTACTCCTGAAGAAGAAAAAGAAAAAGAGGACTGCGTTGTTCAACACCCGGACGCAGATTTGGGAACACACTCCATAATGAAGCTGATCCAACTACTTCTTCTGCTGAGAAAAACAGTCCCCAAGGGGGAGGAGCTCCTAGTCCCGCAGTCTCCGACAACGAGACAGACTATAACGACGAACAATACCCACCTGCTGCTGACAGATACAAGCAATTGGAGGACCGCTTGAGCGCCATGGAAATTCAAAATGTGCCGGGACTGGATTTCGGAGATTTGGGGTTATCATCTGGGGTAGTAATTCCACACAAGTTTAAGGCGCCTGCCTTCGCCAAGTATGATGGGGTCTCCTACCCAAAGCTGCATCTGAGGTCGTACGTAAGGAAAATCCAACCTTACACGGCGGATAAGAACCTTTGGATTCACTTCTTCCAAGATAGCCTCTCGGGGTCGCAACTTGAATGGTTCTACCAGTTAGATGGAACTAGCATACGACACTGGGAAGATTTGGCAAGCGCATTCTACAGACAATACCAATACAATTCTGATCTCGCTCCTACGCGTACCCAACTTCAGGGTATGTCTCTAGGAACGGGTGAAGGGTTCAAAGAATACGCTCAAAAATGGAGAGATTTAGCTGGCAGGGTGCAGCCTCCATTAACTGATCGAGAGCTGGTTGATATGTTTCTGGGGACGTTGTCTGGTCCATTTTTCAATCATTTGGTTGGTAACTCCTCCGCTGGGTTTACAGATTTGATATTGACGGGAGAGAGAATTGAAGCTGGCATCAGGTCAGGCAAGATACAAAAGGCTGCCTCCACAAGTGCTGAGAAGAGGCCGTTTAAGAAAGAAGCAAGCGCCGTCTATGGTCTTAGAAGACAAGTCAAGCCCGAAAGTCGCCAAGCCGTCAATGCTTTGGTCATCTCAAAACCTGTTGCTGCTCCTCAGCAGTACAATCAACAAAGAAGCGAAAGACCCAAGAGGCAGTATACTCGGCTGAGTATGACCTTATCTAAAATTTTACCCCAACTGTTGTCCACCAACCTGGTGACCCTCAAAGAAGCTCCTAAGGTCGTCAACACTGCGTCTCCTAAGTATAACCCAAATGCCCGGTGTGCTTATCATTCTGATGGTCCCGGGCACACTACTGATGATTGTTGGGCCTTGAGAAACAAAGTGCAAGATCTGATCGACGCAAAGGAAATTCAGTTTGAAGCGCCGGAGAGACCAAATGTTGTAACTGCTCCTATGCCCCAGCATAGAATAAATGTCGTTGAGGAAGAAATATATGCTGTTTCGGTAGATGAAGTTGTTACCCCTCTGAAGACCGTCAAGAAGAACCTACTGCTGGCCGGTTTATTTCCGGGTTGCAGGGAAGGTTGCCTGCTCTGTGCTATTTCCCTATCTGGTTGTCCCTTGCTGAAGATAGGCATCCAAAGCCTAATGGATAGCAAGGAGATTCTGTTTAAGAAGTCGGCTGTTCAGTTGGTTCCGGCAGAAGAAGTTTCCGTGGTTACCATCTTTAATAATCCAATCAAGGCTCTCCCGAAGAAGCCTGTTCAAATCATGACTGTTGCACCTGTGATTATTACTGTTCCGGGGCCTCTCCCCTATGTGTCTGATAAAGCTGTCCCTTGGCATTATGGGGCAGACGTATATGTGAATGGAATCAAACAAGAATTCGACACTGGCGCCAGTATCTGCGATATCACTGGTCCAGCCAAGGTCACCCGCAGTGGCAGGCTCTTCTCGCCTGACATTGCACCGCCCGCCATTCGAAGACCCCTCCTTATAACACCTACAAATTTACCTGTTGCTGATCAAGTTGTGTCCCCTGCTGCCGAGTCATCAAATGCTCGGGGCAAAGGGATTGAAGAAGAGCCCGCCCGGATGGAGGCACCAATACCTATAAATGCTGAGGCCTCCCAACAAGAAATGGAGGAGATCCTGAAAATAATAAAGAAGAGTGATTTCAATGTTGTCGAGCAGCTGGGGCATACGCCCTCCAAGATCTCCATGCTCTCTTTATTGCTATGCTCCGAGGCCCACGCTAAGGCCTTGATCTCATTTCTCAAGACGGCCCATGTACCCCAGGAGACATCTGTAGTCCAGTTCGCTGATTGTGTAGCAAATCTGACAGCAGACAATGGTTTGGGTTTTTCAGATGCTGACCTGACTGCGAAAGGAAGAGACCACAACGATGCCCTGCATGTCTCTATCGAATGCAGGGGCACTACTCTGGCGCATGTATTGGTGGATACTGGTTCTTCCTTGAATGTCCTACCGAAAAAGGCTTTAGACCGTTTGGATTATGAAGGCCTAGAACTGAAGCCCAGCAACATCATCGTCAGGGCCTTTGACGGTTCAAAAAGGATGGTTCATGGAGAGGTTAATATCCCTATTCGTGTGGGCTCTCAAGTATTTGACTCTACTTTTTATGTGATGGATATATGTCCATCGTACTCTTGTCTACTGGGTCGACCTTGGATCCATAAAGCTGGGGCAGTAACCTCTACCTTGCACCAGAAGCTGAAGTACCCTGTCAGGGGAAAGATTGTCACTGTGCAAGGAGAAGAGGAGTATATGGTGAGCCATTTGAATTCCTTCAGGTACATTGAGATGGATGGGGAGTTTATTGAAACCCCCTTTCAGCATTTCGAGGAGGTGCTTCCAATTTCAGCAGCAGCAGAGGTAACAGTTGAAGAGAATGTTTCCTTGAAGATGGCTTCCTTAAGGGATGCCCGGGCTATGGTTCAGAAAGGCAATTGTGCAAACTGGGGTCAGCTTCCTGACTTCACTCAGAAGAACGACAAGTTTGGGCTAGGCTTTACTGCAGAGACTCAGAAGGCTGTGCGCAAAGAGAAGATCAAAAAGGCTCCGGTGTTTATTTCCAGCTCGAGGGTGAATGCTATCGAGGAGGATGTAGAGGAAGCAGAATTTGACAGTTGGATCTACCCGACCACCAGCGACGGACCAAGCAACTGGACGGCAAAGGATTTTACCCCTACCACATTTGTCACGCAGTAATTGATTTCTTTTGATTTCCAAATTTGTAACAAACAAATGTTAAAACTTTGTTGGCTCGGTGTCCTACCCGGGGCATCGTAGCTCCATTTGTGAGGGCTTTTTGTATGACATTTTCATATATCATCAATCAAAACATTGGACGTTTGTTGCATTTCAAATCTTGTGCTCTTTTCCTTTCTGTGTTATATATATTGCAAAACAGCTATATTTACACACACTCACTTATACAGGTTTCAATCCACTCTGGATCTCACTGGTAACAACTCTGCTACCGCCAGTTATGACTTCGAAAATCCGATCAACTTGGCCGAAGACGAAGGTGAAGATGATTGCGAAGTTCCTGGTGAACTCGCAAGACTGCTACTCCAGGAAGAGAGAGCTATTCGACCACATGAAGAGCCTGTGGAGACAATTAACCTGGGTACTGAGACAGATAGGAAAGAGGTCAAGATTGGTGCCAATCTAGAGCTCAGCGTGAAGCAACGATTGATCTAGATGCTACAAGACTACATGGAGATTTTTGCTTGGTCCTATGAAGATATGCCTGGTTTGGATGCCGACATTGTAGTTCACCACCTGCCAACCAAGGAAGAATGCCCTCCGGTAAAGCAAAAAGTCCGACGGATGCGTCCAGAAATGTCTGAAAAGATCAAGGCCGAGGTTATGAAGAAGTTTGATGCCGGATTCCTTGCAGTGACTTCATACCCTCAGTGGGTTGCCAATGTAGTGCCAGTGCCGAAGAAGGACGGTAAAGTCAGAATGTGTGTTGACTACAGGGATCTGAACAGGGCCAGCCCCAAAGATGACTTCCCCTTGCCTCACATTGATGTCCTTGTTGACAACACAGCTCAACACAAGGTGTTCTCCTTCATGGATGGTTTTTCAGGGTATAATCAGATCAAGATGGCTCCAGAAGATATGGAGAAGACTACCTTTGTGACTCAGTGGGGCACCTTCTGCTATAAGGTCATGTCGTTCGGATTGAAAAATGCTGGGGCAACCTATCAACGGGCCATGGTTGCTTTATTTCATGATATGATCCATCATGAGATTGAGGTATACGTTGATGACATGATCGCAAGGTCTCAAACTGAGGAGGAGCACCTTGACCATCTGAGGAAGTTGTTTGACCGACTCAAGTTATACAAGCTGAGGTTGAATCCCAACAAATGCACCTTTGGGGTAAGATCCGGAAAATTGCTAGGTTTCATTGTAAGTGATAAAGGTATTCAGGTGGACCCTGCCAAGGTAAAAGCCATACAAGAGATGCCGACTCCAAAAACAGAGAAAGAAGTCAGAGGCTTCCTGGGACGACTGAATTACATTGCCCGATTCATCTCACATCTGACCGCTACTTGTGAGCCGATCTTCAAATTGCTGAAGAAAGATCAAGTAGTACGCTGGAATGATGAATGTCAGGCCGCCTTTGAAAGAATAAAGGAATATCTCCAAGAGCCACCCATTCTTATGCCACCGATGGAAGGAAGACCTCTGATACTATACCTGACAGTACTTGACAATTCAATGGGGTGTGTACTGGGACAACATGACGAGTCTGGCCGAAAAGAGCACGCTACTTATTATTTGAGCAAAAAGTTTACCGACTGTGAGTATCGTTACTCACTGCTTGAGAAAACTTGCTGCGCTCTTGTATGGGCTGCTCGCCGGCTGAGACAGTATATGCTGACTCACACTACTTTATTGATTTCAAAGATGGATCCCATCAAGTACATATTTGAAAAGCCCGCTCTGTCTGGAAGAATAGCGAGATGGCAAATGATCTTGACAGAATATGATATCCAGTATACAAATCAGAAAGCAATTAAAGGAAGTGTACTGGCCGATCATTTGGCACACCAAACTATGGACGATTACCAATCATTGAACTTTGATTTTCCAGATGAAGACATCATGGTGGTAAATGACTATGAAGTACCTGGACCGGATGAAGGACCTGAGGAGGGATCCCGATGGTCTATGCACTTTGATGGAGCCTCCAATGCTTTGGGTAACGGCGTCGGCGCTGTAATCATATCTCCCAAAGGAACTCATACTCCACTCACCGCCCGATTATGTTTCAACTGCACCAACAACATGGCAGAATATGAGGCATGTATCATGGGTTTACAAGCTGCAATCGACTTGAGGATCAAATTTCTAAGTGTCTTCGGAGATTCCGCTCTCATAATCAATCAGATCAAAGGCGATTGGGATACAAAACACCCGAATCTTATCCCTTACAAGGAGTATGTGTCAACCTTGCTCCCCCACTTTGAAGAAATAACTTTTGAGCACTTCCCAAGAGAGGAGAATCAGCTAGCGGACGCACTAGCTACGATGTCTTCAATGTTCAAAGTTAAATGGGACAATGAGGCTCCCCGAATCATCATCTGGAAGTTGGATGAACCGGCATACTGCTGTGAGCTCAAGGCTGAGAAGGTTATGGAAAAACCCTGGTATCACGAGGTGAAGAGGTACTTGGAAGCTCAGGAATACCCTGAAGGCGCGTCTGTCAATGATAAAAAGTTCATGAGGAGGTTTGCTGCAAAATTCTTCCTCAGCAACGACATTCTCTACAAGCGGAATCATGATTCAACTCTGCTACGTTGTGTGGATAAGGCTGAAGCAGAGAAAATTATGATGGAATTACATGAAGGCACATTTGGAACACATTCCAGTGGACACACCATGGCCAAAAAAATCCTTCGGGCAGGATATTTCTGGTCCACAATGGAAGCTGATTGTTACCAACACTCCCGAACTTGTCATAAATGCCAGATCTATGCTGACAAGGTGCATATCCCACCGGTTCCTCTGAACGTCCTGACGACACCTTGGCCTTTCTCAATGTGGGGCATCGATATGATCGGTGAGATCCGACCGACGGCATCCAATGGGCATCGCTTCATCTTGGTGGCGATCGATTACTTCACGAAGTGGGTTGAGGCAGCGTCCTACGCCACAGTAACCAAGAGCGTCGTGGCGCGTTTCATCCGGCATAACCTGATCTGTCGGTACGGCGTCCCGGAAAGAATCATTACGGACAACGGTACCAATCTCAATAACAAAATGATCACTGAACTCTGTGAACAATTCAAAATACAGCACCACAATTCTTCTCCCTACCGGCCAAAGATGAATGGGGCTGTAGAGGCAGCCAATAAAAATATCAAGAAAATTGTGCAGAAGATGACAGTGACCTATAAAGATTGGCACGAGATATTACCGTTCGCTCTTCATGGGTACCGCACCTCAGCCAGAACGTCAACCGGGGCAACTCCCTTCTCCTTGGTCTATGGCATGGAGGCCGTCTTGCCAATTGAAATCCAGATACCCTCTCTCCGGATAATGAAGGATGCAGACTTGAATGAAGATGATTGGATCCAGACTCGACTTGATCAATTAAATCTGATTGACGAAAAGAGGCTCACTGCTATCTGTCATGGTCAAACGTATCAAAAACGGATGATTAGGGCATTTAACAAGAAAGTCAGACCGCAAGAGTATCAAGTTGGGGACCTGGTAATCAAACGCATCATCCTTCCTCAAAGTGATCCCCGGGGCAAATGGACCCCTACTTACGAAGGGCCATTTGTGGTTAAACGAGTGTTCTCAGGAGGAGCCATGATCCTAACCACCATGGATGGTGACGACCTTCCTCACCCCGCCAATGCAGACATAGTGAAAAAATACTACGCATAAATAAAAGACCCGCTAGGTTGACGTACCTAGGCAAAAATAAGGGCTTCCCGGCGAACCAAAAGGGTTCGGGCAAAAATAAGGGATGAAATAAAAAAATCTGTACACCCGGCAAGTCGAAAACCTGAAAAGGCGGCTTGGGCAAAAATGGGTATCCCGGTGGACTGAAAACCCGAAAGGGCGGTCCAGGCAAAGTTAGGGATAAAAGCGTAACACTATGTCTCATTGGATCACATCGCATCCCGAATTCGGTATCAACTACCTGGCTCAGACTTCGGCATCGACCAATCAGTTTCATCTTCAACCAGGCAGCAAAGCGATGAGACGCCCGGAGACATAAAGGCAATAGCAGAGTTGGAACCCAGTGGGATCGTTCACATAGCTGTTTTATTTCCTTTTCAAAATTCTATGTTATTTAGCGGCGTCCTCTTACTAGGATGTCAGCCTCTTGTATAAAAAACGCCTATTCACAGGCAAAGTTCAAATCAATACAAATTCACTTGTCCATACAAATTACCATTGTTTTCTTCTTTCTGTTTTGTCTTGCGAAGAACGTCCAATGTTCGTTTTTGATATATGCATTTGACATTAAAATTGTTGATTCATAAATATTCGCGTATGAGACAAAAGATCAATTACAGGTGACATCGGACACAGGGCAATGTAAAGTTGTCTGATGAAGTCGGGTTGCTTTGTCCGCCAAGGTACCAAGGTAGATTCGACTGAAGAATGCGACTAAATCATCTCAACTCCCCGCAGAGTAAGACAAGATTCGGCAATACTTTCCCCAAGCAGAGTTGTTTCCCTATCAATCCTGAAAAAGGCACCACATTCCCCAGCAGAGTATAGGCATTCGTCAGCAAGCATCCCCGGCAGTCTTGATCTAAGTTTGTTACCTGGCGAAATACGGACACCCCAGTAGAACCATTTACCAGCACAATTCCAAAAGTTTCCCCAGGAAAGTGGGATTCTTGTCCCCAACAGGTCTTAAAGCTTATCCCCAGTAGATTCTGGAAGATTTATCTCCTGCAGAATACGGACATCTCTCCCTAACTTTATTCAGATTTATTCCTCACAAGGGCTTATAACTGGGTTATCCTCAGCTAATCGCCACGGAAGATCGATCCCCAACAAAGTTCTTTCAATTCCCAGCGGAGTTTATCTTTCAAATCCCCAGCGGATTTTATCTTTCGATCCCCAGCGGAGTTTATCTTTCGATCCCCAGCGGAGTTTATCTTTCAAATCCCCAGCAGATTTTATCTTTGGTATCCCCAGCAGATTTTATCTTTGTTATCCCCAGTGGAGTCCATCATCGAAACCCTTAGCGAAGCTCTCATCAAAACTTCAGCAAAGTATCTCGGCCACAGGGCAACTCCCCAGCCGATCATCAAAGACCTATTTTCCTAAGACGAAGATACATTCATAAGCATTTCACACTTTCATACATCTTGCTTACATACATGATAAAGTGCATACAACACTATCTCATGTTGAACATCATGACATCATGCATCATGACATGGCGTACAACTTATGTTTTTGCCTTTTCAGGGAAAAAGACGATCCCAAAAACAACTACCTTCAACTGTCACAAATTCCGGATTCGATACCTGTATCTAGCCAGGGCATATCTGAGAGTGATCAGTTTCCAGACTCGATTCCTGTATCTAGCCAGGGCACGTCTGAAAAGTTCAAAGATTCGATTCCTGTATCTAGCCAGGGCACATCTATCAACTACAACGTTTCCAGACTCGATTCCTGTATCTAGCCAGGGCACGTCTGAAAAGTTCAAAGATTCGATTCCTGTATCTAGCCAGGGCACATCTATCAACTACAACGTTTCAGACTCGATTCCTGTATCTAGCCAGGGCACGTCTGAAGAGTTCGAAGATTCGATTCCTGTATCCAGCCAGGGCATATCTGTGGACCACATTTCCAGACTCGATTCCTGTATCTAGCCAGGGCATGTCTGAAGAGTTCAAAGATTCGATTCCTGTATCTAGCCAGGGCATATCTATCAACTGTCACGTTTCCAGACTCGATTCCTGTATCTAGCCAGGGCACGTCTGAAGAGTCCGAAGATTCGATTCCTGTATCCAGCCAGGGCACATCTATTAACGACTATTTCCAGATTCGACTCCTGTATCCAGCCAGGGCACATCTGTGAGCAACCGATTGTAGATTCGATACCTGTATCTAGCCAGGGCACATCTGCATAAGGAGATTGAAGATCAAACACTTGTAACAAGCCAGGAAAACATCCGTCTTTCTCAAATATACAAATTTCTCGCTAAGGAATCTCTTATGCGATCGACACTTCCAAATGGCATCTATAAGCCCATTCCCGACAAGGTCCTGTCACGCCTCCAGATGGCATCTATAAGCCCATCTCCCTATCTACCGCCTCTCCAAATGGCATCTGTAAGCCCATTCCCGCCATCACATTGCTGATACTCTACTGAGCGAGTGCAAATTTTCGGGCACTCTGGTGTCCAATCTCCTTTTACCTTCGAGTCGCGAAAGGCAAACTCGCCAATCTAACTCTTCAGGTTCAAGAAGATTGAACAGGGGCAACTGTTGTACCCCAAAATTTTCCCTCCCTTTCTTCAGGAAACCATCTTAGATTTTTCAAAGTCCCCTGAAACAAATCCAAGTCCTGGGTTATCCTTTTGCCCAAGCAAGCCACTTACAAGAGCAAGATGATCTCACAAACTCCAGAAACAACGCTTTCATCTTGAGGAAAATTAAATTCTAAGTGCTTAAAATGTTTCTATAAAATAAGTGTTTTTAGAAAAATCAGCGCTTTAGAACTTCTGGACCCATTCCAGATGAAGACGGTCATAAGTTGCAAGCTTGGCTCAGCGTGGTCAGAAGTTGGCTCTTCAGCAGCTACATCAGTTCAATCAGAAGTTGTAAACGTGGTTCAGAATGTAAGCCTCAAGCAGAACATGCCCCTTCAGCAGTTACACAAGCTCAGTCAGAATTTGCTAAAGGAATGCAAGAGAAACATGAAAGTATGAAGGCTCCTTCAGAACAGGTTGAAATCAGAAGATGAAAGGTCAGAGGGATAGGTGTCACATTGATACAGAATCCCTAAGCCCAGATTGTCCAGAAGCATATCCAAGGAACGTACCAGAAAAACCAGGAGAATCTCCAGACAACAGGTAGCCAAGGCCAGAGCATGGTTTACGCTGCTGATTCAACAACCAGAATGTTGGTATTGACAGGTCTTGTCACCATTTAATGCCCATTAATGCTCCCAACCACTCCTGAGCATTCACGTGTGGCTTGGAAAATGCTTTTGCACAGATTCTGGCATGGGTCTTCACGCCACCGCCCACTTCAGAGGTCACTTCTCCCCAATCTACGCCTGCTGCTGCTACCTAGGCTGAAAGATAGCTGTTATCACAACTTCCCAGGAATTTCTGTCAAAGAACAAATTCAAACTCTGTTGGCGCCTTAAATGTTCAAGGCATCCACAAGAACTTTGCCTATAAATAGAGAGCTTTCATCACTGCAAAAGAGGTTCAAGGAGAGAAACAAAAAAATTGCTAAGAGAGAAACGAAACTCCTAGCAACATAATATTCTGAAACTCTGCCAAAATCTCCAGCTTTGTTTCATAACTTTGAGTTTCTCACCTTCAACTTCATCAAACATCCAGCTCTTTTCTGTAAACCAAAAATGTTCTTTCCAAACTTCTGACCCTATACACGTATACACCTTCACTTCCCCTTTTCCAAATCTGTCCAGAACACCACCAGAACCAAAAGCTAACTTTCACCCACCATTTTCCAGACAGTCAGGTAAGCACCTGCTGACCCTCACCACACTGTTAAGCATCATCAGCTGTGCATACTCAAGTAACATAATGTAAATATTCATGTTATTGCTGTTTATGTTCTGAGGACTCTCATACCTCAGAACGTTCTGAGCCAGTATAGGACTTCCCTGTGACCTTGGTGATTCTGACCTCTGAGACATTTTGCTATTTTGCTGGAGTTGTTCCAAATATGTTTCCTGTTTTGTGGAGTAACAACAGGATTGCAGATGTTCTGATTAGTACAGGAAAAAGCCAAGTGCTGACTTTGACGTTAGCACATCTGAAGTCTGTTTTGCTGTCAATGACATCAGAACCTCTGAGAGTTATTGCCTTTTCAGCAGAATCAGAACTTCTGGCTTCTCCACTAACAAACTTCTGTCTTGCAGCGTAGGGAAATCAGAACTTCTGGTTTCCCCACTAACCAAGTTCTGTTTTGCAGGTTCTAGAGTCAGAAGTTCTGACTCATCCAGTTTCACCAACAGGTTGATCATCTGACAGCGGATCTGGGTCAGAACTTCTGATGACCTCCCAACAGCGCGCGGGCTCCCTCTCTCTCTATATATATCTTGTTTTCCGCTATTTTCTCTTTTGTCTATTTTTCTCGTTGACCCCCCCATGTACAAATGTGTATCCCCCTCCCCTAACTATTGTAATAGCGTAGGATTTTACATTTCCGCTTCTTATTGCCTGTAATTAGGACGTGTATGACAAGATAAAATCAATGAAATAGAAAAACCTAATTCAAAGAAAAACTCTTGTATGCAATAAAACACACTTGCACACTAACACCCCTAGGGTTATATCCACTTGTTGCCTTTCAAAATTGGGCCATATTGCATGCTAGGTCTCTTTGGGCAAAACAAACACAATTCAAATGATCATAGTCCCTCGATGACGCTTTCGAAAGTTGCCTAAAAAATGATCAAGTCCCTTAAGGAAAATGCCCAAAGATAGTTGGCACCATTGCAACTATGGTCTAAACGATGACCCGCGCCCGTCCCTTTCACATCCTAACACAAGATTGTCCACCAAATTCAATGGTGGAACAAAATTGTTAAAAGGGTTAAAAACATAACAAAACCTTTGAGAACTTTAGGGTAGATCACTCTTAAGTACTTGTCAACTTGCAAAATGAAAACACTTGCCTATTTTTTTCACACCTCACAACACTTTCAAAAACAACTTTAAAAAAAAAAACGAATGAAAACCTTTTCAAAAGACATACACCTTTGTATACATCCCAACATGGATCATTACAAAGGTTGCCACCACATTGGCCTCTTTTCAAAACATTTTCAAAACCCACACACAAAGCACCATTTCAAACAATTGAAAAAGGCAAGTGATCTAAGCAAGTAACTAAGAGCCCATGGATAACCATGGATAGAAAGGGTGCTAATACCTTCCCTTTCTATAATCTACTCCCCGAACCCAAGAAAACATCTCAAAGGTTTTTGCTGTGCTTTTTAAACCTTTCCTTAGGATAAAATAAAAAGTCGGTGGCGACTCTTGCTCAACCGAAACATTTGCGAAAACAAACGCAAAACCTCAAGTCAGTTCTCCCACCGTATCACATCTGGCATTCCCCATGGATAAACTTGAGGCATGCGATTCTGAACAACAGCTAGGGTAGAAGACATAGGAACAGTCAGAACTTCAGCAGTAACCCTTGTCTATTTAGATTGAACACTCAGTGAATGATTCTGAGCAGCCACCAGAGATTCCATCAGAGCAGTGACATTGGCCATGCCGGCCTTCAGAGCAAAACTTTCCTCGCGCAGCTCGCGATTCTCTTGTTCTAAGTTGTCTATATTCCTTTTGAGATTAGCCCGAGTGTTGTAGTGATGAGTCAGCCTGCTGAACAAAGTAAAGAAGCTTGGTAAGACACTTGGATATGCATAAAAAATGCAAGAAATATGTGCAATATGATGCATGATGTGCAATGCACATGATTTTATTTTATTATTAAAATTTCAAGGGATTTAAAATTTATAGACACATTGCAAATATCAAAGTAATAATGCATTTGAAAATACTAAAAATTTTAATATAACAACTTCAAAATGATTACAAGTTTTAATGATCCCAAGTACAAGATGAAAATAAAATCTAAAACTCTGAAAAGTGAAGCTGATAGAGATCACTCTATACATTGGCGCTTCCCTGTGAGTCTGGCAATCTGAGCCTTCAACCTATGGTTTTCTTCCACATATCTGGTGGCAACCTCCTTCCAATCACCTGAATCAGGGAGTGAGAAAATAGCATCTACCTGAGGCTTAGGAGAAAATAAATCCCCTTTCCTCTCCATGGCCTCTACAGCCCGACTCTCAAGAGTCTCAATCAATTCGTCTCTCTCCTTCAAATCTGCTCTATAGGAAATCTCTAAAGTTTGGCACTTGTTCTTCCAAGCATCCTTTTCATGTCGTATCCTGACCAAAGAAAGCTGCAACTCTTCTAGATCATCCAATAAAGGATGAGTGGTCTTTACAAACAAATAAGGCATATGTGTTTCATAGGAATACGACATCTTCAACTGAATAGCTCTCGCTTGAACCCACTGAATATATGTCTCCAAAGAAACAGCCCCCCCTAGGTCCCAAGTCTTTCCTACTCTTCTTATGAATGTGACGCCAGGCCTTCGAAATCTGCTCCTTAGATTCCTTATGGTCTCCTCCCTCCTTCATAAAGAAACTACTCAAATGAATACTATTTGGTTTATCCCTCATCGGATAACCAAGCTGTCATCGTGCAAGAACAGGGTTATAGTTAATTCCTCCCTTTGTACCAAGAAGAGGTACATTGGGGAAACTACCACAACTGTCGACAATCTCTATATCCTGGTAAGCTCGATGATACGAATCAATATCCTAGTGAGTAAGTGCCATGATCTTAGGAGCCCAACAGGGTTCCTTCCTGACATCCCAGAGAGCATCGTACTGAGGCATATGAGAGATAAACCACCGGTACAACAAAGACGTGCAACAGACAATCATCCCCCATGATAAGAATTCCGAAGATGAATAGAGTAGTAAGCATCACCAAACAATGTAGCAACTGGGTTTCCATTCATAAATATCCTGATAGCATTAATGTCAAAAAACTTGTCCACATTAGGAAATAAGAATAACCCATAAGCAAGTAGAGCAATGATGGCCTCGAAAGTGAATGTACTCTTCATCCTGGAAAAGTAACGGGCCTTCTCCAATAATAACTGAGCTGGTAATCCTCTAATCCCTCCTTTAGTAGTCATATGGGCTTCCACCTCAGACTTCCCCAGATGAATCGAAGTAGTAACCTCATGTGGTTTTGGCTCACCCTCCAAACTAGTAAAAGAAACATGATAGGTAATAGGTAAATCTAATAGATAAGAATACTCCTCCAGTGTAGGCATCAACTGATAGTCGGGAAAAGTAAAGCAATGTTACATCGGATCATAGAACTGGACCAAGGTCGAGAGAATACCCTCCTTCATCCTAAGCTTCATGAGAGGAATGATGGATCCATACTTCTTCTGAAAATCTGCAGAACACTCGATCTCGATAACTAGACTGATCAACTCATCTACCTTAGGATACTTGAAAGTGTATTTCTTGGTCTTTCTTTTCCTAGAATCCATGGTTACCTGAGATATTCACAAATGGTCAACTTTTTTTTTAAATCCCTTGAAATAAGATTTCTTCAAAAGATGATTATGAGTACATGGATGCATGATGCAACCATCACACACAAGATCACACATATAGGGTTCATAGTTTCAACATCACGAGCATGAGGTAGAAGGTACTACCCATAAGGTGTTGGTCTAAGAGTTATCACCTGCCGAACAAGGTTCTAGAGGTTCCCAGAGTCTACATCCTTCCTTCGGATATTACCAACTTCTCGATTAACTCGGTAATTAGTAATATTCTCAAGAAAAACTCGTTCGAGCGTAGTATCGTGTGACAACTATTTCGGGATTACTCCGTCATAGCTTCCGCACTATACCTAAAAGGCCAAGATGGGTTAGGTATTCTACGGTCCTCAGCTTCAGCAGGCTCCCAGGTCAAAAGCAGTACATCTTCCTGATTACTCGGTAAATGACACTACAGTCAAAGGGGCCTCCACTGAGTGGGAGATCTCATGCCTCCTTTTTTGGGATTACTCCCTCAAAGATAACATGACAATACCACCCGTCCTATCTTAAAGTTTTCCCAAGTCCGGGTATAGGACTTATAAGTAATCACCAAGCACCCTGAAAACTAGGAAAATCCAGACAAACATATATACAACATATAACATATAAACCACAAAAGCACATATATAGATAAAAACAAAGATAGGCTCAACCCACTTAGGTATGGACTAGAAAGACGTCAATCTTTTCCCAGTGAAGTCGCCATTTTTTCTGTAGCAGTAGAAATGCTTAAGACTAAGCCATTAGATTGACTAGACTTATACATATCAAAATAAAAATCGCCACTGCACTTTATTATTTCCAAAGGAATGGGAAAAGAGCGAGTAACCCAAAAAGAGGGGGAAAGATTCAAGGTAAGGGGGTTGGTTATGCAAAGGGAAGGTATTAGCATCCTAAACATCTACGGTACTCCACAGGAACCTCTTTGAAAAATCTGTATATTTTGGCTATAAAATCTTATATGTAAAATAGATGGTGGAGGTGAGAAAAAGAAATATATTTTTTATGATTTTTGAACCCTTCGCGGTTGTGAACCTTTAGTACCTACGTTCCACCTTCCTTGCAATAGAGGATCGGGATACACGTAGTTCCTCTTTTAAAAATTTTAAAACAAAAGTGTGTTGGTTAATTTTATGAGATAAGACATAATCGTCATTGTTCGTGTGGAAAACATACTTACTACCCACAATCATGAGAAAGGAGAATTTGCATCATCTCAAAGTGGAGGATATGGCTTGGATTTTAAAATCAACAATGCCTCACTCAACACCCAAGTGGAAAATATCTCTCTTCACTACATATTGTAGAAGTATAGTTGTTTGCATCACTACAAGGATTGACAAGAGTCCAATCTTTTGAGAAAAGTTTAAAGATAAAATCCAAAGTGGCAAAATGGTTTGAAATGAGATTGATTCACTTTTAGTCTTCTCACAAAAAATGTCAAGGTATTATTAAATTGATTGAAGTTTATTTATGAAAATGTTTTGAAAATGCATGGACATAAGTCCAAGTTTATTATGAAAGTGGTTCAAGTTTAAAAAAAACAAGAAGAGTTTTCAAAAGGAGGAAGAATATTTTTGAAATTAAAGAAGATAGGAGGAGATGATGGGACTATCCTAAAGCATAAGGTAAAAGATAAGGAGAAGAACCATCTAACCATCAAGAAGCCAATACTTGACATTATGAGTCAATATAGAATTCACATTCTTTGGATTGAAACCAAGCAAGCAAAGATACTAGACCTCTTGAGAGAACCAAACTTCAAGTGTATCAAGTCTTCACAAAAATTGGGCAAAGTAATGGTTGTATACGGGTGAATTCCAGATTACAAACAAAGTATGTAATCACAATAACCTGCACACAAAACAAACAAACAACCCAATGTCTTGAGGTAAACCCCAAGAACTCTAGAGAAAATATCAATTAAGGTCACAAGGTCTCCAACATAGGTCAAAGTCTCTAATCCTAAGTCTAATAAATACAATACTCCATAATGCCAAGGACAGTAACCAAATAAGCCAAGTATCATTAAAGTCTGTTATGGTTCATGTTGATTATTAAGTGTCTTTAAAAGGAAAAGAAAAGCTCAAGTAAGCAAAATAAAAATGACATAAAATTAAATGCTCAAGTGAGAAAAGATGAAAATAGCATGAAATGTAAATGCAAAAAGTAAATTGTACATAAAGTAAAGAGCATAAAATAAAGTCAATTGATAAAAGCATAAAATTAAGTCAATTGTTAGAAATTAGTGGTTAGTTGGGTGACCATCTTGAAACTTGCATTTGGAACTCATTAGAGGATGGGTAGAACCAAAGCCTCCACACAACAAGTTGCATTTGCTTTTTGTCAAGTATATCATCCATTTTGGAATCCTCAAAAGTAACATTTAATTATCAACAATGTTTAAGTGATCCGCATTGACCAAAAGTTGTGTAGATCCATTAGAGGATTGGTAGAACCAAAGCCTCCACACAATTAATCTCAAGGTTATTTGATCAAAGAGATAAAACTAACATACTTGGGCTTGCAAACATAGGTTTGGGCCACGAATGATCATTTATTCGCATCGGGACAAAATTTAACGCTATGTTAAGCAATCATAAGTGGACTTATATAGAAGTCACACCTATTTTGAGGCCGGTCAATAGAAATCTATGTACTTCATGTTTGGATGAATGATATAGAGATCATTATCCCTTAACATGTTGCACAATTAAAAAATAAAGGGATAAGATGAAGAGGGAAGGGAATGATAAGCTAATTTGGATCACTACTTTAAATTTCTTGAATCTTTAAATTCAACCACTCCTCTAGATGGATTAAAGAACTAAACATATCATTAATACCAAGCACCAAAAATGAATTAAGTAATTCACTCTTTGGTAGATTTGAATTGATGAACATTTATCCAACTTCATCTATATCACAAAGTCCATTAAATTTAAAGAGAAATTGGACATTTAAAATTGTAATCCAAACCAACAATCAAAAGGAGTGAGTAGAAAAAGCATTTTGGATCAAAGCTATCCCAAAAAAAGGCAAAAAAAATGCATTATGTCCCTATGTAAATCGATTGCACTACTATGTAAATCGATTTACACAGTGCAATTTTCAAAAATTTATGCAAAATTCACTTAGTGCAATCGATTGCACTGTTACAACAATCGATTGCACTGTTACAACAATCGATTGCACGTTGTTACATACAGCAAAACAACATTTTAAAAGGCCATATTCTTGTTCAAACTTTCCATCAAATACCTTATGATCATGGATCCAATTGAGCACGAAAATTCCATCAAATTATGAGAAAATAACACCATTGAAATCACAAAATAATGCTCAATGAATAAAACCCAAAGATCAACAAAAGATCACATTGTGAAAGATGAATTATCCAACTTACCAAAGGTATATCTAGAGAATTATCAAAATAACTTCAAGAATTTGCTTCAATTCAACCACAAGAATCAATTGGCTAAGCTTGGATGTAGAGAATAGATGGAGAAAAAGTGTTTGGATGAAGGTTTAGCTCAAATATTAGCAAGCTTCATTTCAAAGCTTACTAACATTTTTTTTTGAAAATGGAGCTTTGAGTGAATTTGGTAGATGGAGAGAATTGAGAGATTTTTTAGCAAGGTGGATTTGGATATCAAAAGCTTGAAATTTGAATGAAATGAGGGCTTTATTTATAGAGTTTTAGGATTGGGATTAGTGGTAATTTGGTAATTGATTCTTGTAGCCAAAATTTGAATTAATGATAATTCTTTCAAATATTAGAGCCAAAATTTGAATTAGCGATAATTCTTTCAAATATTAGAGCCAAAAATTGAATTAATGATAGTTCTTCTTAAAAATGAAAGATTGATACTAAAGTTTGAATTAATAATATATCTTTCAAAAATGAAGAAAAATTGGAGCCAAAATTTGACAAGCTTAAAATTGCCGATTATTTCAAATTTTTGCTCTATGCAAATCGATTGCACTATAGTGCATATCGATTTGCACAGTGTATTTTTTTCAAAAATTGCGCAAAATGCACTATGTGCAATCGATTGCACTCTAAGAGAAATCGACTGCATCAGTGAAAAAATGAATTTTTTCTTTAATTCGTTTTCTTTACAAATAGAGATTTTAGGGAAATAATACCCTAAAACCTTATTTGTCAGATGCTTTGACTCGGTACCTACAAAACACAAATATTCAAAGACAAAGACAAATATTTTTTTTGTATTTTGATTAGAAGTTAGTCAACGACACATATACAAAATACACAACCAAGGTGCTTGGAGATTCCTCAAGAGCAAACGTAAATATAGGAGATAGAAAAAGAAAAAGAACCAACCCTAGTGTGATCTTGTTATGATCGAGTTGATATGATATGATAGAGGAATCTTAGGGGGGAAATTTGGGTACAACACATCTGACTGAGGCTTAGGAGAAAATAAATCTCCTTGCCTCTACATAGTCTCTACCGCTCGACTCTCAAGGATCTCAATCAAGTCGTCTTTCTCCTTCAAGTCTGTTCTATAGGAAATCTCTAGAGTTTGGCACTTATTCTTCCAAGCATCCATTTCCTGCTGCATCATGACCAAAGCAAGTTGCAGCTCTTCTAAATCATCTAATAAGGAAGGAGTGGCATTCACAAACAAATCAGACATAGGTGTTTCCCGAGAATACGGCATCTTCAACTGAACATCTCTCGCTTGAACCCACTGAAGATAAGGCTCCAAAGAAACAGCCCCCTAGGTCCCAAGTCTTTCCTACTCTTCCTATGAATGTGACGCCAGGCCTTTGAAGTCTGCTCCTTAGCTTCCTTATGGTCTCCTCCCACCTTCAGAAAGAAACTACTCAAATGAATACTATTTGGTTTATCGCTCATTGGATAACCGAGTTGTCATCGTGCAAGAACATGGTTATAGTTAAATCCTCCCTTTGTACCAAGAAGAGGTACATTGGGGAAACTACCACAACTGTCAATAATCTCTATATCCTGGTAAGCTCGATGATACCAAACAATATCCGAGTGAGTAAGTGCCATGATTTTAGTAGCCCAACGGGGTTCCTTCCTAACATCTCAGAAAGCATCAGACTGAGGCACATGAGAGATAAACCATCAGTACAACAAAGGCGTGCAACAAATAATCATCCCCCCATAATAAGAATTCCGAAGATGAATAGAGTAATAAGCATCACCCAACAATGTAGGAACTGGGTTTCCAATCATGAAGATCTTGATAGCATTAATGTTAATAAACTTGTCCATATTAGGAAATAAGAACAATTCGTAAGAAAGTAGAGCAAAGATGGCCTCAAAAGCGACTGTACTCTTCATCCGGGAAAAGTAACAGGCTTTCTCCAATAAGAACTGGGACGATAATCCTATAATCCCTCCTTTAGTAGTCCTATGGGCTTCCACCTCAGACTTTCCCAGATGGATCAAAGCACTAATATCATATGGTTTTGGCTCACCCTTCAAACTAGTAAAAGGAACGCGATCGGTAATAGGTAAATCCATCAAATACGAATACTCCTCCAGTGTAGGCATCAACTGATTGTCGGGAAAAGTAAAGCAATGATACATCCGATCTTAGAACTGGACCAAGGACGAGAGAATACCCTCCTTCATCCTAAGCTTCATAAGAGGAGTGATGGATCCATACTTCTTCCGAAAATATGCAGAACACCCGATCTCGGGAATTAGACTGATAAACTCATCTATCTTGGGATCCTTGAAGCTGTACTTCCCAGTCTTTCTTTTTCCAGAATCCATGGTTAAAAAGTACCTGAGATATTCACAAATGCTCAACTTTTAAGTCCCTTGAAATAAAATTTCTTCAAAAGATGTTTATGAGTGCATGGATGCATGATGCAACAATCACACACAAGATCACACATATAGGGTTCATAGGTTCAATGTCAAGAGCATGAGGTCGAAGGTACTACCGATAAGGTGTTGGTCTAAAAGTTATCACCTGCCGAGCAAGGTTTTAGAGGTTCCCAGAGTCTGCATCCTTCCTTCGGATATTACCAACTTCGTCGATTAACTCGATAATTAGTAATATTCTCAAGAAAAACTCGTTCGAGCATAGTATCGCGTGACAACTATTTCCGCATTACTCCATCATAACTTCCGCACTACACCTAAAAGGCCAAGATAGGTTTGGTATTCTACGGTCCTCAACTTTAGCAGGCTCCCAGGTCGAAAGCAGTACCTCTTCCTGATTACTCGGTAAACGACACTACAATCAAAGGGGCCTCCACTAATTGGGGGATTCACATGCCTCCTTTTTTGGGATTACTCCCTCAAAGTTAACATGACTATACCTCCCGTCCTATCTTAATGTTTTCCAAAGTCCGGGTATAGGACTTATAATTAATCCCCAAGCACCCTGAAAACCAGGAAAATCCAAACAAACATATATACAACATATAATATATAACAAACAATAGCACATATACAGATATAAACAAAGATAGGTTCAACCCACTTAAGGATGGACCAGCAAGAGGTTAATTTTTCCCCAATAAAGTCGCCATTTTTCCTTTAGCGGTAGAAATGTTTAAGACTGAGCCATTGGATTGACTAGACTTATACATATAAAAATAAGAATCGCCACCGCACTTTATTGTTTCTAAAGGAATGGGAAAAGAGAGAATAACCCAAAAGATGGGAAAATATTTAAGGTAAGGGGGTTGGTTATGCAAAGGGAAGGTATTAGAACCCTAAATATTTGTGGTACACCGCATGAACCTCTTTGTAAAATCTGTATATTTTGGCCATAAAATGTTGTATATAAAAAAATGGACGGTGGAGGTGAGAAAAGAAATATATTTTATGGTTTTTTTTGCATCCTCCGCGGTTGCGAACCTTTAGTGCCTATGTACCATCTTTTCATGCAATAGGGGATCATGATACACGTAGTTCCTCTTTTATAAATTAAAAAAAAACACAAGTGCGTTGGTTTATTTTATGAGATAAGACATCATCGTCATTGTCCATGTGGAAAACATACTTACTACCCAAAAACATGAGAAAGGAGAATTTGCATCATCTCAAAGTGGAGGATATGGCTTGGATTTTAAAATCAACAATGCCTCACTCAACACCCAAGTGGAAAATGTCTCTCTGCACTATATATTGTAGAAGTATAGTTGTTTGCATCACTATAAAGATTGACAAGAGTCCAATATTTTGAGAAAGTTTTAAAGTAAAAAGCCAAAGTGCCAAAATGGTTTGAAATGAGATTAGTTGACTTTTAGTATTCTCACAAAAATGTCAAGTTTTTATTAAGTTGATTGAAGTTTATTTATGAAAAGGTTTTGAAAATGCATGGACCTAGGTCCAAGTTTATTATGAAAGTGGTTTAAGCTTAAAAACAAGAAGGGTTTTCAAAAGGAGGGAGAAGATTTTTGAAATTAAAGAAGATGGGAGGAGAAGAAGAGACTATCCTAAAGCATAAGATAAAAGCTAGGGATAAGAACCATCTAACCAAAAAAAATCCAATACTTGACATTATGAGTCAATATAGAATTCCCATTCTTTGGATTGAAACCAAACAAGCAAAGATACTAGACCTCTTGAGAGAACCAAACTTCAAGTATATTAAGTCTTCATAAAAATTGGACAGAGTAACGGCTGTATACGGGTGAATTCCATATTACAAACAAAGAATGTAATCACAATAACCTGCACACAAAACAAACAAACAACACAATATCTTGAGGTAAACCTCAAGAACTCCAGACAAAATATCAATTAAGATCACAAGGTCTCCAATATAGGCCAAGGTTTCTAATCCTAAGTCCAAGAAGTCCAATGCTCCATAATGCCAAGGATAATATCCAAATAGTCCAAGTATTTTAAAGGTTTTTTATGGTTCATGTTGATTATTAAGTGTCTTAGAAAAGAAAAGAAAAGAAAAGAAAAGCTCAAATGAGCAAAAATAAAAATGACATGAAATGTAATGCTTAAAATAAATGGTACATAAAGCATAAAAAATAAAAGGGCATAAAGTAAAAACAATTCAATAATTAGTGGTTAGTTGGATGACCATCTTGAAACTTGCATTTGGAATTCATTAAAGGATTGGTAGAACTAAAGCCTCCACACAACAAGTTGCATTTGCTTTTTATCAAGTATATCATCCATTTGGAATCCGCACAAGTGCCATTTAATGATCAACGATGTTTAAGTGATCCGCATTTACCAAAAGTGTTGTAGATCCATTAGAGGATTGGTAGAACCAAAGCCTCCATACAATGAATCTCAAGGTTATTGGATCAAAGGGATCAAATAAACATACTTGAGCTTGCAAACATAGGTTTGTTCCACGAAAGATCATTTATTCGAATTGGGACAAAATTTAGTGTTGTGTTAAGCAATCGTAAGTGGACTTATGTAGAAGTCACACCTATTTTGAGGTTGGTCAATAGCAATCTATGCACCCTTTATTTTGAGACATGATATAGAGATCATGTTACAACAACACTTAGTGCAATAAGAAAGGGGTGAGATGAAGAAGGGTGGGGAAGAATATACAAACCACATTTGAATTAAATTTAATTCAAACTATTATTAAAATCATTCATCAATTTTTATGGAGTTAGACTCAACACCATAGATCCAATGATGTTAATAAAGTTCATGATCAAAATTCAACCCAAGTTCAGCCAGAAAAAATAATCACAAAATAATATTGCATTTAATATATACATTAAAAAAGGTTTTAAAAATATTTTAAAATGGAAATAAGAAATAAAAATATCAACTATATTCAAATCAATCAAGAAAAATTAAGTAAGCCCATAGAAAAATCATAAAAGGGCTCAAATATTTTTATAAAAATTTTGGCAATTTTTAAAAGTCAGAAACTATTTTAAAACTAATTAAAATTGTTCAAACAAATAGAAAATAGATCAAAAATAGTAAACATCAATATAAAATTCCATAAAATTTTCAAAAAGTCGGAAATATGCAAAATGATATTTATGAAATTTTTTTAGAATTAAGAAATGTCCGAAAGTATTTTTTGGGTAATTCAAACAAAGAAAACAATGAAAAAAATAAAAAAATATCAATTGTCAAAATAAAAATATGAAAAAATATTCATGAGATCAGAAATAATTCAAAGTATTTTTGTGAATTTTTTCATAGTTTTTGGATAAAAAATAAAAGAGTTATGAATTTTTAAAAATTAAATCAATTAAAATATAAAATCAGAAAATAAAATAATATCAAAAAGATATGGGCCATCAGATCATAGTCAAAATGTGCTAGTAAGCTAATCCAATGTACCAGACGCGTTGTGCTTGATATGGACCTTAGTAAGATGCGCAGGGAATCAGAAAAAAGGCAACCAATGAAATTAAAACGTTTGGCACGATATCATTGGTTGAGACGAGACATATCATCGTCTTCAACCTCCATCCACCCTGTAATGGAGATTTTGTGAGATCTTTCTAACGGTAAAATTAGGATCCCAAACCAGTATCATTGGATTCGTCTCTTCAAGACGATCATAACACCACCATCGCGCCAAATTTATATAAAGTATACAGAGAGATATGAATCAAAAACCCAGAAAATAGTGAGCACCTTCAATTTGAGATTTCTCTCTCAATTCTCAATGGATTTAAAAATTGTAAGAAGCACTAGAATCAAGAGAAGGAGTAGAACATGTTAGTGCTTTATTTGGATCCAAATGGTGGATTATTCTACCTTTTCAAAGTTCAAGAAAGAAGCTCTGAAACTGGACTTCTGTAGCTTGAATTATATCTCGTTTTGCTTAGTTTAAGTGCTGGAGAGTTTGTATGATGCTTAAGGAAGATGAATGTGCAAAGAATTTTGGAGTAAAAGGTTGGAATCTCAAAAACTGATTTCAAAAATTTCAAGTTCATGTAAGGTTTTGAAAGAGTGTTTTTGGCTCTCAAAGCTTGAGAAAATGAAAGGGGATGACCCTCTATTTATAGGGAATTAAATGGAATGTTCAAGCGTGTAAAAGGATGAAGGTTGGAGGGAAATCGTGTGAACCTAATGCACGAGCAAAGTGTGATTTGATATCCATCAAAGCTCATCCAACCCTTGTGTTTTAAGGCTGTAATCCACTTTGGCAACTTGGTTAAACATGTTTAGATCACAAACGCATGCTAATTTGATGTTTAGAGGCCAAAACATGAATCTCAAATTCAGACTTATGAAGAAACTTCAGTTCCAAGTTACCAAGTTCAATCCAATGGCATTCTCAACTCAAGGGGTCTCAAGGCATGATTCTTGATGCTTTAGAAAGATGAGGTTACAAGCTTTGTAATGAAAATAGAATGGAATCAAATGGATGCTTGAGCTGAAAGTTGCATTGAGTCAAAGTTGGAGAAAAAAGGTTGACTTTCCATACTTAGAAATATTTCAAATTTTTCTTCAAAAGTGACCTATAATGTTTTGCATCCAAACATGACCTTCCACTTGGAATTTGCTCTTGACCAAAAAAGATGGCATGAAATAGACCTCTTGAATGACAGTTTGAAATTTAAACCATTCAAAATATCCAAAAATTGAGAGAGTTATGAATTGTTGAAGTTGGCAAAAAATCATGAAATAACCTATAATATTTTGTATCCTTAGGGCATCTTCCATCCATTTTCTCACTTTGCACATAAAATAAAGCATAAAGTTAATATCCTCAAGATCATTGTGGAAAAAGAGTGGGATCAAGGTGATAAATATTTACCAAGTTATGATCATTTGAAGTCATACATGGGAAAATGGGGGTTCATCTGGAGGACTTGTAATCTTTCTTCATTGTCATGTTTCTTCCACATGAAAACTCCTTGAAACTTTTGAAGTGATTTGTTAATAATCCTTTGAAGAGAAGGATGTCTTTGGAATCACTCAAAAATATCAAAATATGAGAAAGATATGCTTCTTTGATGTTCAAAACCCTAGCTCCTAGATCAAGAAAATGCTTTGAGTAACCATGACAATTTTGAACAAACTTCTTGTACCAACACAATTTCTTTGTAAATATAAGTTGTTGAGAATGAAAATGAGAACTCATAGCCACCAAAACCATTTACATATCTTGAGAATTGATAGAAATATGTACTTGTGACCAATGGAAATAAAACCTTGTCCAACCATGACAACTTCCTCACTCAACCCCTTGTACTTTTGAATCAATTTTGACATCTTGGAAATGTAGTGAACCAAAATAACTTTTGCCATGCCATACCTTCCAAAACAACTTCAATGGTGAGGTTTGGACCTCTCAAGCTATATTTCCTAGGGCATGGAAATAAACTCATGAACCCATGGAGCAACTTGCTAAATCTCATTGCCTTTACCTACATTAGTAACAAGCAAGACAAACCAACATTGCATTTTATTAATTAAAAGGAAAAAAATCAAGACAAAATATTCATGATCACAAAAGAAAACAAGTCAAGGTGCTTGGTGATTCCTCAAAGAGAAAAGCTAAAGGTAGGGAGGAGAACCAAGAACCCTAATATGATCTTCTTGTGATTGAATCAATATGGTATGATAAAGGGATCTTAGGGGGGGAAATTGGGGTACAACACACCAGAGAAGGTTTTCTTAACAACATACGGGCCTTCATAATTAGGAGTCCACTTACCCCTAGAATCAGCGTTAAAAGACATGATATTTCTGAGTACAAGGTCACATCCTCTGAATTCACGAGGCTTGACCTTCTTATCAAAAGCTTTCTTCATTCTTTTCTGATATAACTGACCATGACACAAGGTTGTCATTCTCTTTTCCTCAATTAAATTAAACAGATCAAACATTTTCTGGACCCATTCAGCCTCTGACAACTTGGTTTCCATTATTACACGTAAAAAGGGAATCTCAACTTCAATGGGAAGCACTGCTTCCATACCATACACAAGAGAGAACATGGTTGCCCCTGTTGAAGTGCAGACAGATGTACGATACCCATGAAAAGAAAAATGGATCATCTTATGCCAATCCTTATAGGTAACAACCATCTTCTGGATGATCTTCTTAATATTTTTATTAGCAGCTTCAACAGCCTCATTCATCTTAGGCATGTAAGGAGACAAATTATGATGGAAAATATTGAATTCTTCACAAATTTATTTCATCATCTTATTATTCAAATTTGAGCTGTTATCAGTTATAATCCTACTTGGCACACCATACCGACATATAAGCTTGTTCTTGATAAAGCGTACTATCTAATGCTTGGTGACATTAGCATAAGAAGCTGCTTCCACCCACTTGGTGAAGTAATCAATTACCACTAAGATGAAACGTTGTACATTCGACGCATTGGGTTCAATCATTCCAATCATATCAATACCTCACATATAAAAAGGCCATGGGGAAGAAATAACATTTAGAAGCATTGGTGGCGTATGAATCTTGTCAGTATAAATTTGACACTTATGGCACTTCTTCGCAAATTTGTAACAGTCAGATTCCATTGTCATCCAATAGTAACCTTCCCTAAGAGTCTTCTTTGCCATCGAGTGTCCATTGGCATGTGTACCAAATGGCCTTCATGGATCTCATGCATCAACATGTCTGCTTCGTGTCTATCCATGCATCTGAGCAAGACCGTGTCATGATTTCTTTTGTATAACACATCTTCATTGAGGAAAAATCTACATGCCAACCTTTTCAATGTATTTCTATTATTGTTCGACGCACCAACCGGGTATTCTTACGTCTAAAGGAAGTACTTGATATCATAATACCAAGGTTTTTCATCTGACGTCCCCTCTATAGCAAACACATGAGCTGGTCTATCAATATGTCAAACTGTAATCTGAGATACATCGTTCCCAGCATTCACTTTGTACATGGAAGCCAAAGTGGCTAACGCATCTGCCATCTGATTTTTATCTCTGAGAATATGATGAAATTCAACCTTATTGAAGAAAGGTAATAATATTCTTGCATAATCTTTGTAAGGAATCAAGCCAATGTGACGATTTTCCCATTCTCCATTGATCTGATTTATTACCAAAGCTAAATCACCATATACATCAAGAATTTTGATTCTGAGATCTATAGCCTCTTCAAGACCCATGATACAAGCTTCATACTCCACCATGTTATTGGTACAATCAAATGTTAACCTTGTAGTAAAATGGATATGTGATCCATGGGGAGTGATAATCACAATACCAATTCATTTTCCATAAGCATTTACAGCTCCATCAAACACCATACCCTATCGAGATTCGAGATCAGGACCTTCCTCATGCAAAAGTTCATCACAATCTTTTACTGTCAAATATATCACATCCTCATCAAGGAAATCATATTTAACTGACTGATAATCATCAACTGGTTGGTGAGTAAGGTACTACGCCAACACACTGCCTTTTATAGCCTTCTGAGTACAATATTCTATATCATATTTAGACAATAACATCTACCAATGGGCTATTCTTCCAGTAAGAGTAGGATTTTTAAAAATATATTTAATTGGGTCTATTTTTGAAATCAACCAAGTAGTGTGATTCAACATATATTACCGCAATCGCTTTTCTACCCGGCCAAAGTACAACATTCTTTTTTTAGCATAGAATACTATGACTCACAGTCAGTGAACTTCTTGCTCAAATAATAAATGGCATATTCTTTTTTTCTTATTTCATCTTGGTGTCCCAAAATACAACCATGGAGTTATCAAACACAGTTAGATACATAACCAATGGTCTTCCTTCAACAGGAGGGAGCAAGATAGGAGACACAAGCATATACTCTTTAATTCTTTCAAATTACCTTTGGAAATCATCCGTTCACACACAACCTTGATCTTTCTTTAACAACTTGAAGATTTGTTCACATATTGCGGTCATATGGGAGATAAATATGGAAATGTAATTCAAATATCCAAGGAAGCCTCTAACTTTCTTTTTAGTTTTTGGTGCATGCATTTCTTGAATTGCCTTAACTTTATCAGGATCAACTTCAATTCCTTTTTGTCTGACAATGAAACCTAGCAACTTTCCTGAACAAACACAAAAAGTACACTTATTTGGATTCAAGCGGGGACAATGCTTCCTCAAATGCTGAAACAATTTCAACTAGTCTTATATATGCCCTTCCTCATTCTGAGATTTGGCGATCATATCATCAACATATACTTAGATTTTTTTATGCATCAGATCATGGAATAGGGTCACCATAGCCCTCTGGTAAGTTGCACCAGCGTTCTTCAACCCGAAAGGCATCACTCTATAACAGAATGTTCCCCAGGGTAGGATAAACGTTGTTTTTTCCATGTCCTCAGGAGCTACCCTAATTTGATTGTATCCGAAAAATCCATCCATGAATGAGAACACTTTGAATTTTGTTTTACTATCAACCAACATACCAATATGTGGCAATGGAAAATCATCTTTTGGACTTACTTTATTTAAATATTTATAATCAATGCACATGCGGACTTTTCCGTCTTTCTTTGGTACTGGAAAAATATTGGACATCCACTGAGGGTACACTGATGTCATAAGAAAACCAGTATTAATATGCTTCATAACCTCTTCTTTAATCTTCACTGCCATGTTGGGATGAGTTCTACGCATCTTCTGCTTAATTAGTGAACATTTTGGCTTCAACGACAAATAATGTTCCACAATATCAGTGTCCAAACCAGGCATGTCTTGGTAAGACCAAGCAAAGATACCCACATACTCTTTCAGCAACTCAATCAACCTGCTTTTCACATTAGGATGAAGTCGTGCCTTAATCTTGACTTATTTTTAATCTTCCTTTGAACCCAAGTTAATCGTCTCCAAGGACTCTTTATACGACAGAATGGTACTTTCCTCACGCTCAAGAAATTGTGAAACTTCTTCTGGGATTTCATCATATTCTTCTTCTTCAGCCACATAAACAGAATATTCAAAGTTGGGAGAGGGTGCAGGGTCATTGCATTCAACGGGTTTTTTAATTAATCTACACATATAATTTATGATTGATTTTAGAAAATGACACATGTAACAAGTGATTATGTAGATTTATTTACAGTTTTTATTTACTTCAAAAGGTTTTTTATGATTACCATTTTCCAAGAAAAATAGAAAATAAAGACACAATTTAGAAATCAAAAACAAGTTTTATTAATGATCTTAAAAATCAAAACAACAGACACGCCTATACATCACTACTTCCACCTTGGCCAGAGTGAAAGACTTTTGAAAAGACAAACCAAAAAAGAATTACTTTGAAATGTGAATGCAAGAAGGAACATCAACAGTGATCCAATTCTGGATTCTGACTCCATGTATCATAAAGTTAGGCATCTCTTTCTCTGGTTCATCTTCGAGAATAAAATTGATCTTTGGAGTAGCCGGATCAAGATATCCTGCATTGTGAAAGATGTCTTGATATTCACTCAAAGCGGACTTCAGTTTCACAACTCCATTCTTCATGGAGAAACCCAAACCAGTCCCATTCTTGTTCACATGTGGATTAATAACCTTCCCCGACACCTTGCTAGGGCCCTTCTGCACTAACTATTGCGCATCCTTAAATGAGGTGATAGAATCTTCATTCATCCTTATATTATCATTAGAAAAATCTTGGAACCGATTTCCAACAGTAGCTTCATCAGCTTCTACAATGCTAAATAAAGACAAGTGAGATATCAATAGTGCTTTCTCACCATTCACAATGACTATCTTTCCTTCACGGTCAAATTTCAGCTTCTGATGCAAGGTTGAAGTGACAATTCCTACTTCATGGATCCATGGTCGTCCCGATAAACAGTTATAGGCTTAGACAATATCAATAACCTGAAAGGTGATTTGGAATAAGTGTGGACCTATGTGAATTGGTAAATCCACCTCTCCAATGACATATTTTCTCGAACCATCAAAAGCTTTTACTATAATTCCACTAGGGGCGCATGGGAGTTCCTTGGTACTTAAGCTTCATGAAAGTGCTTCTTGGTATGACATTCAAAGTAGATACCTTGTCTATCAACACATTGGATAAAGAGTCATTATTATAATTCATAGATATATGCAAAGCCAAGTTATGGTTTATCCCTTCATCAGGAAACTCATCGTCATAAAAACTCAGATTGTTACAAGATATAATATTCCCCACAACACCGTTGAACTGATCCTGAGACGCATCCCTTTCAACAAAAGCTTGATCCAATACCCTCATGAGAGACACCCTATGAGTAGAGGAGTTCATCAACAAGGCTAAAATGGAAATCTTAGATGGAGTTTGCAACAACTGAGCCACAATCTTGTAATCACTCATCTTGATGACTTTTAATAGATCATCATCACCCTTTTCCAAGTAGGCCCCACTAGATTCTTCTACCTCTTTCTAAGGTTCAGCATTCTCAACAACCTTTTTACCAGAATTAACATCTCCTCAAAAGGTAGGGGCGAAGACACAACCACTACGAGTTACCTGACTACCTTTAGCAATATTCTCAACATGGGATAAAGGTTGGATAGGAATTTCCACACCATCTTCCAAGATAGTTGCATTGTACTTATAAGGCACAACTTTATCTGATTCATATGGGATAGGACTAAGAAGACAAACAACTACAGGAGCAACAACAGGTTTTGTTGCGGAATGTAATCTCTACAGGAGCGGAAACACCAAAATGTGGCATAATGACATTCTCCTCTGCTTCTTCAAAATACTCAAGATATATGGAATCATTGTTAGACTAAACACCATCATTCACAAACTAAGACTCATCAGAAGAAACGAACTCATCAGTAGAAACGTACTCATCATCACAGTATTCAATCACATTAATATCTTCATATTCAGTCCTTGGTCTGAATATATGGATAAGACCTTGATCCATTAGTTCTTGGAGGTCACTTATCACTTTATCACATCCATGGATATCTGAATTAAAAATACTGTAACCCGCATTATCGTGTGTATAATAGCTGAACTCACAGAGATCAACATGCATATTTACTAAATCGCCTCTAACAAGGTTGATATCAAAAATCCTGAAATCCCCAGGAAAACCAACAACCATATTTGAAGTACTTCCACCTTCATGTTTGGGTAGTGGATTATCCTTCACATTAAGACCAATGTCTTTAAAAGAAAGGAGACTAAATCTTACCATCTTCTTTACTTCAGACTTTAATGGATAACAGTTTTCAATGTGGTGCCCAGGGGCTCCTTCATGGAAAGCGCAAGTCTGATCAACTTTATAATACCATGGCAAAGTTGAAGGTATAGCAGGAGGAGGCCTAGTCTACACCATATTCTTATGAATCAAAGCTGAAAACAATTTTGTATAACTCATTGGAATAGGATCAAAAGCTTCTATCTTCTGATATTGCCATTGATTACCTTGTTGTGGTGCTCTCAGATATGTAATAGCATTCGGAGCTACGTTGACGATTGGAGTTATTGAAGCAACCTGTTTTTGACGTTGATGACGTCTTCTAGTAGGTCTAACCCTTGTTTCTTGAACAACAACATTTGTCTCTCCTTTTTTCTTTTTAGAAAACCCGTATGATGATTTCTTTGTTCCACTAGAACCTTCATCTTTTAACAATCGTCCTTCCCTGATAGCTTCCTCTAGACGAACACCCATACTTACCATCTCAGTGAAATCACTTGGCGCACTCATCACCATTCTTTCATAGTAAAATGAACCAAGGTTTTTCAGGAAGACCTTAATCATCTCTTGCTCTCCCATTAGGGGTACCACTTGGGCAACAACTTCGCCCAATGTTGCACATACTCTTTAAATGATTATTTATCTTTCTGAGCCATCACTCTCAATTGGTCACAGTCAGGTGCCATAAACATGTTGTACTTATACTGCTTCACAAAAGCTTCACCCAAGTCATTGAATGTGAGGATATTACAACTGTCCAATAATATATACCATTTCAAGGAAGCATCAGTTAAACTATCCTGGAAGAAATGAATGAGCAAGCATTGGTTATCAGTATCAGCGGACATCCTTATGATATACATCACCAGGTCTCAGCGGACATCTTTGTACTTCTCAAATTCTGGCACCTTAAACTTCGATGGCACTTTCTCATAGGAACTAAGTAGAAGTCAGTACCATTCTTCCCGAATAACTCTTTCCCTCACAGAGCCTTCACTTCTTTCTGAATTTCATTTAGTTGATCCTGAAAGTCATCCATTTGGAGAAACTTGAGCAATAGGATTGTAACCTTCTATCATGAAATTCTCAGGCAATCCCCACGGTTAACCGCGAGGCATATGGTACTGAGTAGCAGTAAGTGGAGTAACGAAGATGGGAATTGACAGAACCTCTGAAATAGTGGTTGCCTGCTTATGTTGAGTAGCATGAGGAGATAAAGAAGGAAGTGGTGGTGGCTGATTCTGAGCATCCACCAACGATTCTACCAAAGCATTCAAGTTAGCCATATCGGCTCTCAAAGAAGTAACTTATTCGTGCAGCTCGTGATTCTCTTGTTCAAGGTTTTCCATCTTCTTTCTAGAATTAGCCTGAGTATTGTAGCGATGAGACAGCTTGCCGACTGAAAGAAGAAGAAAAATAAGTAAGACACCTTTGAAAGGTAGGAATGAAAAAATATGTTCGAAATGATGCATGATATGCAATGTGTATGATTTATTGTGTTTATTCAAGGGACTCAAAGAATTATAAACAATTTCAAATATGGTGGAACTAAAACATTTGGAAATAATGAAAAATGTCATTTTAATAATAACTTTGGAATGGATTACAACTTATAGTACAAGTTTCAATAATCCTAAGTACAAGAGAGTAAAGATAGAATTTAAAAATCCTAAGGAGGCAAAGCTGATGAATATTTCTCCACACACTGATGTTTTCCCCTGAGTCTTGCAATTTGAGCCTTTAACCACTTGTTCTCTTCTGCATACTTGTCGGTGACTTCTTTCCATCCACCCGAATCAGAAAATGGGTGACTAGGACCCGACTGAGCTGTAGAGGAAAATAAATCCTCCTGCTTCTCCATCATCTCCACAACATGACTCTCAAGAATCTCAATCAAGTCATCCTTCTCTTTCAATTCTTTTGAGTAGGACACCTTCACAGTGTGGTACTTGTTCTTCCATGCATCCTTCTCTTACTGCATCCTAACTAAGGCAAGCTGAAGTTCTTCAATATCATCTAAGAGAGGAAGAGTAGTCCTTATAAACATGTCAGCTAAAGGTTCTTCACGAGAATAAAGCATCTTCAACTGAATTTCCCTTGCTCGTACCCAACAGAGATGAGGCTCTAAGTAAACAGCTCCTCTTGGTCCCAAATTTTTCTACCTTTCCTATGAATATGGCGCCAAGCCTTTTCAATCTTGTAGTTGTTTAGGTATTGGCTTGCATTTTTGGCAAAACCAGGTGTATGAATGTCATGACTGATGTCATAACATTCTAGTTTATTAGGTACAGATTTATTAGGTACCTTTGCAGAAAAATATTGTCATATAGGTACTGATGTTTATGAGTGTGTATCTGAGCATTTTGCAAAATGATCACATTTACCAAAATCAATAAACAGGAATTCAGATGTCATAACAAATGTTAAGACATCCTGTTCTGAACTAACAGGTTTGCAGTTTGGTTAATTCTGAGTTTTTTCAGGAAAATGACTCAGTCTTTCCAGAACAGAATCCTGCGTTTTCTTTGGGTTAACCTAGTTCAACCCTAACCTGGTTGATAAAGTCCTGTGACCTAGTCTTAAGGTCAAATGGAATTAACCCTAGCTTTTTGGGGAAACCCTAACTGAAGATGCAACTGCTATATATTCAACAGAGCTGCTGTTTTGAAAGTTATCCCTTGTTGACAGAAGATCATTTAGAAGCTGTATAGCTTTAACAATTGTAATCCAAGCAATTATCATTGTGATAAGTGACTTGGAATAGGTTTTTAATTGTAAGGGTTGTGTAGCACTCAAAGCTTTGAAGCAAGAGTGTTTGTATGTCTCTTGACTAAAGCTATGAAGCAGAGTCAAGTTAGGTGTGTGTATCACTCAAAGCTATGAAGCAAGAGTGGTTGGGTTGCTTGATTAAAAATCTGTGAAGCTTAATCAAGTGTATGTTTTTGAAGAGTGTCTTCATCAATTCATTAGTCAAATTGTTTTATGTATCACTGCTGTGATTGAGGGGGAGTGAGTAGGAACTCAGGTTTAAGTTGTACTTAGATTGAAATTGCATTGGGCAGGTCGTAAGTGAAGGAGATAAACTGGTTGGTTTATTCCTGAATTAACATCTCTTATAGTGGATTTCCTCCCTGGCTTGGTAGCCCCCAGAGTAGGTGTTGTTGCACACTGAACTGGGTAAACAATTGACTGTGTTCTTTATTGTTTTTGTATTTACTGTCTTATAGAAAGTCAGATACGGTGTCACAACATTGAACGTGACATTGAGTATCTGCAGCCAGAATTTCAATTGGCATCAGAGCAGGCACCCTGCCTGTATTACTGGGTGAGATCTAGGGATATCACTTTCTGGCACTATGGACAAAGAAGGAGTTTTTGGAAATAGACCACCCATTCTGGATGGAACTAATTATGACTACTGGAAACCTCGTATGATTGCCTTCTTTAAATCTATGGACAAAAAGGCTTGGAGAGCTGCTGACAAAGGATGGAACCATCCCACCATAACTGAGAAAGATGGGACAATCAGTCTGAAGCCTGAGGAAGATTGGAGTAAAGAAGAAGATGAGTTAGCCCTGGGAAATTCCAAAGCTTTAAATGACTTGTTCAATGGAATTGATAGAAACATTTTCAGACTAGTACATCAATATGAACTGGCCAAGGAAGTTTGGGACACTCTCAAAACTACTCATGAGGGCACTTCCAAAGTAAAAATGTTAAGGCTTCAGATGTTGACTACCAAGTTTGAAAATCTAAAAATGATGGAAGATGAAACCATTCATGAGTTTCACATGAACATCTTGGAGTTTGCCAACACCTCAGGAGCACTGGGAGAAAAAATGGCAGAAGAAAAATTGGTGAGAAAGATTCTCAGATCCTTGCCCAAAAGATTTGCAATGAAGGTAACTGGCATAGAAGAAGCCCAGGACATCAGCAAGTTGAAAGTGGATGAACTTATTGGGTCTCTTCAGACTTATGAGATGGGGATCACTGAAAATGGTGACAAGAAGAACAAGAGCATAGCACTTATATCCAACACTGATGTTGACAACAAGGAGGATGAAGAAGAAAATATTTCAGAAGCTATAGCCATGCTTGGAAGACAGTTCAACAAACTCATCAAAAGAATAGATCCAAAGTCAAGGTCTAATGTTCATAACATTCCCTCTGACATTGACAATTCCAGCAGAAGACCAAGGTCAGAAGAGAAGGGAAACCAAGGCAGAGGAATTCAATGCCATGGTTGTGAAGGATATGGGCATATTCGAGCTGAATGTCCAACCTTTCTTAAGAAACAAAAGAAAGGAATGACTGTTACTTGGTCTGACTGTGATCCAGAAAGTAATTCTGAAGAAGAATCTGCCAAACTAGTTACTGCTCTAATTGGTGTTTGTACTTCTGAAAGTGACACTAGTGATGAAGAAGTGACATTTGAAGAACTGGCTGATACTTACAAGAAATTGTGTATCAGAAGTGCTGAAGTCTGTGTGCAGAATGAGAAACAATCAAAACTCATCATAAAGCTGGAGGCTGAAAAAAGGGCAAACCTTGAAACTATAAGTCATCTAGAAGGAGAAGTTCAATTGCTAAACTCACAACTAAATCAAATGACCAAATCTGTCAAGATGCTGACTAAAGGAACAGACAAATTGGAAGAGATCCTTCAGGTTGGACAAAATGTGGGAAACAAATCTGGACTAGGATTTGTGGAAGCAAAGAACTCTGGTACAGATAAGAAGATCGGGCCTGATAAGCAAATGTCAAAACAAATGTCTCAACACAACTCTCAACATCAGGAACAGAGACATATGAAGAAAAGGTACCAAAGATGGAGATGTCATCATTGTGGGAGATATGGCCACATAAAACCTTTTTGCTTCAGATTGCATGGATACCCTAATCAGAACTCAGGTGTCAAACCTAAGTCTAAAAAGGTACCACATGCTCCTAAATGGAAGAAAAAGGCTACTGCCCTGATAGCCCACACTTCCCTGAGGGTCTCTGCAAAGGAAGACTGGTACTTTGACAGTGGGTGTTCCAGACACATGACTGGAATCAAGAACCTCCTCAATAATGTTAAACCTCACACCACCAGTTTTGTGACCTTTGGAGATGGTGCTAAAGGTGAAATCAAAGGAGTTGGTAATCTGGACTGCCCTGGAGTTCCAAGTCTGAATGAAGTACTGCTGGTAAAAGGACTGACTGCTAATCTCATTAGTATCAGTCAATTGTGTGATCTAGGATTCAAGGTAAATTTCTCAAAATCTGAATGCCTTGTAATCAATGACAAACAAGAAATTGTAATGAAAGGAGTCATATCTAAAGACAACTGTTACTTGTGGGAGCCTGAGAACACTAATTTCTCCTCTGTGTGTTCCATTGCAAAAGAAGAAAAAGAGGTGAAACTGTGGCACCAAAAACTTGGCCATCTTCATCTAAGAGGAATGAAAAGGATTATCTCCATGGAGGCAGTCAGAGGGATTCCAAGACTGCAAATTGATGAAGAAAGAGTTTGTGGTGAATGTCAGGTTGGTAAGCAGACTAGGATGTCACATCCAAAGTCAAGACATCTGACCACCTCTAAGGTTCTAGAACTTCTTCATATGGATCTGATGGGACCAATGCAAGTGGAGAGTCTTGGTGGAAAAAGATATGCCTATGTGGTTGTGGATGATTTTTCCAGATTCACCTGGATTAATTTCATTAGGGAAAAATCTGATGTATTTGAAGTTTTTAAAGAATTGTGCAAAAGAATTCAAAGAGAAAAGGAAGGGTGTATTGTCAGAATCAAAAGTGATCATGGCAAGGAATTTGAAAACAGCAAGTTTGATGATTTCTATTCCTCAGAAGGAATTAGTCATGAATTTTCTTCTCCTATAACTCCTCAGCAAAATGGAGTTGTGGAAAGAAAAAACAGGACCATACAGGAATCTGCCAGAGCAATGTTACATGCCAAAAGACTTCCTATGTATTTTTGGGCTGAAGCTATGAATACAGCCTGCTATGTTCATAACAGGGTCACCTTGAGAAAGGGAACCTCATCCACCATATATGAACTCTGGAAAGGAAGAAAACCAACTGTGAAGTACTTCCATGTGTTTGGCAGCAAATGCTATATTCTGGCAGATCGTGAACAAAGAAGAAAACTGGACCCTAAAAGTGATGAAGGCATATTTCTAGGATACTCCTCAAACAGCAGAGCTTATAGAGTATTCAATTCCAGAACCAAAGCCATGATGGAATCAATAAATGTTATAATTGATGATTATCATGAAGAAATAGATGTTCCTTGTACTGTTGAGACATTCTTTGAGACTTCAACCCAACAGAATGATCTACCCAACTCCACCACAACAGAATCTGAATCAAAGGAAGCTAGCAAGATCCCTTCCATCAGAATTCAGAAGGATCATCCAAAAGAGCTCATCATAGGAGATCCCAACAGTGGAGTCATTACAAGATCTAGAGAAATCATCTCAAACTCTTGTTTTGTGTCCAAAATGGAACCAAGAAATGTCAAGGAAGCTTTAACTGATGAATACTGGATTGGTGCAATGCAAGATGAACTGAACCAATTCAAGCAACATGAAGTTTGGGAACTGGTTCCTAGACTTGAAGGAACTAACATCATTGGGACAAAATGGATTTTCAAGAATAAGTCAGATGCTGAAGGAGTTGTCACCAGAAATAAGGCAAGACTTGTTGCTCAAGGATACACCCAGGTTGAAGGGGTTGATTTTGATGAAACCTTTGCACCTGTAGCCAGGCTGGAATCAATCAGACTCCTATTGTCAATTGCTTGTCTTCTGAAGTTCAAGTTATTTCATATGGATGTGAAAAGTGCCTTTCTAAATGGGTACTTAAATGAGGAAGCTTATGTGGAACAACTTAAAGGCTTTGTGGATCCAAACCACCCTGATCATGTCTACAAATTGAGAAAAGCTCTATATGGCCTGAAACAAGCTCCTAGAGCATGGTATGACAGGTTAACAAAGTTTCTCTCAGACAAAGGATACAGAAAAGGAGGCTTGGACAAAACTCTCTTTGTCAAAACTGAAGGAGGGAAGTTGATGGTTGCCCAAATATATGTTGATGACATAGTGTTTGGAGGAATGTCAGAACCTATGGTTAAACATTTTGCTGACCAGATGCAGGCTGAATTTGAAATGAGTCTCATGGGAGAACTAACTTATTTTCTTGGACTACAAGTCTCACAGATGGAGGACTCAATCTTCCTATCTCAAAGAAAGTATGCTAAGAACATTGTAAAGAAGTTTGGTATGGATAATGCCAGTCACAAAAGGACTCCTGCTCCTACTCATTTAAAGCTTTCCAAAGACTCAAGTGGGGTTAAGGTGGATCAAAGTCTGTACAGAAGCATGATAGGAAGCTTGTTGTACTTAACAGCTAGCAGACTTGATATTGCTTTTGCAGTTGGAGTCTGTGCAAGATACCAAGTTGATCCTAAAGTCAGTCATATCAATCAAGTGAAGAGAATTTTGAAGTATGTGAGTGGAACTTACAACTATGGGTTGTTGTATTCTCATGGCTGTGAACCAGCTCTGACTGGCTACTGTGATGCTGATTGGGCTGGTAGTGTTGATGATAGAAAAAGCACCTCTGGAGGATGTTTCTTCTTGGGAAATAATCTGGTTTCCTGGTTCAGCAAGAAACAGAATTGTGTGTCTCTTTCTACTGCTGAAGCTGAATACATTGCAGCTAGTAGTAGCTGTTCTCAAATGATCTGGATGAAACAGATGCTTACTGAGTATAATGTCACACAAGATGTTATGACATTGTACTGTGACAATCTGAGTACAATCAACATTTCCAAGAATCCCATTCAGCATAGTAGGACCAAACATATTGACATACGACATCACTTTATCAGAGACCTTGTAGAAGAGAAGACAATCAAATTGGAACATGTTGCCACTGAGCTACAGCTGGCTGACATTTTTACCAAGGCTCTTGATGCAAATCAATTTGAAAACTTGAGGGGTAAGTTGGGTATTTGCCAACATGAGGAATTGTAGCAATTAGTTTTGCTTAAAACAAGGGTTAAAGGAGTTATGCTTGTTCTGATTGGGTTAAAATTATATTTTCCCATTTCCTTCAATTCTTTTAAGAAGTTGAATAGACACTCCTTTTCTTCCTTCCCTTCTCGTCTCCTCATCAAAACCCAGTCTCTCAATCAGAATTTTCTCTTCAGTTGCTGTTGGTCCTCTAAGACTGTCAAAATGCCTCAAACACCATCATCATCCAATACGACCATTTCAACCTCTTCCTCTGATCAAGATTCTAGGACAATCTCTTCTTGTCAGGACTCTGAAGTCCTGGAGATCTCTTCTCTTAGAAAAGTGGAATCCAACCCCACCAAGTTCAAAGAGATGAGAACAAGACATGCAGGAAGGTCCCAAGCTTCTGCCTCTAGTAATTCATCTCATCCTTCTTCTTCAGTTCCCCCTGAAATTGCAAATAGGGAAGGGTCAGCCTATGTTCGTCAAGCAATAGCAAAAATTGTTTCAAGAATTCTGAACGAGAACCACTTAGTTCCTGGCATTTCTGTTCCTTTAAATCAAGAAAGTTCAAATACTGAAACAAGTCCAGATGTCTCTAAGGATGTTGAGACATCAGACAAAGAGAAGAATGCTGACATTGCTCTCAAGAAAAGGAAGAAGCCCGAATCCTTTGAGTCTGATGACAGTGCTTAAAGGTTGGTGGAGTTGTTGTTTGGAGTTGATGCTGGTCCCTGGTGGAGTTTGCAAAGTGTGTTCAGTTTTTTTTTGTCTTGTTGTGTTACTTTTTCTGGATGACTGTATAAGCTTTAAGAACATTTATCTTTGGCCCATTTGTGGCTAAAGAGGGGGAGATATATTTTGGTAGACTTTATTTGACATTCCATTTTTCTGCAGTCATTTTTATTCTGCTGCTATCTATCTCTGATTACTTAGGGGCTTTAGCCAAAAATCTGCCAAAGGGGGAGTTTGTAGTTGTTTAGGTATTGGCTTGCATTTTTGGCAAAACCAGGTGTATGAATGTCATGACTGATGTCATAACATTCTAGTTTATTAGGTACAGATTTATTAGGTACCTTTGCAGAAAAATATTGTCATACAGGTACTGATGTTTATGAGTGTGTATCTGAGCATTTTGCAAAATGATAACATTTACCAAAATCAGTAAACAGGAATTCAGATGTCATAACAAATGTTAAGACATCCTGTTCTGAACTAACAGGTTTGCAGTTTGGTTAATTCTGAGTTTTTTCAGGAAAATGACTCAGTCTTTCCAGAACAGAATCCTGCGTTTTCTTTGGGTTAACCTAGCTCAACCCTAACCTGGTTGATAAAGTCCTGTGACCTTGTCTTAAGGTCAAATGGAATTAACCCTAGCTTTTTGGGGAAACCCTAACTGAAGATGCAGCTGCTATATATTCAACAAAACTGCTGTTTTGAAAGTTATCCCTTGTTGACAGAAGATCATTTAGAAGCTGTATAGCTTTAACAATTGTAATCCAAGCAATTATCATTGTGATAAGTGACTTGGAATAGGTTTTTAATTGTAAGGGTTGTGTAGCACTCAAAGCTTTGAAGCAAGAGTGTTTGTATGTCTCTTGACTAAAGCTATGAAGCAGAGTCAAGTTAGGTGTGTGTATCACTCAAAGCTGTGAAGCAAGAGTGGTTGGGTTGCTTGATTAAAAAGCTGTGAAGCTTAATCAAGTGTATGTTTTTGAAGAGTGTCTTCATCAATTCATTAGTCAAATTGTTTTATGTATCACTGCTGTGATTGAGGGGGAGTGAGTAGGAACTCAGGTTTAAGTTGTACTTAGATTGAAATTGCATTGGGTAGGTCTTAAGTGAAGGAGATAAACTGGTTGGTTTATTCCTGAATTAACATCTCTTATAGTGGATTTCCTCCCTGGCTTGGTAGCCCCCAGAGTAGGTGTTGTTGCACACTGAACTGGGTAAACAATTGACTGTGTTCTTTATTGTTTTTGTATTTACTGTCTTATAGAAAGTCAGATACAGTGTCACAACATTGAACGTGACATTGAGTATCTGCAGCCAAAATTTCAAATCTCTTCTTTATCTGCCTTGTGATATTCTCCTTCTTTGAGAAAGAAACCACTCAGATGAATGTTGGTTTGCTTATCTCTCATTGGATATCCAAGTTAGCGGTGTACAAGAACAAGATTGTAGTTAATTCCTCCCTTTGTGCCAACAAGAGGTACATTGGGGAAACTATCGCAACTATCAATTATATTCACATCAAAATAAGCTTTATGATACTAATTAAGGTCTGAATGAGTGAGAGCCATAATCTTCGGTGCAAAATGTGTTTTCTTCTTGATTTCCGAAAAAGCAACAGACTGAGGTAAGTGAGAAATAAACAACTGATATAACAACGGTGTGCAACAAGCGATCATCCTTTCTTGATAGAAATTCCGAAGATGGATGGAATATTAAGTATATCCTAGTAGCGTAGGGACTAGATTCCCAATCAGAAAGATCCTAATGGCATTAACATCCACAAATTTGTCGATGTTTGGAAACAAGAACAACCCATAGGCAAGCAAAGCAAAGATAGCCTTAAAAGAAGTTGTACTCTTCATCTTGACGAAGTAATAAGCTTTCTCAAATAGAAACTGAGCAGGTAAACCCATGATTCTTCCTTTGATAGTCATGTTAGTCTCAATCTCATACTGTTTCAAGTGAGTTATGATAACAATCTCATGAGACTTGGGCTCTCCTTCTAAGCCGGTGAAAAGAACATAATCATTAATAGGTAAACCAAGTAAGTAAGAATACTCCTCCAATATGGGCACTAGCCGATAATCAGGAAAATTGTAACACTGGTATAACAGATCATAGAACTGGACCAATGTAGAAAGAATACCATTCTTCATATTGAGCTTCATAAGAGGCACAATAGCTCCATACTTCATCTCGAAATCAGTGGGATTCTTAATCTCCGGAATCAAACTCATCAGTTCCTCTATCTAAAGATCCTTGAAACTGTACTTCCGAGTCTTTCTCCTTCCAAAATCCATGGTAAAAAGAGTACCTGAGATATTTACAAAAGTTAACCTTAACTTCCTTGAAAAGTTGTTTAAAGAATGGTCATGGGTGTATGAATGCATGTTGATGCAACAATTACACACAAGATCACAAACATGAGGGTTTGTAGGTTCAAAGTTATGAGAATGAAGTCAAATGTGCTACCCATAAGGTAAGGACTAATGGTTTATCACCCGCCGAACAAGTTTATAAGGAAATCCCAGAGTCTACATTCTTCCTTCAGATATTACCAACTTTCCGTTAACTCAGTAATTAGCAATATTCTCAGGAAAAACTCGTCTGAGTGCAACATCGCATGACAACTACTTCTGGATTTCTCCGCCATAGTCTCCGCACTACACCTAAAAGGCCAAGATTGGTTAAGGGTTCTATGACTTCTCAGCTTCTCGGGCTCCCAGTGAGTGGGGGATCTCATGTATCATTTTTCGAAATTACTCCCTCAAAGTTAACATGACTATACCGCCCGTCCTATCTTAAGTTTTCCCAAGTCCGGGTATAGGACTTATAAGAGATCACCAAACACCCTGAAAACTAGAAAAATCCAGACATACATATATATAACTAATAATATACAACAAATAATAACATATACACAAATAAATAGAGATAGGCTCAACCCACTTAGAGATTTCTCCCAAGTAAATTCTCCAGTTTTCGGTAGCGGTAGAAATGTTGAGACTAAGCCATTGATTGACTTAACTCGTACATATCAAATAAAAATCGCCGTCGCGCTTTATTATTTCCAAAGGAATGGGAAAAGAGTGAATAAACCCAAAAAATTGGGGGAGAATCTTGGAACGAGGGTTGGTTATGCAAAGGGAAGGTATTAGCACCCAAAACATCTATGGTACTCTGCATGAACCTCTTTGAAAATCTGTGTATTTTGGCTATAAAAGATGTATACAAAATAAGATGGTGGAGATGAGAAAATAAGTAGTTTTTACAATTTTTCACCCGTTGTGGTTGCAAACCTTTAGTGCCATGTATCCCCTTCCGTGTAATAAGGGATCAGGGTACTCGTGGTTCACCTTAAAAGTTTTAAAACACATGTGTTGGTTAATTTTAAGAGAAGAGACGTCATCGTCATATCCGAGTGGAAAACATACTTACTACCCACAATTATGAGAAAGAATAATTTGCATCATCTCAAAGTGGAGGATATAGCTTCAATTTTAAAATCAACAAAGCCTTACTCAACACCCAAGTGGAAAACATCTCACTTCACTACATACCATAGAAGTATAGTAGTTCGTATCACCACAAGAATCGACAAGAGTCTAATCTTGTGAGAAAAGTTTAAAGTAAAAAGGAAAAAGTGATAAAATGGTTTGAATGAGGTTAATTGACTTTTAGTCTTGAGAAAGATGTCAAAGTATGATTAAATTGATTAATGTTTGATTAAGAAAAGATTTTTGAAAGTTCATAGACCTAAGTCTAAGTTTATTATGAAAGTGGTTCAATTTAGAAAACAAGAGTTTTGAAAAGGAGGGAGAAGATTTTTTGAAATTAAAAAAGATAGGAAGAGATAAAGGGACTATACTAAAGTATAAGGTAAACGCTAAGGAAAAGAAAGTTCTAACCACAAGAAACCAACCCTTGACATAAGAAGTCAATATAGAATTATCATCCTTTGGATTAAAACCAAGCAAGCAAAAATACTAAACCTCTAAAGAATACCAAGATTCAGATAAGTTAAATCTTTAAAACATTTAGGCCGAGTAACAACTGTATATAGAGGAATTCTCGATCATAGATAAAGCATGAAAATCAGAACATCATGCACATAGAAAAAATTCAAACCAATGCCCAAAGGATTTCAAACAAAATAAAAACAGAGCAACAAGGTCCCCAAGTATTAAGGCTTCTAATCCTAAGTCCGAGAGAGGCACAACTCCACAATGCCAAGGATAGTAAGCAAGTAGTCCAAGTAATCTTAAAGATTTTAATGTTCAAGTTGATTATTAAGTGTCTTTAAAAGGAATGAAAGCGCAAGTGACTAAAAAATAAATGACATAAAAATAAATGCTTAAGTGAGCAAAGAAAAAAATGTCATGAAATGTAAATGCTAAAAATAAAAATAAGTGGTACATAAAAATTAATATATAAAATAAAGGCATAAATTAAAGTTAATTGTTAGTGAGTTAGAAGTTAAAAGGTTAGTTGAATGACCATCTTGAAGCTTTCTTTTGAAAACCCATTAGAAGATTGATAAAATGAAAGCTTCTCAACAACAAGTTTCATTTTCTTTTTATCAAGTATATCATTCACTTCAAGTGCTCAAAGCAACCACATATGATCAATGATGTTCAAATGATTTAATTAGATTAAAATTCATGAAGTTCATTGGAGGATTGATAGAATCAAAGCCTCCTAACAATAAACTACAAAGCTATTGGATCCAAGGTTTCAAATTAATCATGCTTGGGCTTGAAAACATAGGTTTGTGCCTAAAATGATCATTTTTTAAATCAGGATAAATTTAGCTCTATGTTAACCAATCGTAAGTAGACTTATGTAGAAGCTACACCTATTTTGAGGCCGGTCAATAACAATCTATGTACCAAACATGTTAGAGAAATGATATGTATATCATTCTCCACAAACATGTAGCACAAGTAAAAACTAGAAAGGGATAAGATGAAGAGAGAGGGTAATGATAGTATAACCAATGTATCAGATGAAATTAGAGTTTCAAATATCATCAACATCATTCATCGATTTTGGTGGATTTGCTTTTTCAACCTATCAACACCCAAGATCCAATGAGGTTGACGAACTTGTCCCAAAATAGCATCCAAGTATCTTAAAATCAGAACCAGTAAAAAATAATAATAAAAAAAATATATTTAATACAAAACAAAATTAAAATGATTTAAAAAGGAAAGAATTGGTAAAATATAGTCATGTATTAAAACACCAAATAAAAATCCTTAAAAAATATCATAGGTCAAACATGAGTAATAAGTGTTGACAATTTTTTTTAGAATTTTTCAAAGTCAGAAAATATTTTTCAAAATATAAAGAAATAAGCAAAATAAACCAAAATTTGTGAGAAATAGTAAAATCAACAATAAAAATAAAATAAGGTCACCAATATTTGTCAAGAGGTCATTGGATCCTTCCATAATTTTTCAGAATTTGAAAATCAACAAAAATATTTTTAAACAATTAAAACAAGTCAAATAAAGTGAAAAATCATGAAAAATACCAAATCAGTAAATAAAATTGTGAAAAGATAAACACCAGAAAGAGAAAGAGAAAAATCAAAAGTATTTTTGATAATCTTTTCACAATCTTAGAAGTTGAAACGATTTTTTTATGAATTTTTTAATTTTAAAACAATTAAAACAAAAATTAGAAAATAAAATAAACCAAAACAATGTGGACCATCTGATCATTGTCAAAACGCGTTAGTAATTAAATCCAAGGGATCTGGCGCGATGTGCGTGTTATGGTCATTAGTGAATAAAGCACCAGAACATTAATTTAATGTAAATTTTTAAAAAATAGTGTGACATCATGTCTTTGGTTGAGAGATGACATGTCATCCTCTTCAACCATCAGCCACACGCAAATTGCAGGTCCTTCAATTCGTAAAATTAGAAGCTCAAACCGGTACCATTCGCTTTGTCTCATCAAGACGATTCCAATGGTACCCTCGCAAAAAATTATATTAAACATAACTTAGTCAATTTGGAAAAAACCAGAAGGAAACAATTGAAAAGGGATTTGAAAATTCATGAGCAAAACTCACTTCTAGTTATAAGCCAACGATTCTATGAGTATCAAAGTGATGCGTTCTACATTGTAGTGACAAGTTTGGAGAGAATTGATGGAGGAATCTACATGTTGAAGCTCGACTTTAGAGCTTTGAAACTTGACTTGGCTAGCATGATTTAAAGCACTTCAAGGCTTGGTTCTTCTTCTGTTAGCTTCAGTGAAGTCCAAGGATGAAGAATGAACAAAAAAATTAGGTTTAAAAAAATAAGGAAAGAGTAAATTCGAAAAATCATAATTGTGAGCTATGGAGAGAGTTTGGCAGGGTGATTTTGGCTCTCTAAGCTTGTGGAAATGAGTGGGATATGTCCCTTATTTATAGCTGAGCACGATGGAAACAAAAGTGAAAGAAACGATCTAGTATGAGTAGAATTCATGTGCACCTGCATCATGAGAAAAGTGTGACTTGTAATCCATTAAAACTCACTCAATTCTTGCGTTCTGATGCTTAAAAAAGTCTGAGCAAGTTTGTTAAACATGTTTAAGTGAAAAACACGCACAAAATTGGTGATTAGAGGCTACATTATGGAATTAAAATCTGACTTCAAACAAAGACTCAGTTTCATTGAAGAAACTTCAAGAGAATTGGACACACACTGTAGGAGGCTTTATGATCTCATTCTTTTTTAAATGGAAATATCTCAAAACAAACTTTACAATGTTCCAAGAAAGGTAGCATTGGATGCTTGAGCAAAAGTTTATTCAAGTTTAAAATCAGGAAAAACACACAGGTATTTGTACTTAGAAATATTTCTAAGTGTTGAGCTTCAAAATGACCTATAATGTTCTTCAAAATTACATGTCCTTCCGCTTAAAATTTTATCTTGATCCTTGAAGATGAAATGAAGTAGACCTCTTTAATTAAATTATGAAATTGAGATCACTCAAAAATCATAAAAGTTGAAAGAGTTATAGACATTGGAAGATGATGAACATATTTAGGGAAATTCACAAAAGTCCTATAATATTTTCAATTCTTAAACAACTTTCCAAGCATTTTCAAGTCTTGCATATTGAATCAACATTGTAGTAGATGATCGGTCACGAAGGCTACTAGTTTTAATTCATTTATTCAACATGAATCCTCGAAAATCGGTAACACTTTGGTTCTTTTGTCTATTATTTTTTTAAAGATATTTGACTTTTCCAATTTTCCTTTCTCGCAATATTTTTAGTAAAAATTTATATCTTTTTGTTGCATTTTATGTGTTTCCTTGGTAGTGGTTTATGTTGTCAGATTCAGGTAAAGAGCCCAATGGTCTTGCGCGAGGAAAATGCGAGTTCTGAAGTTGAGAAGAAGAATTTTAGAGGCTACAGGGGTCCTGACACAGGACATGTCAAGAGAGGATGCACAACTGTAGTCTGGGAGAAGAGATAGAGGCTGACACTCGTGCCCGTGTCACGCGACACAGCCCGTGTAAAAACACCTGCATCGGAGGATGATTAGAAGCGAGAAACAGAGGTTGACACGGGTGCCTGTGTTTCATGACACGGACCGTGTGGTTCCATGCGCTAAGAATTCTTATTTTTGGAATTTTGAGTGTCTTTGAGCATTAAGGGTATTTTGGACATTTTGGAATTACTGAGGGATGACCTAACATTATTTAGACTTGTTTATGAGAAGAAGTAGAGGACTTTTAGATGATTGAAGAAGTGCACATTGAAGGAGTAAGTTTCAAGGTTTTTGGAGACGGGGAATCTTTCAGGCGCGATAGCAATTGAAGATCTATAAATCCATTTTTTGTGTAATGTCTAACTCTAGTATTATCATTATTGTTCTTTTGAATTCTATGAGAGATTAAACCACCCAATGCTAGGGAGGTGTCCCTGATTTGTTATTGCAATGATACTGATCTCTTTGTTTTATCAACATATTAGTTCTTTTTCACCAATTTAATTGTTTCACAATATAATATCATTTTGCCCCGTCGGACCAATAGGGTTTACTTTTATTAACACAGTAGAACTGGACAGTCATGTTAGGGTTTTCTGAAATAATTATATTGTAGAAGATTGCACCTAGGACTAGGGTAATCCTATAATAATCAAATAAATTCTTGATAACCAAATACTTTACTTCTTCAGTAATTTGACTAAATATTGAAATTAGGGCAGAAGGAAAAAGTTTTTTCACTAAGGACTTAGGGATAAATAATCTTAAGAATTGGTAGTTGAGGTTAATGAAATTGTTGAAAAGGCCAAGAGTCAAAGTCATCAGTTGGAAAATCATACACTTACCCCTAGCATGTTGCTCATTATTAAAAAAAGTCATAATTACTTTCTGCTCATTATTAGTATTGTTAAAGTTTAAACCCAAATCCAAACCCACCATATTGTTTTTTGTTTAATTGAACCACGTATTCAACTAGGTAGTCATACGCAGTCCTCGAGATCAATATCTTGGCAAATTCCCACTATTACTACATCGTGAAAATAATACACTTGCTATTTTTTCGATCAAGTTTTTGGCGCTATTTTCGGGGACTGCCAAAATACAGAGTTAATTGTGGTTCAATTGAAATTTTGTTGCTGTGAAATTAAATTATTATTTTTCTGTCATTATTTTTATTATTACTAATTTATGTCTAATCTTTTATGCGAGGAAAGGCCTCAACTGAATTTCCTTTTGTCGTAGAGGTTGAAAGAACTTTTCACACAAGGTGAAGAGAAGCGAGATTAGCTAGACTGGCATCCAAAGAAGAACTTATCTTAGATCATTCGGATTCTGATTCAGAACACCTTTCAGAGCATAAAGAGACATATTCAGAGCCAAAAACTATGGCCGAAAATCCACCTGAGAGACTACTTGGTGACTATGATGGAACAAATGCACCGGCTGATCGACTAATAATTGTGAACCAACCGATGAATGTACCAAATTTTCAGCTGCATCCTAGCACTATCACTCAGCTTGAGAGGAGATCCTTCTCTGGAAGGGTTAATGAGGATGCCAACAAGCATTTACAAAGATTTCTAACAATGAGAACCACTTTGAAGATAGATGGGCATACTGGGGAACATAAAAAGTTGTGGATGTTCCCGTTCACTTTAGATGATGAGACTGAAGAGTGGTTTTATTCCCTTATGGCTGGTAGCATTACTTCTTAGGAAGAGATGGAAAAAGCATTCCTGAATGAGTACTTTCCAGTGTCAGTATACATGATAAAAATGTATGAGATCCTCAATTTAAAGCAGAAAGAGGGTGAGTCACTAGGGGATTCTTAAAAAAGATTCAAAATACTCTTGGTGGCGTGTCCCACTTACAATTTGCATCAGACTGAGGGGATGCAGATGTTTGTGAATGGCCTTAGGATCAAAATCAAGCTACTAATTGACACAGCAGCTGGTGGCTCATCAAATTTTCCAACAACCAATGATATCAAAAAGATAATTGAAGCCATTCCTGCAAATGAGCATCTGGAGTTATAGGATAAGCTTTCCAGTAAGCCAGAGGGAGTAATTGATTTGAAGTTGGAAGCCAACAAGAAAATAAAAATGGAAGAAACAATTGCTGCAGAAGTAGAAAAGAAGTTGAAGGCGATGAATATCAATACATAACAAGTGGCTCAAATTCAACAAGGTCAAAATGTTATTTGTAAAATTCATGATGGACCACACTTAATTGTGCATTGTCTTGCAACTGCTCATAAAATTGATGATATCAATTTCCTAAAGCAGAATAACCCTTATTCTAACACCTGCATTCCTGGGTGGAAGAATCATCCAAATTTTTCCTGGAGGGATCAAAAAGGAAATGCTCAGCCACAAGGGAAAAGCCAATACGAGAATCAGTATTAAAAGCAACAACAACAAGCTCCGAAGAAATAAGATTGGGAGTTAGAAATTAAAAAGATGGCAGCTCATAATATTCAGTTTCAAAAGGAGACAAAAAACAATCAGAAGAAAACTTTCATTTCAATTAAAAATCTAGAAGTTCAGAAGCGACAAATATTACAACAGCTAGAGAATTCTCAAGCACCTGGCACTCTGCCTGGAGAAACCGTTACAAATCCAAGAGAAAAACACAATGTGAATGCAGTTGTGACCAGAAGCGGCATGTTGGATGGAAATGTAGAAAAGGAGGTAATATAAGAAGAATGTTTATTAGAAATGGATCTAAAAATTAGATATGATCTGAAGAAAGCTAAGGAAGTGGTCATACAACCAGTCATAGAGAAGAAAAAGCAGAAAGATCCTATGCAAAAAATCATTCTCCCTTATCCCACAAGAACAAGGAAGAAAGATCTTAATGAGAAATTTTTTGAGAAATTCTTGGAATTGTTCAAGAAACTCGAGACTAACATTCCTTTTACTGAAGCTCTGGAATAGATGCCTATGTATTCCAAATTCATGAAGGACATCATATCCAAGAAACGTTCAATCGAAGTTGAGTCGGTAATGCTAACTGAAACATGTAGTGCTATTTTACAGGGCCTTAAAATTCATGTGAAGAAGAAATACCGAGGTGCGGTTACCATTCCTTGCACCACTGGGGATAGATCGCTCAAGAAGGAACTTATTGATTTAGGGGATAGTGTAAGCATGATGCCACTTTCAATTTATAAGAAGCTTGAACTCGGTGAGGTGCAATACACTCGTATAAAACATCAGTTTGCAGATCATTCAGTGAAAAGATCATATGGTATTGTGTTGTACCCCAAAATTTGCCCTCCCATATTCTCCAAGATTTGTCAAGTCAAGGTCACAAAATGCCCCAAGGGTTGTGCAGCTCAACTGTCTCTTATACAGTCAAAACTAGGGTTTGGGTTCTGATCAAGAAAAGGAAGTTTTCAGGAGCCCAATCAAGTCTCATATGCCTACAAATGTGGTCAAGCATCCTCATATCAAGTTTCAAGGCATTCAGCTCAAAATTGCACAGTCAAAACCCTAGATTGCACTACAGTCAACTGTAGGGGCAAAATGGTCATTTGACAGTCAAAAGTTCAAATTTTTGGTCAATATATCATTTTGAAGCCACAAACATCATTTGATCAATGCTTGATCATGATTCTCAAAATTTGGCTCAGAAATCATCAAAGATGCAAAAGTTACTATATTTGGACAGCTGAAAAAGTCAACTGAAATTGACCAGGGCATAACTTTCACATGGATTATCAGAAAAATTCCATCCAAAGCTAATTTTGAAGAGAAAGACATTTCCTACAATTCATCCTCATATTCCAAGTCCAAGAAATGCTCTCACAAAAAGTTATCAATTTCAACATTATAGGTCATTTTCAAAAGTCAACAAAAAGGGACTTTAAGTCAAAGGCCATAGCTTGAGATTGGTAAATCAAAATGACATGGGACCAAAGGCATTGGTTAAAGGACTCAAAAACCTTTCCAAAATGTCCAAGAACATGTGAAAAGCTTAAAAATTGAGCAAGTTATGCCTTGTGGAAGTTGGGAAATTTTTGGGAATTTTGAAAAGTCAACAATGGTTCAAATGACCTAAAATTGCTAATGGGCCCATTTTTCTGCCAAGTTTCTTCATGCCAAGCCTATGCACGACCATTAGGCCCAAAGGGAAGTATTTTCTCATTTTTTAATTATTTATTTGAATTTATATTAATATTAATTCATTTAAATTATTTAAAATAGTAGAAAATATAAAACTTGACCTAAAAAATCTTTTTATGCATGTTTGATACTCAATATTTCGTGCTTGTTCAATTGTGGAAAGTTTTGGTCTAATTGGAGGCAAATTGATACAAAATGCACATGATAAGATTCAAAAAGATCCTTAAGCAAATCAAATCTTCAATCAAAGATTACAAGGGATTTTATGCAGTTTTCTTGACCTAAATTGTTCTATACATATTCAAGGTCACAAACCTAATACCTTTACACTGGAAGCTGCGCAGAAGACTATTGGCAAAACTTGGAATTTTCACCAAAAAGCTCAAAACTGAAAAGGGCTCTAGAGGTTGATTCAAGCCTCCAAAACTATCTCAACAGCTTGCCAAGGTTGCCCTGAATACATTCCAATCACAAACGTCCATTAACACGCCAAGAATTGGTATAGGGACTCAAAACTGTACAGAGGAAAATTGGAAATCGTACATCATAACTCAAGCATGTTTACAGCATTTTTTTTATAGATTCTTATTCCTTATGATGTTCTGATACTGACCAATGCGTTTGATTGTACTTTTGTGCCATATATGCGTTTTTACCATGTTCACTTTTTAGGGTTTTCAGAATTCAAATTTGGGGCTTTTACAATAAGGTAAAATTAGGGGTTGAGATTAAGACCGTTGCATTCAGCGCTTTGAGACGAACAAGGATCAACCATCGCGCCTAATTTCCAAACAACACAGGCCTAATCGCTATTTTCTTGTAGCTGGCCTATTGAAACGCTTGATAAACCGTTGCTGAATGGCTATGTTTCAGAAAAAAAGAAAGAAGACGAAGCCGTGGCGAGCTGTGATTCGTTAGTTCAAACTTTCGCGCTGGCAGGTAGAAGCGTTTGCAAGGCACAAGACCTGGGTTTGAGTCCCAGGTCTGTGTAGATTCCATATTATTTTTCAATGCCAAATCCTGTGCAGCGTCAACATAGAAGCACATCATGTTGCTTCAACATCCAAAGAGCCACGCGTCCCACCAATTCAAATCAAAGGCATAGATTCAAGGAATACGCTGCACCTGGTCAAACGCATCATACATGATCCAGAAAGTCAACAAATTCTGAATATTATTGGGCCTGAAGTGCTAAGGCCTTACCTCCAATTTTGGGGCTACCCCCCCTGGTTTGCTTTTCTTTTCATATTTTATTCTTTTTAATTATTATATTATCTATTTTTATTTGTTTTAATTAATTGATTATTTTTCTACAAAATATAAAAATATCACAAAAATTCAGAAAAGACCAAAAAATAGTATTTATTTTATTATAATTATTTTCTTGTAAATAAATTAATACGTATTGAATTTAGTTTTAATTAGGATGTTTTGCAATTTTGATTCTTTTTCATAATAAAAATCCAAAAAAAATTAGAATTAGGTTAATTGATAATTTTTATACCTTTTTTTTTATTATTTCTTTTTTATCATAATATTATTTTATTTATTTTTATAATTAAATGTACATAAATAAAAATTAGGGTTTAATTTAGGTTAATGTAATCTTTTTCACAATAAACTTAAAAAACAATAGAATTAGGGTTAGTCACTTATAATTAATTCTTTCTTTTTTCTTTTAAATCTAAAAAACACAAAATACCAAAAAACATTTAATTTTTGATTTTAATTTCCTATTAATTTTAATTGTTTGTGAAAGGGTCCAACGCCCGTTAATTTATTTAATTTCGCGCATTTATTTTATGTTCGTTTATTATAATTATGTAAATGTCCCAAAGCCTTGTAACAATTTAAATTTCTCGCATCTTTATTTGCTTCTTTATTTTCCGTCAAATCGGGTCTGGTTTAATTTTGGCGATGTGGACCCGCGCCATTTGTAATAGTTGTAGATTTATTTTTCCGCAAATATTAATTGTTAAAAAGCATGCAAGAATGAATGTCATAATAAAATCAAGCGTAGATCACAACAAACATGACAAGACAAAATAACTGAAACATGACACACAATTCGCACACACCACCCCTAGGGTACGCCTCACTGTTGCCTTTCGAAAGGTGATCGTCGAGTAGAGGATGTCTTAGTAAGTCCTCATGATCCGGGAACCTGGCATGAGGGTAGCTTCTAAGGTGTCTTCCCATTGCTCTGGTGATCACCACGTCCCGAACATCGAATTGACCCGAACACCTCCAACGGTGGTGCTACCTACCTCTCAATGGTGGGATGGCACTACTTTAAAGGACATTTACACAGACGAATTCCTTAGGGTAGGTAGGTTCTCAAGGATACTTGCTCTAATCTTAAAAACAAAACAAAACACTTTTCACACCAACACATTTTCAAAAGCTTTCAAAGCAAATTTTTCAAACACTCTGACGTACGAGTCGAACTGAAATTTTTCAAAGAAACTTTTTAAAACCCACAGTTGAAAAGCAAATAAAACATTTTTGAAAACACATATGAGCAAGTATCTAAGAGCCCATGGATAACCATGGATAGAAAGGGTGCTAACACCTTCCCTTTCTATAACCTACCTCCCGAACCGAGAGCAATCTCTTTAAAGGAATTTTTCTGTGCTTTTGTCCTTTCCATTTGGAGAAAATAAAAGACGGCGGCGACTCTTGCTTACCGCGACATTTCGCGAACCAGCGTTAAACAGTCAGTTCCAGATCCACCGATCACAGAACTGGCGACTCTGCTGGGGACAAAACTTAAAGTGAGGTGTACCTTAGGGTTAGTTCATAACTGTGTTTTCAATTGTTTTCCTTGTGTGCTTTAAATTGTGGGTTGCTTGGGAGTTCTATAGATCCTAACCCGGATCTGGGGGATACCTTCTTAGAAAGTAGCAACAAGGCTGTGAGGGAACTGTGCGGGGTATACCGACATGGTTGAAACAGTCTGCTACGTTGATGTGGCACTTTGGTGTGTACCGGTAACCCTTGAGTTCAGTCAAGGAGAGTACGGGGCCTCCGCGTGGTGTCGTGAAGCATCAACAGACCTTAGGAACCTTAATTGAACCATCTTGGCCTCTTTAGGGTAGTGAGATAACTGACTTTGGTGCAGTCCGAGGTTGGTTGATACTCGATACTACGCTCAATTGAGGGTTGCTTTCCTGGAATATTTCGGTCGCCAGTTCAGTGGCTAAATCGAAACGATGAACAATGAAAGCAATCCCGTGATATTGGGAACCTTAGAACCCGGTTACTTTGATTAGGACAGGTTGAACCCACCAACTTCAAGAGGGTACTACCTAGACCCCATGCTGGCCTAAACCTAAGGGCTCTCTCTTGTGTGACTTGTGTGCCTTCGTACTTGACTATCTGCATGCTTGTGATCTAACACTTGTTTCTTGCAGGTTTTGTTTCAGTCCTTAATTAGGACTCATAACAGGGTTCACTCACATTACCCCATGCATAGCATAACATCATACCATTGCATGCATCCTGCATACATCCTAACCCATTTCAAGGATCTCAAGGGCTTGTGATGCAGGTCATGATGAATCAAACACCCAACAAGGGGCAAAGGGGATTTATTTTCCTCTAGCCAAGGGTGTCAGGGGCTATGACCCACTGGATATGGTGAGCCTTTGACCCTTGAGGAAGGATTTTCTACAACAGGAAGTTTCTTCAATCAAGTTACCGGTTTTCAACTCTAACAAGTTTCTCTGTTTACCCCGCGAGATCCTTGAAATCATTGCATGCATGCCATACATCTCATTGCATTACAGGTATCCCTTTGACAGGTTGCTTACCCTTCTTCGCTGTTTATTTCAGCCCATCGACATGAATCCTGAATCATCAGCTGAGCAGTCCATCAAGGCCCTCCAGGCTCAGAACGCCCAGTTCCAAGGGCTGATTATGAATTTGACCCAGGGGCAACAAGATCTGAAGGCTCTGCTCTTGAAGAAGGACAAGAAGAAGAAGAGGACTGTTTTGTTCAGCCCTAGACGCAGATCTGGGAACACACCGCAGACCGAAACTGAGAGGACTACCCCATCTGTGAGGGAAAGCAGTCACCATGAGAGAGAGGTTCCCAGTCCAGTGGTCTTCGACAACGAGACAGATTTTGATGAAGAGCAGTACCCGCCTGCTAATGACAGATATAAGCAACTGGAGGACAGAATGAAAGCTATGGAGGTTCAACAGGTACCTGGGCTGGATTTCGGAGATCTGGGTTTGTCAACTGGTGTGGTCATTCCTCGGAAGTTCAAAGCACCGTCCTTTACTAAGTATGATGGGGCGTCTTGCCCCAAGCTGCATCTAAGGTCCTATGTTCGGAAGATTCAACCATATACGGTGGACAAAAACTTGTGGATCCACTTCTTCCAGGAAAGTCTTTCAGGGACTCACCTCGAATGGTTCTATCAACTGGATGGGACCAAAGTTCGTAACTGGGAGGAGTTGGCAACTGCTTTCTATAAGCAGTACCAATACAATGCCGACCTTGCTCCCACACGTACCCAACTCCAGGGTATGTCGTTGGGGTTAAGTGAAGGTTTCAAGGAGTACGCACAAAGATGGAGAGACCTTGCTGGAAGGGTGCAACCTCCGTTAACTGACCGGGAACTCGTTGATATGTTCTTGGGGACCCTATCCGGGCCATTCTTCAACCATCTCATTGGTAACTCATCTGCTGGATTTACCGACCTCATCCTGACTGGCGAAAGAATTGAAGCTGGTATCAAGAGTGGGAAAATTCAAGAGGCCACACCTTCTGATATTCATAAAAAGCCTTACACGGGAAAGAAGGAATCTAATGCTGCATACGGTCAAAAGGGTCGCCGTGATCAACATGCAGGGGCAGTCATGATCTCTGGTTCTGCACCACGCCGTCAACCACAGAGGGGAAACCAGCAAAGGCCGGACGGGCCTAAAAGGCAGTTCACCAACATGCCATGGTCGCAAGCACTGCAACACATGTTGAAGATGAACCTGATTGCAGTGATCAACCCTCCTGCCAATCCTAAGACCTCCTCTCCTAGCTACAATCCAGAAGCCAGATGCGCTTATCACTCCGATAGCCCGGGGCACGATACTGAAGACTGTTGGGCACTAAAGTACAAAATTCAGAACATGATCGATGCCAAAGAGATCGAGTTCGAGCCTGCTGAGACTCCCAACGTGATCAATGCTCCATTGCCAAAACATGGCTAGGATTGAGAAATTGTTTGTTCATTTGAATTCAAGTTGTATTTTTCCTTTCTTGTTCAGATAAACAATTATTATGTTAAACTCTTTTATTTCATGAATGCATTACACATGTCTGTCTTGATTAATTATGTTTACTATGCTTAAAACTGCTTTCATATTTTTGCAATGGTCAACTCTTAATTGAAAATCCTAAACCTCTTGAGGGAGGATGACGAAAACGACACCACGATCTTTACAGTATGCTTTTGAACAAACCCCGCTGATGAGGTACAGGCATTGTTTCAACCCCTAAACACTGGAGTTATAAGGATGATAATCCCTCGTCAACCCATCAGAGCCAAAGAAGTAGGAGTTTTTATTTTCGAAAATCAAAATCCTTAATCATAACCTGGGGCAGGGTAGTTCTCTCAGTTGAGCCAAATGCATCTTTACAAAACGAGCAAAGACAGTAATGGTTCAGAACAATCAAAAGGACAGGCAGTCATCATCAAAATTCATAAATGAAAAGCTCAAAAAGTCTAAACCTACAAAGGGGACTTATGAAACTGGGGCATCCCGCTGACTGTAATTCCCAAAAAGGAAACAGTTCAGGCAAAAAAAGAAAGGGATAACAAAAAAAAAAAGAGGTTCTACAAACCCTCAACAAAAAGGAATGACTGCCTATTCAAAATAAGTTATCAACATCTGAACCATCACTGGAACATCAAAGCAAAGACTCAAGCAAGGTCTAACGCACGGTCAGCTGAGTTTAGGTTTGAAGAACATCACGAAGAGCGGGTGGGTACAAATAATTTGAGCCTTTATCCTTTGTTCCTTAAACCGTGAACCAGGCCACGATATAACCCTTAAAAGTCCTAGCTGAAGCATGGGTTAGTTCGAAAGCATACTGTTATGAAGGTATCCTGACTCCTGAAGGTTTGCTGTAAAATCTTGAGTTGACATCGCACAGTATTACAAAAAAAATGCATTTTCAAAATTCAAGACAGATATAGACTTTTGCATTCTTAAAATAACCTTGTTTGCATATGACTATTTGTTTGAACAGCAGGGAAATTCGCACGATGAACACCTTGTGAACAGAAGAACCCCCAATCAAGGGGCACAGTAGGAGCATTGCCCATTATCTGGGGCATGACAAAATACTTCCAACAGGGGCAACTCCCTACATTCTGAGAGCGTGGACATAGTCGGAAAAAAAATACTACGCACAATCAAAGACCCGCTAGGTTGACACACCTAGGCAAAAATAAGGGCTTCCCGGCGAACCAAAAGGGTTCGGGCAAAATGAAGGGGTGAAATGAAAAAAAAAACATGTACACCCGGCAAGTCGAAAACCCGAAAAGGCGGCTTGGGCAAAAATGGGTATCCCGGTGGACTGAAAACCCGAAAGGGCGGTCCAGGCAAAAGTTAGGGATCAAAGCGTACGACTACGTTCCGGTATCTCATCACTTGTCTACTCGAAGATTTGTCAATCACCCACACGGGTATCCTCTTCCCTCACCTCCGAAGCAGGGGCAATAATGAGTTATCCAGGCGATCCAATTGCTCTGTCAACTAAAGTACAAAGGACAGATCAGCATAAGAATGATTACCATCTACCTTTACGAATTCCAGATCGTGGGCTAACGTCCGAAACCAAACAGGACAATCACCCACTTAATCAAAATCATGCAACCCAACACCGGTTTCCTCTCAACCTTCAGACAAAGTCATACACAGACTCCTCCTCCACAAGATGACCTAACCCCGGTTCATCAAGAAGTTTTTTACACGAACTTACCCAGGTAACCTAACCCCGGTTCCCCCAGAAGTCTCACATGGACTCGCTTCCAGTAACCTTACCCCGGTTCCTCCAGAAATCTTACATGGATTTATCCCAAGGTAACCTAACCCCGGTTCCTCCTGAAGTCTTACATGGACCCACCTTAAGATGACCTAACCCCGGTTCATCAAAGTTTTTACACAAACTTATCCAGGTAACCTAACCCCGGTTCCTCCAGAAGTCTTACATGGACCCACCTTAAGATGACCTAACCCCGGTTCATCAAAGTTTTTACACAAACTTATCCAGGTAACCTAACCCCGGTTCCTCCAGAAGTCTTACATGGACCTACCTTAAGGTAACCTAACCCCGGTTCCTCCAGAAGTCTTACATGGACCTATCCAAATAACCTAACCCCGGTTCCTCCAAGAGTCTCACATGGACCTATCCCAAGATGACCTAACCCCGGTTCATCCCGAAGTTTTTACACAAACTCGTCAAGTAACCTTACCCCGGTTCCTCTAGAAACCTTACATGGGTTTATCCCAAGCAACCTTACCCCGGTTCATCCAAGAAGTTTGTACACAAACTCATCCCGAAGCAACCTTACCCCGGTTCGTCAAGAAATCTCACATGGATTTATCCCAAGGTAACCTAACCCCGGTTCCTCCAGAAGTCTTACATGGATTTATTTCAAGATAACCTCACCCCGGTTCATCAAGAAGTTTTACATGAACTTACCTCACCAAGCAACCCTACACCGGTTCTCCCTTTCCAAGAACGCAGTTTTACACGAACTCATCATCAAAGTAACCCTACCCAGGTTCCTTCTCCATTTCAGATGCGATTTTACACGAGCTCATCAGCAGGCAACCCTACATAGGTTCCCTCTTTCAACCTACAGCATTACAATCCAAAACTTCCCCAAAGAGTCCAGTCCAACCCAGTTTCCCCAGGAAAGTTGGAATTCATATCTTTCCCAAGCAGTAAGCTTACCCCCAGTATATTCTGGAAGCTTATCCCCTCGCAGCGCACGAACGCGTCGTCCGGCTTGATTTAAAGAGTTATTTCCTTAACAGAATATAACTGGGTTATCCTCAGCCAAAAGCCACGGAAAGAGCGTCGTCGATGAAGCCTTCTTACCCCAGCGAAGTCTATCAACACTTTCAGTACAACAAAGATATCGCCAGCAAATTACTACTATCAACACTCAGCAAGGCATCCCTCTTCCCACAGAGTATTGCTTCCCAGCATGGTCGCTAGAGTATCTTTTCTCCCCGCAGAACTCTTCATGTGCCAAGTTTATTCCTCAACGGAGTTATCTTCTCCTACCGGTATTCTTGCAGTTATCATCCCCAGCGGAAGCAAAATCTATTCTTCAACGTCAGCCCAGGATACGACTTCCCGGCACCCGTCAAGGATTCACTTTCCTAGACGAAAACATACATAAAACATCACATACATCATTATAGCATGCATAACGCATTGCATCATACAAGTCTCATTTATATCGAGAATATCATTGCTTGACCCATATCATGCATCGCATATGACTGACCTTTACCTTTCAGGAAAGATGCAGTTGAAATTCTCAATCACGTCTCAAGACTTTGACCGGTTCAGTTAGATCGACCCTAAGATTTTCCTGATGCTTATCCAGTCAAAGGCCTTCTCTTGGTTCAGTTAGATCGACCCTAAGATCTCCCTGATGCTTATCCAGTTGAAGATATTTCAAGACCTTGTCCGGTTCAGTTAAATCGACCCTAAGATTTTCCTGATTCCTATCCAGTCAAAGGCCTCTCTGGTTCAGTCAGATCGACCCTAAGATCTCCCTGATTCTTATCCCAGTAGAAGACACCCAAGATTTTTCTCAACGAGCATTGTTGAAGTTAAAATCGCCCAAGGTTCTCTTACCATCCATGCTAAGGCAGTAACCATCCCTGGTTCATTCATCAGCGTTTGAAGCTCCAGACTCAGCTCCTGTAACCAGTCAGGACACATCTATACCCAGCATTTAAAATCAGCTCCTGCAACGTGTCAGGTACTCATTTTCCTTCTGCAGGTATGCAGGATCTAGCTAAGGAATCTCCTACGCGATCAACATCCAGATGGCATCTATAAACCCATCATCCTAATCCAGCAACCTCTAAATGGCACCTATAAGCCCATTCCCCCATCACAGTTACTATGTAAGCGCAAATTTCTGGGCACTTTAGTGTTCAATCATCTTCTACCCTCGGATTACGAAAGGCACGTCTGCCAATCTGCATCCTCAGGTCTAAGAAGATTGAACAGGGGCAACTGTTGTACCCCAAAATTTTCCCTCCCATATTCTCCAAGATTTGTCAAGTCAAGGTCACAAAATGCCCCAAGGGTTGTGCAGCTCAACTGTCTCCTATACAGTCAAAACTAGGGTTTGGGTTCTGATCAAGAAAAGGAAGTTTTCAGGAGCCCAATCAAGTCTCATATGCCTACAAATGTGGTCAAGCATCCTCATATCAAGTTTCAAGGCATTCAGCTCAAAATTGCACAGTCAAAACCCTAGATTGCACTACAGTCAACTGTAGGGGCAAAATGGTCATTTGACAGTCAAAAGTTCAAATTTTTGGTCAATATATCATTTTGAAGCCACAAACATCATTTGATCAATGCTTGATCATGATTCTCAAAATTTGGCTCAGAAATCATCAAAGATGCAAAAGTTACTATATTTGGACAGCTGAAAAAGTCAACTGAAATTGACCAGGGCATAACTTTCACATGGATTATCAGAAAAATTCCATCCAAAGCTCATTTTGAAGATAAAGACATTTCCTACAATTCATATTCATATTCCAAGTCCAAGAAATGCTCTCACAAAAAGTTATCAATTTCAACATTATAGGTCATTTTCAAAAGTCAACAAAAAAGGACTTTAAGTCAAAGGCCATAGCTTGAGATTGGTAAATCCAAATGACATGGGACGAAAGGCATTGGTTAAAGGACTCCAAAACCTTTCCAAAATGTCCAAGAACATGTGAAAAGCTTAAAAATTGAGCAAGTTATGCCTTGTGGAAGTTGGGAAATTTTTGGGAATTTTGAAAAGTCAACAATGGTTCAAATGACCTAAAATTGCTAATGGGCCCATTTTTCTGCCAAGTTTCTTCATGCCAAGCCTATGCACGACCATTAGGCCCAAAGGGAAGTATTTTCTCCTTTTTTAATTATTTATTTGAATTTATATTAATATTAATTCATTTAAATTATTTAAAATAGTAGAAAATATAAAACTTGACCTAAAAAATCTTTTTATGCATGTTTGATACTCAATATTTCGTGCTTGTTCAATTGTGGAAAGTTTTGGTCTAATTGGAGGCAAATTGATACAAAATGCACATGATAAGATTCAAAAAGATCCTTAAGCAAATCAAATCTTCAATCAAAGATTACAAGGGATTTTATGCAGTTTTCTTGACCTAAATTGTTCTATACATATTCAAGGTCACAAACCTAATACCTTTACACTGGAAGCTGCGCAGAAGACTATTGGCAAAACTTGGAATTTTCACCAAAAAGCTCAAAACTGAAAAGGGCTCTAGAGGTCGATTCAAGCCTCCAAAACTATCTCAACAGCTTGCCAAGGTTGCCCTGAATACATTCCAATCACAAACGTCCATTAACACGCCAAGAATTGGTATAGGGACTCAAAACTGTACAGAGGAAAATTGGAAATCGTACATCATAACTCAAGCATGTTTACAGCATTTTTTTTATAGATTCTTATTCCTTATGATGTTCTGATACTGACCAATGCGTTTGATTGTACTTTTGTGCCATATATGCGTTTTTACCATGTTCACTTTTTAGGGTTTTCAGAATTCAAATTTGGGGCTTTTACAATAAGGTAAAATTAGGGGTTGAGATTAAGACTGTTGCATTCAGCGCTTTGAGACGAACAAGGATCAACCATCGCGCCTAATTTCCAAACAACACAGGCCTAATCGCTATTTTCTTGTAGCTGGCCTATTGAAACGCTTGATAAACCGTTGCTGAATGGTTATGTTTCAGAAAAAAAGAAAGAAGACGAAGCCGTGGCGAGCTGTGATTCGTTAGTTCAAACTTTCGCGCTGGCAGGTAGAAGCGTTTGCAAGGCACAAGACCTGGGTTCGAGTCCCAGGTCTGTGTAGATTCCATATTATTTTTCAATGCCAAATCCTGTGCAGCGTCAACATAGAAGCACATCATGTTGCTTCAACATCCAAAGAGCCACGCGTCCCACCAATTCAAATCAAAGGCATAGATTCAAGGAATACGCTGCACCTGGTCAAACGCATCATACATGATCCAGAAAGTCAACAAATTCTGAATATTATTGGGCCTGAAGTGCTAAGGCCTTACCTCCAATTTTGGGGCTACCCCCCCTGGTTTGCTTTTCTTTTCATATTTTATTCTTTTTAATTATTATATTATCTATTTTTATTTGTTTTAATTAATTGATTATTTTTCTACAAAATATAAAAATATCACAAAAATTCAGAAAAGACCAAAAAATAGTATTTATTTTATTATAATTATTTTCTTGTAAATAAATTAATACGTATTGAATTTAGTTTTAATTAGGATGTTTTGCAATTTTGATTCTTTTTCATAATAAAAATCCAAAAAAAATTAGAATTAGGTTAATTGATAATTTTTATACCTTTTTTTTTATTATTTCTTTTTTATCATAATATTATTTTATTTATTTTTATAATTAAATGTACATAAATAAAAATTAGGGTTTAATTTAGGTTAATGTAATCTTTTTCACAATAAACTTAAAAAACAATAGAATTAGGGTTAGTCACTTATAATTAATTCTTTCTTTTTTCTTTTAAATCTAAAAAACACAAAATACCAAAAAACATTTAATTTTTGATTTTAATTTCCTATTAATTTTAATTGTTTGTGAAAGGGTCCAACGCCCGTTAATTTATTTAATTTCGCGCATTTATTTTATGTTCGTTTATTATAATTATGTAAATGTCCCAAAGCCTTGTAACAATTTAAATTTCTCGCATCTTTATTTGCTTCTTTATTTTCCGTCAAATCGGGTCTGGTTTAATTTTGGCGATGTGGACCCGCGCCATTTGTAATAGTTGTAGATTTATTTTTCCGCAAATATTAATTGTTAAAAAGCATGCAAGAATGAATGTCATAATAAAATCAAGCGTAGATCACAACAAACATGACAAGACAAAATAACTGAAACATGACACACAATTCGCACACACCACCCCTAGGGTACGCCTCACTGTTGCCTTTCGAAAGGTGATCGTCGAGTAGAGGATGTCTTAGTAAGTCCTCATGATCCGGGAACCTGGCATGAGGGTAGCTTCTAAGGTGTCTTCCCATTGCTCTGGTGATCACCACGTCCCGAACATCGAATTGACCCGAACACCTCCAACGGTGGTGCTACCTACCTCTCAATGGTGGGATGGCACTACTTTAAAGGACATTTACACAGACGAATTCCTTAGGGTAGGTAGGTTCTCAAGGATACTTGCTCTAATCTTAAAAACAAAACAAAACACTTTTCACACCAACACATTTTCAAAAGCTTTCAAAGCAAATTTTTCAAACACTCTGACGTACGAGTCGAACTGAAATTTTTCAAAGAAACTTTTTAAAACCCACAGTTGAAAAGCAAATAAAACATTTTTGAAAACACATATGAGCAAGTATCTAAGAGCCCATGGATAACCATGGATAGAAAGGGTGCTAACACCTTCCCTTTCTATAACCTACCTCCCGAACCGAGAGCAATCTCTTTAAAGGAATTTTTCTGTGCTTTTGTCCTTTCCATTTGGAGAAAATAAAAGACGGTGGCGACTCTTGCTTACCGCGACATTTCGCGAACCAGCGTTAAACAGTCAGTTCCAGATCCACCGATCACATATTACAATCGATGTTCTTGTGAAGATTGACAAGTTTGTGTTCCATGTGGATTTTGTGGTTCTTGAAATGCTAGAAGATGAGGAAATACCTCTAATTTCTGGAAGACCTTTTCTAGATATGAGAAGATGTATGATAGATATTGAGGAAGGTACCATGGCCCTCAAGGTCTATGATGAGAAGCGAAAAATTAATGTGAGAGACACCATGAAATTCAAAGATGAGGAAGATACAAGTAAAAATATTGAAGTGTTGGACACAGTGTTCATTCACTCAGTTCAAAGCAAAATTCCAGAATTACCTTTCGAAAGAGTTCTTAGCTTGTCAATTTCTGAAAGCAGTGAGGAAATAGATGAGAAAGAGTTTGAAGTGCTAGCCATGTTTGAAGCACAACCTCTGTGGAATAGATCAAAACCACAACGGTGGGAAGATTCAAGACCACCACAATCTCCTGAAGAAAAACAAGAGGTGAAAAAAGGAATAGAGTTGAAACAGCTTCCTGAAAATCTCAAATATATCTTTCTTGAGACTAATGAGCAATGTCCATCTATTATCAACTCTAGCTTAAAAGAAGTTCAGTAAGACCAGCTCATCAAAGTGCTCAAGAAATACAAGGGTGCTATCAGATGGGCCATTGAAGATTTGAAAGGTATTAGTCCCATAGTTTGCTTGCACAAGATATTGATGGAAGATAATTAAAAACCGATTGTCCAGCCTCAAAGAAGACTCAACCTGATTATGAAAGAAGTTGTCCAAAAAGAGGTTATGAAGCTGTTGGATGTGAGTCATATTTACCCTATATCCGACAGTTAATGGGTGAGTCCTGTTTATGAAGTACCTAAGAAGGGAGGAACAAGTGTCATAAAAAGTGAGAAGAATGAGTTGATTCCTACCAGAACTGTTACATGTTGGAGAGTATGCATAGATTACCGAATATTGAACACTGCTACAAGAAAAGACCATTTTCCCTTACCATTCATTGACCAAATGTTGAAAAGGTTAGCTGGTCATGATTATTGTTGTTTTCTTAATGGGTATTCGGGATATAATAAGATTGAGGTTACTCCAGAAGATCAAGAGAAGACTGCATTCACATGCCCTTATGTTATTTTCACCTACAGAAGAATGTCATTGGGTTGTGTAATGCACCTACTACTTTTCAGAGATGTATGACCTCCATATTTGCTGACATGCTTAAAAAGCACATGGAAGTGTTTATGGATGATTTTTTGGTCTTTGGATCTTCTTTTGAGAATTACTTGAGTAACTTATCTCTGGTGCTAGAAAGATGTTAGCATACCAATTTGACTCTCAATTGGGTGAAGTTTCATTTCATGGTGCGTGAAGGTATAGTGTTGGGTCATAAAATTTCCCATAAGGGAATTGAAGTTGACAAATCCAAAACGGAGGTGATAGCAAACTCATCGTAGGTTCATAAGAGATTTATCCAAGATCATGAAGCCTCTAACTAGTGTGTTGGTGAAGGACACGCCGTTTCTTTTCGATAAAAAGTGCGGTGAGGCTTTTGAAACTTTAAAGAATAAGCTAGTATCTGCCCCTATAGTAATTTCTTCTAATTGGTCTCTACCATTTCAGATCATGTGTGATGCAAGTGATATAGCAGTAGGGGAATTTCTAGGACAGAGAAGAGAAAAGATCTTTCATGTGATCAACAATGCAAGCCATGTGTTGAATCCACCCCAGATGAACTACACAACCACCGAAAAGGAACTGTTAGCAGTTGTATATGATTTTGATAAATTCAGGTCCTACCTGTTGGGTTCGAAGGTAATTGTTTATACTGACCATGCTGCTTTGAAATACACTTGTTCTAAGTAGGAATCAAAACCAAGGCCTGCTGAAGTGGATCTTTCTCTTGCAAGAGTTTGATATAGAGATCCCGGACTAAAAGGGGCGTGAAAACACCGTTACTGATCACTTATCCCGGATGTCGCTGATAAAAGAAATGGAGGAAAAGAACCCAATCAAGGATGATTTTGTTGATGAACGAATCCTATCTGTGATTGGTGCTCCGTGGTTTATGGACTATGCAAACTATTTGGTAGGAGAAATAATACCTGATGTTTTTGACTCTAACAAAAAGAAAAAGTTTTTGCATAATTGCATGTTTTATTTGTGGGACGAACCATTCCTATACAAAAATGGAATAGACGAATTGATTCAAAGGTTTGTCCCAAAGAAATAATAGAGAGATGTACTAAGAGCGTGTCATGACTCACAATATGGAGGAAATTTTAGTGGAGATAGAACAGCTGGAAAAGTCCTCCAGTCTGGGTTGTATTGGCCAACTCTATTTAAAGATGCTCAGAGAATTGTGAAGGAATTTGACTGATGTCAGAGGATGGGTAACATTTCAAAAAGGAACCAGATGCCTCAGAATTCCATGTAAAGGTAAAACTATTTGATGTGTGGGGAATAGACTTCATGGGACCGTTTCTATCCTCTTTTGGAAAGAATTATATTCTAGTCATGGTCGATTATGTGTCAAAGTGGGTGGAAGTTGTTGCGTTACCCTCCAATGATTCTAAGGTGGTGGTTAATTTCCTCAGAGACAACATTTTCTCTAGGTTAAGGGTACATAGGGCTCTAATCAGTGATGAGGGTACCCACTTCTTAAACAAGCTGGTGGAGAATCTGTTGAATAAATATGATGTGAGGCACAAGATTTCCACCTTGTATCACCCTTAGACAAGTGGACATGTGGAAGTGTCTAACAGGCAGATAAAGAAGATTATGGAGAAAATTATTAGTGCTTCTCGGAAAGATTGGGCTATAAAGCTGGAGGATGCACTTTGGGCATACAGGACTGAGTTCAAGACCCCTATAGGTATGTCTCTCTATCAACTGGTTTACGGTAAAGCATGTCATTTTCTGCTCGAACTCGAGCATAGAGCTTTTTGGGCTACCAGATTCCTGAATTGTGATCTTCTAAAAGCTGGAAAATCCCGAACTCTTCAACTTCATGAGTTAGAAGAGTTTAGGAATCAAGCTTATGAGAATGCCAAGATATATAAAGAACAAACAAAAAATTGGCATGATCAGAAGATCCTAAGGAAGGAATTTTAGGAAGGGAAGCTGGTTTTGTTGTTCAATTCCAGGTTGAAGCTGTTTCCTGGAAAGTTAAAATCTAGATGGTTCAGACCGTTTGTGGTACACAAAGTGTTTCCCCGTGGAGCAATAGAATTGAAAAATCAAGCCAATGGGGATACATTTAAAGTAAATGGACAAAGATTTAAGCCTTATTACATCGGGAAAGTAACTGGGTTGATTGATAATGTTCGTCTTATAGGGTAAGATGGACGATCATTGAGCCATGCGACGTTAAACGGAGAACTTCGTAGGAGGTACCCCACGAGTTTTATTTCTAATTATTTATTTTGTTTTGTTTTCATAATGTACTGCAGCTTTTCTTTTCCGACAAAGAGTGAGTTATTTCAGTGTCAATTGGCATAAAAAGTGACAAAGAAAAAGGAGGAAGTTGACAAAATCAGGGTCTGACACAACTGATCGTGACACGGGACACGACCCGTGTCAACCCAATTGGCGCGCGTGGATAGAAAGAGGCAGAACCTGACACGGCCGGTCGTTTCACGGGACACGGCCCATGTCAAGAAAGTTGGGGTTTTTTAAAATAAAAAACAAGAGGCAAAACCTGACACGATCGGTTGTGTCACAGGACATGGCCCGGTTCAGGGCATCTAGGCAAAACGAAAATCTTTAATTCAGTGGGCCCCACTCAAAATATGTGTTTTTAAAAGCCCTATTTCCCTTATTTCTTTTCTTTTTATCTCACTTGTGACCTAATCCCTCATTTTCTTCCTCTTTTCTCTATAAAATCCATAACCACCTTCACCAAAAGTTCTTCTCTTTCACCATCATATCACCTTCATCACAAAAACCCCTTCAGATCACCTTCCCCCAAAATGCCCCCCTTAGTAAATTATCCAACGAAAGCACCCATCAGCTGAATCATCAAGGCCTAGGAAGAGGCACAATCTCTAACCTAATGACCATGGAATCATCTTCGACAATCCAAAGCATGAGGCACGCTATTTGTGCCATGTTAAGCGTAATACTTTTCCAACAAGGTATATATGTTCTAAAACTTTATCTGATCTAGGCTTATTGGATGATGTAAATAGGATGTTTCATGTAATAGGAATTTTAGAATTCATGTATTTCGAGGCGCCAACTTTTGAGCACATAACCCTTAAATTCTTGAGTTCTGTGGATTTTAGGTTGAAAACAACTTGGATAGGTACCATCAGACACCACACCTGCACCGTGACGTTGGGGTTATATAACACTGACCATCAGTTGCCGGTTGAGGAATTATGAGGCATCCTCTGTCTCCCTATTTATGGACTCTAGACCATCCCTGACACATTTAGGGAGAAATCTTTCTGGTTGGGTATTAAAGATTTACCCCAGTATATTGCTAAGGGTTCTAAGGCATCTTGTATCCAGAATACATGCTTCAGATATGCTTAGAAGAGTTTGGTTTATTCACTGTTCGTCAGAGGTGATAGCACGGGGGTGGCTACGCGAAAATAACTATATTTGCTATATGCCATGGCCCATAGAATTTCTGTGAATGTGGTCTCTTTCGCTGCCGATCATCTAGGAAGAGTAGGTCAAGTAACCTCTGGTGGCATTTCTGTTGGATGCATCATCACCCAGATAGCCAACCACTTTGGTTATGATCCTATTGTGCTTGATAAATCCCCAATAGTAGGTAATGATAAGTTGAACATGATTGATATGGTCAACCAGGGTGTGATTTAGGTTGAAAGTGATCATTATATTGTAATGAGTCAGAAATGTTTTATTCTTGCACTTCTTGACTCTGAAAGAGTTACTATTGCTGAATGAAATAATTGGATATATGTGAGTGATCTCTAGGACGATCAGGATGAGAACAATGTTGTGGACTATGATGTAGAGGACCAAATGGATGCGGATACTCAGGATCAAGAGCAATAGGATCCTCCCTCAGAGACGCCCACTCAATTAGGTGCAAGGTCACAATGTATGACTCAAGACCAATTGTCATGGATGCAAGCTGAGTCTAGGGACCTCCGGGAGGACAAAACTCGTCAACGAGTTGAGTAGGTTAGGAAGGGAAAGTTGGTGGATGAGATGCATAAGATGATGCAACATTTGATGTTGCAATTTCATCCTCCCCCGCAATGATGTTTTGTGAGTTCCCCTTTGCTTGTACAAAAACATCGGGAAAATGTTTAGTTCAAGTGTGGGGGGTTTTATTGTTTTACTATTATTGTTTTTAGTTTTCAATTTTTAGTATTGTTAATTTTGATATTTTTTATTATGTTTCGTTTTTAGTGGGTTACATATATAGGGTATTTATGTAGGATGATTGATGGAGTTGGTAGTCTATAGATGATAGACACAACACATGCTTGTTCTCGAGGAAACCCCTGAAAGTTGATACTACCCAAGTGAATTATTGGACGTGACTCTCGAACACTAGACGGATACAGGAATACTGTGTACCCGATATAGAGGCGAAGCTATATCACACTAGAAGCATTTTGGAACCTGTCACATATACCATAAACATGGTGAGGATAATAAAAATCCAAACACAAATATCATCATGAGAGTTTTTCAGGTATGTCTTTGTCACTCTTGGTTTGCATAAGTATCTGTTGGAATTTCTACACACATGTATACACACTGAGGCACTTGTTTGTTTTTAACCCAGAGCCTTTCAAGCCAACTATTTCTTGTACCCCTCGTTAACCTCGTTTGATCCCTATATGAGTTTGTTTAATTTTTTGTTAACCACTTTATTTAACCATTAGCCCAAACACTAACTCACCCTGCTTAGATAAGTGTTTTTATGTTTGATCTGTGTCAAAATTCTTAAGTTTGGGGTCGGGACACCGAGGAGACAACTGTGGGTAAGTGCAGAAGAAAAAAACCCTAGTTTTCCCCCTAGTTTGGTTAAATAAAATGGTTAACAAAAAAACAAACAAACTGATATAAGGCTCATATAGGGTTAACGAGGGATACAAGAAACAGTTGGCTTGAAAGGCTCTGGGTTAAAAACAAACAAGTACCTCAGTTCTGAGCCAAAAAACCCTAGTTTCCCCTTTTGTTTATTTATCCCACTGTGTCCCTAAGCCACCATTAGAACCATAAATACCCTCAAAAAGTGTGTGTCGTGTGTGTATGAGATAAAGGTAGATGTTATTCAAATTTGTGAGTTGACTTTGCATGCTTTGTTTATTGAGTATAAACACTTTGACCGAGAGATTTGTGAGAGTGTTAAAAGATGATAGTTAAAGAGTTGCTTCAATGTGGAGGTGTAACGGAACATCAAAAGTCGGGAAAGAAGGAAATGTTGAAAGAAATGTGTAAAGATAGTCGCGAATGATCGAGGTAGTATTGTGGTAATAAATGTGGAAAGTTCGGGGGTGACATTTGTGTTGTTCTAAGCATCACTTGAGGACAAACAATGAGATAAGTTAGGGGTTGTGATCGGTCACCAATTCTACTACTTTTCATTCATTTATTCTGCATGAATCCGCGAAAATCTATAACACTTTGGTTCTTTTGTCTATTGTTTTTTTTGAAGATATTTAACTTTTCCAATTTTCCATTCTCACAGTATTTTTAGTATAAATTTCTATCTTTTTGTTGCATTTTATATGTTTTCTTGGTAGTGGTCTATGTTGTCAGATTTAGACAAAGAGCCCAATGGTCTTGCCCGAGGAAAATGGGAGTTCCGATGTTGAGAAGAAGAATTTTAGAGGCTACAAAGGTCCTGACACAGTCACTCATGTCACCTAACACGGGTTGTGTCCAGAGAGGATGCACAACTACAGTTTGGGAGAAGAGACAGAGGATGACATGGGTGCCCGTGTCACACGACATGGCCCATGTCAAAACGCGTGCATGCTAACAAGATCAAGTATGCATTAATTAGGAATTAAATCACAATGTAGATTCAAAAACCATTTTCCTGACAGCATGTACCACTTCATGAAATGCTCAAAAAGTTGAGTTAAAGTCGAACAAAATTGATACCGGTATCAGGCAATTATCAACATAAAGCCACTTATGCATCGAACAACATGTAAAACTCAATTTGCAACATATTTATGAGCTCTAGGAAGCCATGAAATATGTATCTAGGCTTGCTAAAAAATTGGTTCGAAAACAACATTTCAAGGCACAAAAGCCAAACATTGACACATGAACAATCAAGTAGAATTCACAAATAATTTGTATCAAAGAAATCGGCACTGGTAGTAACATTTCCAAGCATCAAAACCGAAATTAATTTACGCTTCAAAAACAAGTAAACACTTTGCAATTTGAGTCTAATTCATGAATTTTAAAAAATTTCAACAACTATCAAATCAGAAACAAATTACGACGCGTAAATCACAATAGACATGAACAAATAATTTCGACGCGTAGATCTCAATAATCAACAACAATTAGATCAACCGATTACGCATTTATTCATCATCAAGCTTCAAGAATCAATTAAATCTCAAAATTCAATTTAAGAAAAATCACTTAATTCCAATAAGCACTTATTCTTCACAATTCAAAGATCCAATCTATGTTAAAAACACAAATTCGAATTAATTCAACAATTAACTCATGCAAGATTCACATAATTCAATTTAATTAAAACAATTAAAATCATTGCAAAGAAATTGAATCAAGAATCAAGAGATTTACCAAAAATTAAATTAGAGAAATTGAATCGGAGCAAGGAGGAGATCACCAGAGACTCGACCAAAGGAACTAGGCGCAGACAGATAGCGCGAAGATAGGGAGGTTTCGCTTAGAATCGGCACAGACGGGAGGAGGTGAAGTCGGCCAGTCTGTTGGCTCGGATAGAGGGGCGGCTACCGCAGAGCAGGTCAGAGCGCGATGGATCGGTGGTAGAGGGGGTACCAATCAGAACTCTTGAGGGAGAAGGAGGAAGATCTTGAGTTTTTATGACTTTGTGCAACTTGTGTTCTTTGAGAGAGAAGAGAGAAACTTGTGAGAATATGAGTGATTTTTGTGTAGAATGGAAAAAAGTGATTAAGAAATTGAATTGAAACAATTTATAAAAGTGAGCTAAGGCCATGTTCGGAAAATGGTAAAAAATGCAAATTTCATTTTTTTGTGAATAGTGCAGAATTTCCCACTTTTTCCGGTATGCGGTGCGAGAACAAACCACAAGCTCATCAGTTTTGGCACATAATTCTGACACGCAACCTGAAACAAAAACATCAATGATGAAATTTGTGATGCAATTCCGAAAAAATCGCCTCAATACAATAAAAATCAAGAAAGTTATGAATTTCGCAATGGAGAGAAACCTGAGACGGAAAACCCTTTGTTTTGAGTTATGAAAATTTGTCAGCTTATCTCGGTGTTCAACTTTGGAAACAAGCCATAAAACAAAGTCTTCTGAGCATAATCTGAACTCGGGCCCTGAAGAAAACTTGTAGCTAACAAAATTTGTGACACTGTGCCGTAAGAATCATCTTGATACGATGAAAATTGAGAAAGTTATGATTTTTGCAATATTGCACGACAGTTGAACATAAATCCACTTCAGCGTGCCATTTTTACCTTATTTTGGCAATTTCAGAGATCTTCTTCAAACAATTAACTTTTGACCCAAACATATGAATTGAGGATGATATGAAGACGGATTTTATGCCCAAAGAACCATTAAAATACAATGAACCAGGAAAAAGTTATGAATTTTTGAACATCTGACAAACAGCGGATCCACATATTGTTTTAGGGTACTAGTCTCTGGTAATTTGAATTTTTGGAAGTCTTCCTCACCGAATCGGCTTCCGACAAAAACCCAAGAATTTAAGAAAATAACAAGGTTTAAACGCCCTAATATCCACTCAAGATTTATTTACCGATAATAAGTTACAAAATTTTGAATGTCTGAAAACCATAGAACCCGTAAATCCACCGCATAACATGATTTCAGGTATTTTTGCATTTGAAGATCTTCCTTACAAAATTAACCTTGGACCTGATCAGATGAATTAGAGAAGATAACAAGATAGTTCTAATGTCTGAAGAACCATTCCTAAACCATTTTCCAGTCAGAAGTTACAAATTTTGAACTCGATCCGTAAATTGTTAATTTTCGGCTTTAACTATCTTAAATCAACTGAAATGCTTGACTTTCTTTGCAACTCAAAGCGTGCCAAAACACATGAGAGATTGATATAATGATGGATTTATTAATTTATAATTTAATATCTTGGAACACGTGGGGTGTTCATTTAAATGTGGAAAACCCCGAGTTCTACTTCACAATGCTGCTTAATGGAACAATTGTCTTTTATAGCTCTTTCTCACGGATAAATGCCTTGATTCCATGAGTATAGACCCTATGACATGTATTTATGCATATGACGATGAAGTATACGTCAATTAGGGTTAAAATGCAGACGGCGAATTTTGGGGTACAACAACTACCCATATTCAATCAACTTAAACTAAAGAGTGAGATTGGCGCTAGCCTTTCGAGCAATAAAGGTAGAAGGAGATTGAATACTAAAAAGAACCATAAATTTTCACTTTGAAGAAAAAAAGTCAGATATTTGGTTTATCTGTATTTTTCTATTTTTTGTGGTTTTTGTAAAAAGCGACTATCAGAGAGAAAAGTTTAGAAACGTACCTCAGACCAGGTTTAGACATACGGGGGACCAAGTAAACTTGGGGGATACATGTCAAAACACGATTATACACCTATAAGAAAGAGACCAACCATAACATACTGTAACAAGGATATCAACAATACATGTCCTGTAAGGATATTGGGCATATAATAAGAGATACGAAAACCCGAAGAGGCCTCTTACCAAGAACGCCAATTGAAGCAAACTCAAACAAAGAAAACCGAAATAAGAGAGACCAAAACCCATGGTGGAATCTCACAAGGAATGTCAATCAAAGCGAATCCAGACAAAGAAAACCAAAATAAGAGAGACCAAAACCCGAGGAGGACTCTCACAAGGAACGCCAACAAAAACGAACCCAAACAAAAAGAAACGGAATAAGAGAGACCAAAACCCAAGGAGGACTCTCACAAGGAACGCCAATCGAAGCGAACCTAAACAAAGAAAAAAGGAGTAAGAGAGGCCAAAACCCAAGGAAGACTCTCACAAGGAACGCCAATCGAAGAGAACCCAAACAAAAAAACCAGAATAAGAGAGACCAAAATCTAAGGAGGACTCTCACAAGGAACGCCAATCAAAGTGAACCCAAACAAAGAAAAAAGGAATAAGAGAGACCAAAACCCAAGGAAGAGTCTGACAAGGAACGCCAATCAAAGTGAACTCAAACAAAAAGAACCGGAATAAGAGACCAAAATCCAAGGAGGACTCTCACAAGGAACGTCAATCAAAGCGAACCCAAACAAGGAAGGACACATCTGCCCAACCAAGGATGTTATATAAGCTAACAGAAGGAGAACCCGACTAAGCAGGTAAACTAGAGAAAAGAAATCGACTAAGCAGTACCTACCCAAAGGAGAGAAAATGACTAAGCATAACCTAACCACACAATGTTAGCTAAGTTAACGAAAGGATAGTTGGACTAAGCAGGTAACCAAAGATAAGGAACCGACTAAGCAGAACCTACCTAAAGGAGCGGAAACGACTAAGCATAACCTAACCATACAATGTTAGCTAAGCTAACTAAAGGAGAACCCGACTAAGCAGGTAAACCAAAGATAAGGAATCGACTAAGAAAAACCTAATAAGAAATGTTGAACATATATGAAAAAGAGACCCGCTAAAGTAGACTCCAACCAAAATATCAAACCACACAAAAGAGACCGACTAAAGTGGACTCCAATAGAGAATAACGATCAAAGGTGAACCCGCCAATGAAAAGAAGACTACCTGAAGATGGACTCTTGAAGAAAGAATACCAATCCAAGGCGAACTTACTGGGGATTCACACAGACCTATCAAATTTTGACTAGACCGCTGATCAAAAGTGAACTGGAAAATGAAAAAGAAAGCAGATCAGTCAAAGGGGACTCTAGACGGAGATTCTGACCAAAGAAGATTCGAATAGAACGTCTATCGAATGAGAGCTTACACAAAAGAAAGATACTAGCCGAGGGGGACTCTAATAAGGATTGCCAAAACACGTTATGCTTTTAAGAGGTTGCAATTATGCAAGAACAACAATATCCCTCAGGCCAAAGGCGGGGTGTAATTCTTCAAGAGTGGCAATTATCTGAATTACCACAAACCGAGTATGGATACTCGAATACTTGAGAAGCAAGAAAGATTATACACTGACTCTTACTCGCACTCTACCATCAAAGTAAACACGGGTAAAATATTTGAGAACTTGGATGGGCAAGGAAATTCTATGACTCACTGGAGAAAAGGAAACATAACATGACCCAAATAGGGTACAAACTGTAACATGCTCCGTTGGGGAATAAGATAGAATCACCCTAGGGATAAGATGCGGAGGTGATACAAATCTGAGCATATAACAATTTGGTTATTTCAGGTGCACACCATAATCGGCTTATACCTCTATGCATGTTTCTATCTTTCTAGCGTGTTCCTCTACTCGTTAATTATGTCTTTCGGTTCACAAATGGCCATCCAAATCCCACCGATTCAGCACCATCACTTTATCATTTTCTTTATCGATTTGTCACCATCATTGAGTAACGAAGGCCACGGTCACAGCAAATTCCCTCTCGATCGAACAACAAGACCCAGTTGGAATTTCGAATCCACGGTTGAGTTCCTCGATTCCCAGATCTCTTGTCTTGATTCTAAATTTCTTACATGTTTTTTTATCTTATAATTTTAGTTTTGATTTCTGGCTTTTAACCCCCAATTAGCGGTTTACAAGACTACCAATTACGAATCGGGTTCGAGGCTCTCATGGTTCGACTCTGCTCAAATTTCACGGCGTGAGTCCCTGTTGGATACAACCGCAAACTGACAACTTAATCGGTTCAAAAAAGGAAGGAGGTTTCTACTAAAAAGGTACAGTAATCTGGTTCTTATGCTCTCTTGGTTTTGTTCCTACTCTGCTTCTAAAAAAGGGTTAAAGTGCGGTATTGTTACAGATAATAAAAGAACAGGGCTGCTGGGAGGGGAAGGCTGAAGTTGGTAGTAGTGAAGGTGGTTCAGAGCTACAGAGGGATGCGTATAAAATAAAACTACAATCAAGGAAGGTGCCACAATCCAACAACAATCAGCATAACTTCATGAACAACAAACAAAGAAAACTACCACAAACGAATGGAATCATAAAAAGGGATGCGTATAAAAGAAGAAGGAAGGTACCGAGTCGGAGTTCCTCCGATGGGTCTTCGAGCTTCTCAAGTATGTTTGACTAAGATTCTTTCTCTTCCTTCTTGCTTCTAGTTTTGTTGATTTTTACAGTTTTGTTTCTGTTTGTGGTTTTGGTTGGCTTTTGGTTTTGCAGCTTGTGGTTACGTTTGGCTTTTTGTTTTGTAGTTTGTGGTTTGTGCTGGTTTTTTGGTTTTGCAGTTTATGGTTTGTGCTGGTTTTTTGGTTTTGCAGTTTGTGGTTTGTGCTGGTTTTTTTAAGCTATGTCCTGATCCTTAATGATATAGTGGTGTGTTTCTTTATAATGCAGTGGTGGAAATATGGGGGGGAAATTTGGTGAGATTTTTGAACATATTGGTATGCTGTCCTGTGGCTTTAGAATGCAGGTTTTTAACTTGCCTATTTGGTGCAATGTTACAGCAGTAGTTCTTGGACTGTTTTGGTTATGCAGCATGCAGGTTTTTTCTTTCCTCTTTCTCTTTCAATGATATAAAGCTTTTGTGCTTTTTCCTTAAAGTTCTGAAGGGTTTGCACATTTGGAAAATGATGACATAGAGGTGTTTGGCTGCTTGTACGAATTGTTGTTGTTTTTTTGTTAATTTTGACTTGCAGCTGCTTTGGGCTGCTTGTTGTATGTTTCCTGTGATTGTTGTGTTGTTTGCAACCTTGCTGCCATGCTTGCAGCTGGTTACAGGTCTGTTTTCTTATTGTTTTGTTGCTTTGTGCGCTGTTATGCTGCTTGCTTCTTGTGTGTTGTGCTTGCTTTCTTTGACCTGCTGCATATTGTCTTGTGTGTTGTGCTTGCTTTTGTTTTGCTTTGACAGTTTGTTCATTTGGCAATTTTTCTTTTCTTCTTTTTTTCCTTTTTATGAACCAAAGAGAAAAACTCTTTGTGAATTGCAATTTGGAAGGAAACTAAGACATGATAAAAAAAACATCGCCCTCTTTAACTGGTTCCAAAAGGCAAACCCTTATGATGACATAACAATCAATTAATTCTTATTTGAATTTTTTCATGTTTTGATTGCTAACCCTTTTTTTTCTTTTTTTTTTCTTGTTTCATGAGCACAATTATTGGACGATCCAAAGCGAGATTGAACAATGAAAATACCAAGGCGAGGACGAATGACTTGAAGATGAAGACTTGAAGAAATACAAATTATTTTTCTCTTTTCTTTGTAATCAAAACAAATGTAATTTTTATTTCATACTGTAATATGCCTTGTAACATTATCTCAAAAATGTAATGAGCACAAATTGGAACGAACTTATCAATGATGAATCTTGTTGTGGAAAGCAAATAACTCGTGAACTTGTTTGAATTCTAAGATTTCCTCTCGAATAATTCGAATGCGCATCTCAACTTTGTAACGTAAATCTCAAGAAATCATGAATAATGGTTGTAACTTGTATTCCAAACAAAACACACGTCTTATAATCAAACTCTTAAACAAAACAAAATGAATGCTCAAGAATTTAATTCCACTGATTAATTCGAACCCAAAACACCGGTCGCTCTGAACCTTGATCTTCAAATCATGTCTGAACCACACTCGCATTTCTCGAACAAAACTCTGACTTTGACATTCAGCCCACCATAACTTGAAACTTAAGAAATAAAAATAAGTCTTGATTATCATGAACCTTTAACCCCATTTTCTGAAGTGCTCGAACTCCACATCCAATGCACTGAGCTTTGAGCCATCCTCGAGGCAGGCGAAAGAAACATCTTCACAGAAACCAAAAATCTGAAAACCCTAGAATCTTGATCGGCACACATAGGGAAATAAACCCTAATCCAAGCTCTGATAAATTTGAGCGAGAACCAACCTTGTAACCTGACGACACAATTCATTCCATGATCCGCTAATCGAGAACCAGATGTGCTTCCTTTTTACCTGATAAGAAAACCTCAAAACAAGATTAGACATAAAGAGGGCACAACTCTAAAAATTTAAACCAAAGCGCCTGATTCCCTGAGATGCGGGATATGCAAATGACTGAATAATAAAATGATGCAAATGGAATGCAAAGTTCAAAAAGCAGACAAAAATAAAAGAGATAGGGAAAATTTGGGGTACGACAATGCTCAAGCAGATACTTGAAGCAATATGTCCCTTGTGACCAAACTGAAAGTGATACACCATTGCTCAACGAAGACTTTTGGGCAATCAAAACTTCCACACAATCTACTTTAGATCATTTCCCAAACTAGTCTTCTTTTACTCAACAGAGTCAATAGAAGGTCTGCCCCAGATTAAGATCATTCTCAAAAATGATTTACTCCACAACGGTATCCTAAAGCAATTTGTCCCTTGAGATAATCAAACTTTTCATCTAATACTCATTATGCAAGCTCACTTGATGTTTAAGCACTTGTTCATATGCAAAGAATATTTTATTCCAAGAATGACAATTCTAATACAAATCCTATGCTTGTCTTGACGTCAAAAACTTTTATTGAAAAGATGTCGAAACATCGAGTTTTTTCTGTGCAAAAGAAATTTAAAAAATGGAGTGATACCAACTCAAAAGTTTTAGCAAGCCACCTAGGAGTCAGATTACCGTACTCTCATTACAATATTGCTCCGAATTAACTCATGCTTCAGTTAGGAATTTTAAGGGTTGTAACGTGGTCTGGTTCATGGTTCGAGAAAAAAGAATTTAAGGCTTAAAATTATTTGTTACCCACCCATTCTCCATGACGTTCTCCAATCCTACGTTCACTTAACTCGACACAAGCACTCATCTCTCAAGAGGAGTTTGAGACGGTTGAGGAATCATTGAGATTTTTTTGGACATGGCAACCACTTCGACTTTTTGTTTTTTGGTGTCTCATCACGCGACTTTATTTTTTGCTGAGGATTTTACTTGGTAATCCTTTTTGCCTTCCAGGCTTTTCATTTTTGTTTTTCACTTTCCCTAACTTTTTCCTGGACAAATTTGTCTGAATTTTGATTTTAAGGTCCAACGGGATGCCCTAGTTTTTGCCTAAGTCATTTGCTTTCAAGTGTTTTATTTCCTTTTGACTTAGCGGGCTTTCTTTCTTCCTTTTTTTAAATCATTATTTTTTAGTTTGAACAAATCGTGTGATCTTGAGTCTTTTGACTTTTTGGAAGGGCTGTGACTACCATGCTCTTTGGTTGACATGGAATAACTAATGTGGTATCATCATATTTTGTCCTCCTGACGGGTGAAGGATAACCATTGTGTTTGAGCCTTAGATGCACACTCCTAATGAGATTTGAATACTCGATCAAATTAATTAAACACTACCTTACCCCTGGGTTAAAAATGAGGTTTTTTCTGAATAGAAAATAAACTTCTACTTCAAGGCTCAAAGGGGTTAACGAGGGTTTCACTCCCTTATATCTCTGGTGTTTGGGGATTTGAAACAATGCTTGTACATTGTCAACATGGTTGTTATTCTAACGCATACCGTTTGAGATTCTAGGTATATCATTCATCATCTTCCTTCCAAAGGTATTTGCTTTGTTCACAAGAGTAGAGTATCAAAAGAAAAGAAAAACATTTAAGAGTGAATATGAATGGATTAATTCAAGACAAACATATTCAATGCATTATGATTGATATTTAAAAACAAGCAAGTTTTGCATACAAGAAAGTAATGAACAAAACAAGAAATATTACAAATGAGAATGCAAATGAAACTAGAAAATTGCCATATTGAAAAGACTAGACTATGTATGGACTTATTGCTTCAGAAGATGCGCTTTATAGTCTTGACACTAAAACAACCGGCCGAACCGTCATCTGATAAAATATCAATGAAGTCGCCACCGAACGTCTTTTATCCCGCCAAAAGGGAAAGGTAAACATCGAGAAAACCTGAGAAGGTGAAATCCCAGTCTTGCGACTAAGAGATCGGGTAAGGGAGTCTATTACGCAAGAGGAATGTATTAGCATCCCACACGCCTGTAGTACTCTACGGTATCCACTCTTGTTGTTCTAATCTAAAGGGTGTGTAAAATCTATGTCTAGGGCTTAAAGCTGAAAAGGGAATGCATGCAAAGAAAAAGGAAAAGAAAGTGTGGGGAAAAGAAAGGAATATTTACAAAGATATGCTTGATTAGGCCCCACAAAGGCCTCTGCCTACGTATCCCTTTTAAGGAATCAGAGCAGCCGTAGTTCGGCTCATATATTTTGGTTAGTTTATGTTTTTTAGTTAAGAAGACAAAAACAATAGTCAGGATGGAAAAACATCATATAAAATGACAACACATCAACATCAATGATAAAGCAACAAATAAGGATGACAAGACATCACATGGCAACACAAAATCAGATAAGATGATAAAACGTCAGCGTGATAACAAAATATCAGACAAGACGATGAAACATTTCACCTAACAATGATATCGAAAATTAAAGTAGGATGACAAACATACGCGATGACGAAACATCGGCAACAAACATATGCGATAGAGGAAAATCGGAAAAAAGATAGCAAGTTATCATGGCAAAGATGACAAGACATCAACAATCCAGATGATAAGACATCACACTTAACAATGATATCGAAAATCAAAGTAGGATAACAAACATGTGCGATGGAGAAACATTGGCCACAAACATATGCGATGGAGAAACATCAGCTAAAAGATAGCAAAATAACATGGCAAAGATGGCGAGACATCATAATTCAGATGATAAAACATCACACCTAACAATGATATTGAGAATCAAATTAGGATAACAAATACATGCGATGGCGAAACATCGACAACAAACATATGTGATGGCGAAATATCAGCTAAAACATAGTAAGGTAACATGGCAAAGATGGAAAAACATAAATTGACAAGGTTTAAAACAAATCCAAAAGGCACACCAACAAATAAGATTGGTTTGTCTCTTTTACCTTGAAGATGGATTTAAGTTTATTAGAGACATTTTATGATTTGCCAAGAAGAAGTTTTAGTTTTAAGATGCAATATGCAAAGAAAGAAAAAAAACTAAGGGTGACTAACCTAGCACTACCCCTAATATTATCATATAATGATTGACCCTAAGGTTGAGGATGAAAAAGGAAGTCTCTAACCTATGTTAGCATGCATGGATTCCTATCCAAAGGTATAGCTCGAGGACTAACCCTACACGAGCGATCCTAAGGGAGCATGGTAAAAGTGTCATGGATCTTGTGACAAAAAAAACAAGCAAATAGATGGCAAAACATCTGGACAAACAAAAGCTCGAGTATCACTCGAATATCAAACACCTACAAGGCACAAGCCTAGTAGTAGAAAGGGATGTCCTGCCATAGACAAGAAACCAAGCATCAGACCAAGGGTCAAGCCATAGCCAATGGGAGCGTATCACCCGAGTCAACAAGCTATAGAATTATAGGAATATAAAAGGGTCCTTAACCGTGATATCAATTACCATGGAAAGAAAGATCTGTGGGAAAAGACATAGTGCATGCGTACACTAAGCATCAATGTTGGTCAACACGAGCTAAAGAAAGCATGGGGATCCGATTGCGGGAACACTTTTCACTCGCCTTTAAAGGACTTAAATTCATTCATATCTTGGGAACATATTGAGAGCATCTACTTGTAGAAAGTGAGCATAGGAACGACATGGACTGGAATATGCGGGGGTCAATTACGAACCCTTTTTGCTCGCCTCATTTTGAGGACTTTTCACCTGTAATATAGTGCGGGCACAAATATAAACACACATGCATAATACCTACTTTCAAGGTAGGATTTTAGACAATCACAATTAGCACACCGACAAAATTTCCTTAAACAGGTCTTTAAATAAACCAGAGGGACTCCTGACATATATCAGTAACAGAGGTCCCATCATGCAATAGAAAGCAACAAAGAGCTGAAATAGTAAAAAGGAAATAGTGCAATACCAAACGAATAATTATCCGTAGCAACCGAGCAAAAAAATAAACCCAAAGAACTTCAAACAAGCTAGCATCAACAAATAAATGAAGTCAGAAATCACGCCATCAAATATAAGCACTAAGGCTTCAAATATGAAGATATCGCACAGGTGATGTATAGCAGTCACAATCACATATATATCCTGCAAGAGGATAATAAATATACAAAAAACACGGGTTTGTGCAAGCATAACCAAATGTGTTCCACAAATAAAGTGGAACACTACAGCATCAAGTCAAAATTGAAAACTTTCCTCAGGGTACCTCGCACATTCAGCAGACAAATTAGTGATTTCAAAGAGAAATGATGAACTAATAAGGGATGGATGATAATATGACAAGGAAATGGAAGAACATGATGGAAAATCATCCAATCAGTAGATGTAAGAAGCATACAATAGGCACAAGCAACAATTAGGTTAAAGCTAAAGAACTATAGCTCCTTTCTTGTCACCATGTTGAATTGACAAGTAAATATCAATCAAGGATCAAAGGAGCAAAATAAGAATACAAACAAAACCTTGAAAGTCAGTAGCAAACACTACACATCCATACTCATTCATTTCATTATGGTTCACAAGCGTAACAAAAGAGGGGTACCACAAAATGTATCACAAAGCTTGGATCACGAGTTAGAAAGGAAAGGAATTCAAACAAAGACAAAGTTAGAAGACTTAAACCATTCAAAGACTTGAAATCAAGATTCTAACATGCTATGAGGATGTGATCAAGAGTTTATAATGTTGATTCTAAAGCATGTTGCACAAGTGCATTCAATGTACCTCAAAGATTCAAAAGAAAAGAAAAGATTGAACATCAAATTCACAATAAGATGAAATAGTTCAAATATTAGAGGTCAAGTGATCTCACGTCTTTATGAGACTATCCTTGATGTATCATTCCCCAACATGTCATCACTGGTGATTTGATGACCTCAAACTCAAGGCAAAAATTCAAAATTCAAAGCAAAATTCACACAAGAACATCACTTAAGAGGTATGGATCAAAAAAGTACTCATCAACCAATTATGAGAAGTAAAGAGGATTCACTTGAATTGATGTGAGAAAATAGAAGCAATATGATCATTAAATACCAAACTACAGGCCTCACATAAGTTCATTGGCCATCAAACAAATTGCAACAAAGAATGTAACATCAATTGGTCATTTTCACTTCAAAAATTCATCAATAATAGAAAAGGACTTCAATAATTCAAACCAAAATTTCCATAACATTCTCGAGAAATGTAAAGGTCAGAAAACAAGTTTGAAGTTCATGGATAGTAGAGGAAAGGATCAATCAAGCTTCAAACATCAAAACTAGTTGGTGAAACCACCAATGTAGACAAGTTTTCCAAATAAATCAATGGAAAATACCAAACCTTATCAATTAATTCAAGAAAAATATTTTTAAGATCCTCAATCCATTTATGAACCTCAAACAAGAGCTAACATCAATTGAAGCTCAGGACAAGTTGGTTTTGAAATTGAGACTTGCTATGTAAGCCACAAACCCTAATTGTTTGAATTTTAATCTCAAATATTAATTAAATAAGACCAAAATTCAAACAATTCAAACCAAGATCATGAAAATCCGAAGGGAACCCTAAATATCAGAAAACGTATTTTTCCACATTTTTAGAATTAAAGAAAGGTAAAAAAAAATCAAAATTCAAACCATTAATCAATTAAGCAAATATTCACATCTCAAAATAAAAATCTAATCATAAGTCAGAAAAATATCCAACAAAAATTATATTCAAATATTAGAATTAAAAACAAGCATTCATGATTTTTTTTGGAATATTTGGATCAAAGGAAATATCAAAATAAAATTGAAAATCAAACAAACAATTAATTAATCACACAAATTTTTAAACCAATCAAAGCGTTTCCAAAAAATTCTGAAAAAAATACACGAGGTCAGAAATATAATTTTGGAGTTTCGTGAATTTTTTCAGAACTTTTCAACCATTTTTGAGCATGAAATAAAATTAGGAGAATCAATGATATAAAACAAAATTCAAATAATTCAAAAAAACAAAATAGTCAACCAGAGGAGGCCACGCCATCACCTTCAACCTCTGGCTAGGGCAGAAACATGCGTAGAAACAGATTTGCAAGCCATGTTCAGATCAATAAAACTCAAGCAATTCTCAACCAAAATTAATGAAATCAAGTGAAAATTAAAGCTAGCAATGCAATCAATACCAAGCAACTCAAATCATCTCAAATCATTAACCACGGATCAAGAACAAAGCTCATGAAAACTCAAAAAAATCACTGCACACAGAAGTTCAGAAACTCCATAACATTATTCAAACATCAAACTAAGACAAATATATACATCAAACCTATAGTTCGGCCAGCTAAACCACAATGCACAAGAGCTACATCACTGATTCAAGCTGAATCACACAAATCAAAGTTCAAGAAAACTCACCTTGATGCGAAATATAGAAACTCAAATCAGCTACTCCAAATGCAAACCAATGATGCTAACTTGATCTCCACACTTTACTGAAGCTGACTCAACAAGAAATTTGAAGAAAACTCCACCAGACTAAGAGATTCGAAGCAAGTTGCAGAAAAATTATGGAAAATTCAGATCTAAAATTATTGCAATGGGAGTCTCCTCCTCATGAACCAAGGCTTTCCTCTTCTTATATATAGTTAATAGAGGAGGATGGAAGTGGAAATACAACCTCATAGCCGTTGGAGGGCAAGTTTGGAAGTTTAGGAAAAAAGTGAGGTTGCACATGGAGCCTGCGTTTTACTCGTGCATTCTCTCAATTTCTTTGAGTTTTAGGAGCCAAGTGACCTCAGAAACAAATCCTCAAAGTTCCAGGTCATGATTATTTGAAATGAGAGAGTGTGGGTGAATTTGCCAAATCGAGCAAGTTTTATAATTTTTCAATCAAGCAAGTACAACACCACGTGGGGAAAGAAATGGTGAGTGTGATGGGCCTCAACATGTCATAAATTTGTCATGGGCTTGATTAGAAACAAAAATAATGGCTAAAACTTGTGTTCTAAAGAATTGGCCATTTTGCATACTTGTCAAATTTCAATAAAATGTCTCAAAATTCCAAAGTTCATAATTTGCTCATACTTTTGAATTTTGAAACCAATGAGCACTCTTTAGAAAGGTCTTGCAATGATATTAAACCTTGTGGAAATTGGCCTCTTATTTGATTCAATTAAGTCCTTCAAATATGGCATGAAAATCACAAATTTTGAGAAATGACCCATAATTTTGTGACTTCCAAGCTTTATAACTTACCACCACTACATGCATTGTTCTCAAACATGGAATCATGTGGTCTCTTAGATTTGCAAGCATAATTCATTTTCATTTTTTAGATCAAATATGAATAAAATATGAATTTTCAAAGTTTGATACTTATTTTCCAAATTTAGAAACTTTCAGGATTTCCTTATGAACAAGTTTCCATCCAAACTTCAATTTTCTTGATCCAATGATCAAAATGGACTTAAAAATATGAAAAGTACCCCCTTTGACTTGATGGTTGACCAAAAATTCACTTGGTCAACTTTAACTTTGACTGATTTTGGCCAAAATGACCATTTTGCCCCTTTGAATCAATTGAACCACTTCTCTTCAAAATTGGTGAAGAAATTTTCAAACATATGATATTCCAAACACATAAAGGCTATGGAAAGAGTTTCCACTCAAAATTCCAAAGAAACCCTGATTAAAACTCAAACCCTAGTTTTGCACTCTACATTAGGAGATAACTGATCAAGCTTCAAAACCCTAATTTTACTAGGCATCGTGAGAGGATTCTTGAACAAATTTGATTCCAATGATGATAAGAGAATAATGCTTCAATACTTGGCTCATCCAAACCCCAATAACTCCAATTTGGATAAAACCCTAATTTTGACTGATGAATTCAAAGGATGTGATTCTCCTTATAAGTAGCACAATACTCAATCTTCTAATGATCCAATGAGGTAGATAAGATATCTTAAGATATGTGAAACATTTGGGCTTGGAAGATCCAAAGGTTTAGCAACTTTCCAATACAATCAATCTTCCAAAGCTTGAGGAAGACTTTGATAACCAAAAAATTTGACCCCATCACAATGTATGAATGTAATGCAATATGATGTTTATGATGAAAAACATGCCTAAAAATTCTGAAATTAAGAGGGTACATTTTGGGGTGCAACAGCTACCCCTATTCAACTATCTTTAACCGGATAAGTGAGAAAAGTGATAACTTTCGAGCGTTCTGAGTTGAAGATGATTGAATATAAAAGAACCCGAAAATTTAAACTCTTGAAAAAGAAGCATAAAATCCCAAGGATAAAGAATGTCAACGGACACGAGATTAAGAAGATACCAAACGAAATTGGATTTATAAAAACAGAGGGTTTAATGAAAATTGGACCTCCCAAGACATGCATTAGAATGAAGTTGTAACGCATATTTTAACAAAATTGAAACAGAACTAAACTTTTATAAAAGTAGACGAAGCTAAACTTCAAAATAAATGTGCCAGGAAAAACTGGACCACAAAAAGGGGCGAGATAAGACTCGCACCGCAAAGAATTAGCGAAACTAAACTCTGGAAAAGTACGCGTGGAAAAGTGGCTAGAGTGCGTGATTTTAGGAGCACCTGCTAATCTCAACCTAAGATAGATAGTTTGAAGGAACTGAAAGAATCCCGGGAGTGAAGAACAAAATGAGATGAAACTCGACCCAATAACTAGTTAGATGAAACTAAACTAGATGAGTACCAGGACGAAATTGGATTTCACACACGGGTAACGAGGCAAAACCCAATCCATAGCAAAAGTGATGAGAGTGCATTTTTCTCAGAGCACCTGCTGGTCTCAGATCAATGGATAAACAATAACGAAAACTGATTGAAGAATCCAAGATAAAAGAGATTGATTTCAACCAGGGACGCAGTACGAACACTGCAAAGAGACTCGGTAAACGAAAACCGATAAAGGGTCCAAGGTATAAAAACAAAACGAGACGAAACTCGACTCATTATAACTAGTTAGACGAAACTAAACTAGATGAGTACCAGGATGAAACTGGATTTCATGCACATGCGACGAGATTGAAACTCAACCTAGAGAAAAGTGATGAGAGTGCATGTTTCTCAGAGCACCTACTGGTCTCAGATCAGTGGATAAATAGTACCGAAAACTGATAGAAGAATCCAAGATACAAAAGAGACTGATTTCAACCAGGGATACAATATGAATGCTGCAAAGAGACTCGGTAAACGAAAACTGATAAATGGTCCAAGGTGTGAAAACAAAACGAGACGAAACTCGACTCGTTATTATAAGTTAGACGAACTAAACTAGATGGGTACCAGGACGAAACTGGATTTCATGAGCGGGTGAGGAGACGAAACTCAAAGCTCGACCCAAAGCAAGGTGATTAGGGCGTACAACTAAAAACCTGTTGAAAGCGAATATCAGGACGAAACTAGTATTCAAAAGGTACATCAATAGACATTGGAATGAACCGACGAGGGTAGTGAAGACTAAACCCGAGAAAACTGCGCCAGGGCAAAACTGAACTATAATCAAGAGCGGACACTCGACCATTCAAAAGGATATTTGGATGGGGTGAAATTGAGATATTAAGGATAAGGACCTCGCTGGGGATAAAATTCGAAGTTTAGCAAATTCACTGCGGGAAAACAGAAACAGTAATGGCTTATGTTTTGATGCATGTTTGAATTTGTTTTATAGCGTAATGCTCCATATGATGGAAATGCACGTGTTTTGGTAGATGCAATGCAATGATGCATGTTTAAATGCTTTATTTGGGAATGTCCAATAGAGAAGCCAACAACCAAGAAATCATAATTTGTCTAATTTGAAAAAATAAATTGCAGAATCCAAAGGAGAAGAGAAGATATAAGGAACAACTGGAGAGGAACCCTTGAAGAGCTGAAACTCTATAGGGAGTAACAACTGAGCAACCAGTAGAAACATTCTACAAACACTGAGAAGATCATGGCAAAACTGTTACTTCTGAAGGAGAATGCCAAAATGGAAATCAGCTGTTGTCGAAGAAGATCAGGGCAAGATTGTAAATCTCTGGAAAGGACCACGTGCAATCGCGTTGAGAGTGACACCAAGATAACAAATCAGATGTGGGAAATGAAACCTTTGTTGAGGAAAAAAACTCTGTTGAGGAAATGGAACTTCATTGAGGAAAATAAAACTCTGTTGAGGAAAGGGAACTTCACTGAGGAAATAAAACTCTGTTGAAGGGTGTTTCGCTGGGGATTCCCGAATCTATGGTACACAACCATAAAATAGACCACGAAGATAGTCGGACAAAATCAAATTTATTGGGGAATTGGAAGTTTTATCCAATCATCAACACTACCAAGGATGGTAAGGGGTTACTTTGACATTAACACTCTTTCATGGCTGGAATGGCCTCTGTTCAACAGATTAGTCGAATCTTCCTCTCCTAACAAAATTAAGCTCTTCACTGATGTCATTGTGTATGTTCTTATTTGATGTCAAATTATTGTTTTGTATGCAAAAGGATGTTTATTATGAGAATGAAAACCCTGATTCGAAAATTACGTAAACCTTGAAATTGAAAGCCTTGAACGAAAAGATGTCGAATCTCTGTTGTGAATGAATCACTAGCTAGAGTGCAAAATTTCAAAACTTTTTTTTTATTTTTAAAATGAACATGATGCAGGCGATAAGATACCAACATGGATATGCAACACATATTTGGGAGCTTTGGAAACGCTATCCTGTTGTAGTATGCTTTCGAGTTAAACCCGTGTTTCAATTAGGACTTTTAAAGGTTGTAACTAGCATGGTTCATAGTTTTTAGAAAAAAGTTTTTAAGGCTCAAGTTATTTTGTTCCCACCCCCTTCATGATGTTCTCCATTCCTAATTCAGTTAACTTGACACAGACATTCATCTCTCAAAGAGGAGCTTACAATTGCTGAGGAACCTCAACAATGTCTTAGACACGATAGTTACTTAACTTTGTTTTTTTTGGTATTCGATCATACGACTTTTCTTTTGATGAGGATCTTTATTGGATACTTTTTTTCTACCATTCTGAATTTTTAAATTCTTTTCCATATTCCCTAATTTTTCCTGGACCAATTCTTTTTTTTTTAGAATTTCAATTTGGAAGTCCAGCGGGATGCCCTAACTTTTGCCTAAGCGACTTGTTTTCAAGTTTTGACTTAGCGGGGCTTTTTTTTTGTTTCTTTCTTATTCATACTCTCCTTTTCGAACAAGTCGTGTGACCCTAAGTCTTTTTACTTTTCGGAGGAGAGTGACTGCCTCATTCCTTGGTCGGCGAGGGATAACCTTTGCTGTTTCGATTCAATCTCGACCTTAAGATCTTTTTTTGTTTTATTCTTTTGAAGAAATAACCATTGTGGTTTTGATCTTTTCCCATCCTCGTAGCGCGAGGGATAAAATATGGTGATCCTAAGATGGGACACTCCTTCTGAGATTTTGAAGGTTCGATCAAATTAACTGAACATCTACCCTGCCCCAGGTTAAAATAAGGGTTTTCTTTCATGTAGAAAAGAAACTCCTACTTCGAAGGCTCAGAGGGGTTAACGGGAGTCTATCTCCCTTATATCTCTGGTGTTTAGGGATTGAAACAAGGCATGTACATTGTTAACAGGGTTCTACTCAAAAGCACACAATCAGAGATATCGACTTTAACTTCTTTACCCTTCCTCCAATCTTTTGACTAGGCAAAAGAGTTGGCACATTTGGTATCAAAATTCTAGAAAATCATTTAAAGAGTGATAATGAATGGCTTAAATAAAAACAAAAGGATTACTTCAAGGCAAACATATTCAACGCGCTAGGGTTGACACTCAAGAATAATTAAGTTCCTACATGCAGACAATGTTAAAACAGTCAATCACGATACACATGAAAATGCAGCAGAGAAAAATTCCACCATGGAAGAGAATCATCTCCATCCGGACTTGTCAATATTGACGATATTCTGACACATGATCTCTATATGAAGAGAATTTGAAAATGGTTTTTCTTTCGTTTGTCTTTCCGGAGAAGAGAGTATTCAATGGGGGAGAAGTAAACCTTTGCCACCAGTATAAAGTCATGAAACAACTTAGTAAAACATCCACAAGTAAGTAAGTTAGTATTCCATCAGGGAGAAAATTGAACATGCCCCTCGCATAGTATGACAATTGTACTCGTTATCCATATTGCAAGCAACTTTAAAACCAAATAACTATAACTTAGATTATCATGTTTATGTAAGGCCAACAAAGTTTATATGCACATGTTTAACAAAATATTAGACGTTTTTACAAACAAAATAGTAAAAGGAAGTTATGTGAACGTATAAAAGAGGACTTTTATTGACTTGAGGAATCAGCCTGTGAAAAAGGCATTTACATTCAGAAACAAACCCTAGAAAGATATAATTTCAAAATCAAAACAAAAAAGTGTTTGCAAATGGCAATGTGAATACAAATATCCATCAAGTTCCGACTCAGCTACAACTCTTATGACTTTAACGCTTCCGTCTTCCAACTTTCTGACAAAGCATTCCTGGACTAGTTCCGAGCTTCTTCCAGGTGACCGAACAAAAAGAAACAAAGGATCTCGTGCTGAGCATAGTCATTTGCTTTAAGTCCCTAAATTTTGCCTGAATCGCCCTTTCGGGTTTTTGATTCACCGGGACACCCTCTTTTTGCCTAAGTTGCCCTTTCGGGTTTTCAACTTAGCAGGTTCTTCTTTTTTTTTATGCAAAGTATTTTTAACTACGTCATCATTCACAGGGAGAGGGAAGTATTCTACATCCATGGTTGCGAGCATCATTTCTCCATCAGAGAAAACCTTTCTGACCACGAATGGTCATTCATAAGTCGAAGCCTATTTTCCTCTGGGATCTCCCTAGGGAAGAATTATCCTCTTTAGCACAAGGTCACCTGACTTGTAACACTAAGGCCGCACCTTCTTGTCAAAAGCTTTCCTCATCCTTTGCTGATATATTTGACCATGACATACAATCGTCAACCTCTTCTCATCGATAAGTTCTAACTGATCCAGCTGACTCTGTATCCATTCACCTTCATTGAGCTCAATAATCCTCATGATTCTAAGAGAAGGAATTTCGACTTCCATAGCCAACACCGCTTCCATGCCATAGACCAGAGAAAATGGGGTTGCCCCGGTCAAAATACGCACAGTGGTACGATAACCATGTAAAGCAAAAGGAAGCATCTCATGTCAATCCTTTTAGGTTACTATTATCTTCTGTACAATCTTCTTGATGTTCTTATTAGCTGCTTCGACAGCGCCATTCATCTTCGATCTATACGGGGAAGAGTTATGATGCTTGATTTTGAAGGACTCACAAAGTTCCCTCATTATTTTGTTCTTCAAATTAGACCCATTATTTGTAATGATCTTTACAGGCACTCCGTAACAACAGATAATATTGTGTTTAATGAACCGAGTTACCACTTGTCTGGTGACATTGGTATAAGATACAACTTTGACACATTTAGTGAAATAATCGATGGCAACCAGAATGAAATGGTGTCCATTGGATGCAGTCGGTTTGATCTTGCCAATCATATCAACTCCCCACATTGCAAATGGCCAAGGGGAAGTAAAGACGCTCAACGGTACGAGCGGCACATGTACTTTATCAGCATAAACTTGACATTTGTGGCAAAATCGTGCATGATTGTAACAACCAGTATCCATGGTGGACCAATAATAACCATCTCACAAAATCTTTTTGGCCATGGTATGCCCATTGGAGTGAGTCCCGAAGTCACCCTCATGTATCTCTTCAATGATTCTAGCTGCTTCTCTTTTGTCAACACATCTGAGCAGCAAACCATCATGATGCCTCTTATACAACACACCACCACTGAGAAAGAACTTGGCTGAAAACCTTCTCAAGAACTTCTTGTCTGTGACGGATGCCTCTTTAGGGTACAGTTGTGTTTCAAGACATCTTTTGACATCATAAAACCAAGGTTTATCGTCTGATTCTAAATTGGCTTCAAAGCAAAAAGCTGGCTCATCCAACCATCAGATGGTAATGGAAGGTGCTTCGTTAGCCCATTTAACTCTGAACATGGAGGACAAAGTTGCCAGTGCATCAGCTAGATTGTTCTCTTCTCTGGAAATGTGTTCAAACGTGATCTCTTTGAAGTACATAGTCAACTTCATAACATGCTCACGATAGGGAATCAGGTTCTGATGACGAGTCTCCCAATCTTCATTAATCTGGCTGATAACAAGATTAGAATCCTCGTAAACTTTCAAATATTTGATTCACAGTTCGATCGCCGCTTCAATACCATAAATGCAAGCTTCATACTCGGCCATATTGTTAGTACAATCGAAATAAATACGAGCTATAAAAGGAATGTGGAAACCCTCAGGGAGGTGATAATAACTCCGACGATGTTGCCCATGGAAATGGAGGCACCGTCGAACACAAGCGTCCAATGTGATCCTAGCTTGGGTCCTTCATCTGAGCTTGGTATATTACAATCCCGAATGTACACTATTTCCTCATCTAGAAATTCAAACTTCATTGGTTCATAATCGTCCATGGGCTGATGAGCAAGATGATCGACCAATATACTACCTTTGATCGCCTTTTGCATAATGTACTGGATATAATATTCAGTGAGTATCATCTGCCAATGGGCTACCCCGCCTGTAAGAGCCGGCTTCTCAAAACTATACTTGATTGGATCCATTTTGGATATCAAGTAGGTGGCGTGAGTTAAAATGTATTGTCTTAAGCGTATGACAGCCCAAGCTAGTGCGCAACAATTCTTTTCCAGCAATGAGTACCTTGACTCGCAATCCATAAACTTCTTACTCAAGTAATAAATGGATTATTCTTTCTTTTCTGTCTCGTCATGCTTACCAAGGACACAACCCATAGAGTTCTCCAACATGGTTAAATACATGATTAGTGGCTTTCCTTCCACCGACCGCATGAGTATTGAGGTTCCTACAAATACTCCTTTATCTTATCAAATGCCTTCTGACAATCTTCATTCCACCTTATCGTCTAATTTTTCTTTAACAATCTGAACAAAGGTTCACATGTGGCCGTGAGATGAGAAGTAAATCTAGAAATGTAGTTTAACCTCCCCAAGAAACCACGAACTTCCTTCTCTGTTTTTGGTCTGGGCATTTCTTGTATCGCCTTCACTTTAGCAGGGTCAACCTCGATGCCTTTTTCACTTACAATAAATACCAACAACTTGCCGGATCTCACCCCGAAGGTGCACTTATTTGGATTCAGCCTCAACAAGAATTACCTCAGTCTCTCGAACAACTTTTCCAAATGAACAAGATGCTCCTCTTCTTTGTCAAACTTAGCAATCATATCATCTATATAGACCTTAATCTCCTTGTGAATCATATCATGAAAGAGAGTAACATGGCATGCTGATACGTTACTCGGCTTTTTTCAAACCAAGCGGCATCACGTTATAGCAAAAGGTTCCCCAAGGCGTGATAAACGTTGTCTTCTCCATATCCTCCTGAGCCATCTTAATTTGATTGTAACCCGAAAAACCATCCATGAAGGAAAACACTTTAGAGTGAGCAATATTATCGACCAACACATCAATATGGGGAAGAGGAAAATCATCCTTAGGGATGGCTTTGTTTAAATCCCTATAATCCATGCACATCCTGACTTTACCGTATTTCTTAGGCACAGGCACAATATTTGAGATCCATGGAGGATAATTGATGACCTTTAGGAAATTCATATCCAACTGTTTCTAAACATCTTCTTTAATCTTCTTGGACATCTCAGGATGAGTTCTTCGGAGCTTTTGCTTGACAGGGGAGAAACCTTCCTTGAGCGGTAGTCGATGCACCACAATATATGTATCCAATCTTGGCATATCTTCATATGACCAAGCAAAAATATCAGAATATTCATGGAGTAGCTCAATTAATCTAACTTTCATACTTTCCTCGAGATCTGCCCCTATCCTGACCTCTCTTCTTACCTATTTTGTGCCAATATTCACCACCTCAATTAACTCTTGATTCGGTTAGATAACCTTCTCTTCTTGTTTTAACAATCTTGTTAATTCCTCGGGAAGATCACAATCCTCGTATGCCTCCTCTTCAGATTGATAGATCGGATTATCAAAGTCATAGTAAGCGATAACAGAGTCATTATCAATATAATCCGTGGTGGAAGTGCATCTGCACAAATGGTATTTTTGTGTTCTAGTGGCGGTGTGTGAAAAGGGAAATATTTCCATTTAAAGAAAAGTAAAAAGAAAAGGATGGAACAAAAATCTTGAATGCAAAAACGTCCTTTATTCATGAAAAACTTTTGAAAATAAACATGGTGGTCCTATACAAATGATTCACTATGCCTTGGGCAGAGCGCAGGAATTATGACATGATAATAAAAGAAAACAGGAAAATTACTCCTCAGCGCTTGAAACTTGGATAACATTCAAAGAAGTCCAATTGTTGAGTACTTGGCCCGAAATACTTGGATGGATCCAATAATCAATATTATAGCCATCAACCTTATCGTCACTAACTGCATTGGCGCATCCTTCTTAAGCAGCACTAGGACGGGAAACCTTCACTGGAGTAGATAAACCATATGCTCTGGGAGTTGCACTCTGCTGACCCGGACTGAAACCAAGACCGAATTTATTGAATTTAGGGATAACTTCCATCACCTGACCCCAACCTTCAGGGTTGTCGTTCTCCACCACAGCTCTAGCATCTATGAGAGAAGACATAACAGTTTCCAACTTCCTTTTCTATTCTGGGAGAAGAAAATTGACCGCTTGAAATGTCTCAAATGCATGGAAAGGAGTCTCGTGTATTTTACCTTCAACATCAGCATAGCGGAATGATGCCAAATGACTCACAATATATTCTTCTTCGCGGCTCACAGTTATCACTTTCCCTATGTAGGATACTTGAGTTTCTAGTGAAGAGTAGAAGTGACTGTCCCTTCTTTATGAATCCATGGCCTCCCCAACAAACAACAATACACTGGTTGTATGCCCATCACAGAAAAGGTAGCGGTGAAGGTGCAAGGACAAACCTTATAGGTAATTCCACCTCCCCAAACACTGATCTTCGGGACCCATCAAAGGCTTTCACCATCAAATCACTAGGTCACAGCTCGAGACCGGAATAATCAATTTTCATCAATGCTGACTTGGGTAATACATTCAAAGACGGCCCTCTATCCACCAGAACCTGAGATAAAGTAGTGCCTCTACACTCCATATAAATATGTAACGCTTTGTTGTGGTCTCGCCCTTCTGGAGGAAGATCAAAATCTGTGAAGCCCAGACCGTTCCCAGCAGATATATTAGCACAAACATTCTCGAACTAATTGACTATTATCTCATGTGGCACGAATGCGTTCTTCAACAACTTCATCAAAGAATTTATGTAAGGTTATGAATAGATCAACAAAGACAAGATGGACATCTTAGAAGGGGTATGACATAACTGACCAATTATGCTATAACCGCTCTTCCTGATAATTCGCATCAACTCCTCAACTTCGTCAGGAACTGAAGAAGCTTCTGGTATCGGAATTGGTTGAGTCACATTGGCTGGTGTAACCCTCAGATTACCAATCATCACCTGCTGTTTGCGTTTTTCTCTTGCAGAGGCATCTGCTGCATCTTGTACATTGGAAGGACCAAACACTCTCCTACTTCTAGACATTCGACTCTCACCCGAGAAATTATGAGCATCCCCTTCATTGTCTTCAGTAAATTCTTCTTCTGACAGAAGAGGATTTACCTCTTGCTTCACCCCATGGTAATAAACATCAGCACCATAATGCCATGGGATGGCCTTCTCACTAGTATACGACATGGGACTAGGTACCGTAATCATCAAAGGAGGCGCGCAGGGGTGTAAGGAATAGATATCACAGCAACATCTTCCTCAGTAAACTTTCGGCATCTTGGTCTTCTATCGAACTGTAAGGAACCCTCATGTATCATGAATTGGATGCCAGCTTTCAAATCATCACAGCCCTTCGGTTGCTCTCTACACTTGACACAGTCTGAAGCACAGCCCAGAAAAATAGAATTGTCAAGAAAATGCCTCTTAACATACCACAACAGAGTAGTTACCTGCTCCACATTCATGACTAAATTCAGCATCTATCCATTATTATCAATCATATTAACAAAAACCCCTCCATGCCTAGGCATTAGGTTTTGGGTAAAATTTGGATCGGTCACTGGAGTAAACTCAATTGCCTTGGAATCCAACAAATCTTGTACCTTGCACTTTAATGCAAAACAATTGTCAGTAGAATGACCAGCTCCGCCAGAATGGAACTCACGTCTTGCGTTAAAATCATAATTAGGAGGAAGTCTTCCGGTGGATGGTGGCATATTTCTCAAATTGATCAACTTCAAATCGAGTAAATTGTGGAGTGCTTCAGTAAGATATAATGGAAAGGGATAGAATTTTCTTGTCCGTCTCTGTTGTTGATTATTATACTAACGGGGAGCATCTTGTTGTCTTTGTTATTGGTGTACCGGGTTCTATCTCTGCTGTGGAGGAGCATTAACAGGAATAGAGATAACATTGATTTGTTGGTGTTGACGATCCTCTCCTCTTCCTCTATTGGAGTAAACCGCACTTGTCTCGCCTTCCCTTTTCTTAGGGTAAGCATTGAATGGCTTCTTCCCGCCCCCTGATGAACCACCAGAACCGCTGATTTGAATCTTCCCTAATTTCAAACCCACATCAATTCTTTCACCAGCCATAACCAAATCCGCAAATCTTGTCGAAGAACTTCCTATCATGTGATCATAAAAAGGCCCCTGCAAGGTACTCATAAACATATCAACGAGTTCTTGCTCCATGAGCAGAGTTTGAACCCTCGCAGCCAGCTCACGCCATTTTTGGGTGTATTCTTTGAAAGATTCGTTTGGCCCTTGTGACATATTATGCAATTGAGTGTCATTAGGTGCCATATCCATATTGTACTGATAATATTTGACAAAAGCTCGAGCAAGATCATTCCAACATCGAATATGTGTTTTTTCCAGCTTCATGTGTCCTTCTAGGGATGCCTTAGATAGGCTATCCTGGAAGAAATGAATCAAAATCCCTTGATCCTCGGTATGTACCGACATCTTTAGGAAATAAGCAGTTGCATGAGTAACGGGACATGACGAACCGTTGTACTTTTTGAAGACTGGGGGTTTGAACTTTGGAGGAGCCTTCACCCTAGATACTAGCCCAAAATCATTAGCATCCATGCCAAGGACCCCTTTCCCTTCCACAGCTTTCAATCGTTCTTCCAACAACCGATACCTTTTATCCTCAATCTGAACATCCGGCTTAGAACACTGCACAGAAAGCTGATCTTCGTGCTGACCAAAATCATAGTCTTGCTCTTGATGATTTCTTACACCACCCAGATTATCTCTTTGGTTCCCCACAAGATGAGGTCCCGAAGACGGGGGAAATTTCCTTATGTTGATGTTGCGCAGAAAAGGGTTTCTAGGTGGCCCGTGAAAATTCTCGATGGGCTGATCTTGCACATCCCCCAGTCCAACAGGAATTTCCTGATAGAGCCCTTGATTCCCACCATCCACTGGATAGCGGCGTTGGTTGTTGACAATGGCATCCAATTCCTCCTGTCGACGATTCACATTAGTGATGACTTCCATGAACCGGGTCATCTGAGTAGCCATCTGGGCTCTCATTTCAACGAGTTCAGCTTGGACCTGTTCCATCTGTCTTGGCAAATTGTTTCTTGTGGAATATCGATGAGTAGTCGTCTTGAACTCTGGATAAGAAAAGCAGAAAATAAGAATACCGTCCTGAGATAATCTGTCATGTAATGTGTATGAATGAATGATTATACATGAAATGTTAGTCATTTCCAAGGTGTTCCAAGAATTTTGTCAATCCCCAGGAATATCAAACAATCATAATAAGAGAGATAATCAGAATTCAACAAAAGATATAACAATGAGAATTGATTTAATAATAGAAATGATCCTCCAGATCAGAATCAAGTTTGTACAAGAATGGACCAAAATGCATAAAAAATATAAACGATCCCATTCAACAAGACTGGTGGTGATCATAAGTCATGAAAGAAAAGAAATGTCCTAATTACAATAATCAATTAGGTGGACCTTTGATTTCTGTGTAATACAACGGCCCCCCTTGTCGAAAATACCCTTCACACCATTCTTTGGTTTCTATGAATAATTTCCTTGTCTTTTCATGATCTCGTCCACGTGCGAAGCTATCGATCACCACATCTTTCTGAAATAGTTGTCCCTCTAAGTATACACATTTCTCCAAGAAGCGATCACATTCTTTGCACTCTGGTAAAGGTATGGGTACAAGTGCATCTTCCATATCTTTTATTTTGTCTCGGAGTTTGGGGTTTTCTTTCATTACTTCAGTCATCTGGTCTTCCTTTGCTTCCAATTCTAACTTAACATCTTTAAGCTGCTTCCCCATCTCTTTAACTTTTACTTTGTTTTTGTTGTTGGTTGTTTGAAACTTTACAATTTCCTGATGATTCTTTACTGCATTGGCTAGATCAAGCTGATACTCCTCTATAGATACAAAGTGGTCTTCCACACCAGGTCTTCTTTTAGTCTTCCTACCTCTAGAACTACTTTCACCTTCATATTCCTTCAGTTGACGGGTTAATTCTTTCTTTTTTCCTTTTCTATTTGGTAAAAAATATCCTTCGGTACATCATCTTGCCTCTTGGTAGGTTCTGGATACAATGTTTCTTCCTTTGAAAAATACAACATGAGAGTTCTTGCTCTTTCTTCAACCCAGTCTACATACTGCCTAAAAGCTACCAACTCTTTTTTTCCAAAGAAATCCTTCCCTTTCTTGTGAATTTTAGCCCAAACAACCTATACTTTTTGTTGTATCTCCAGATCCTCTCCCTTCTTACAGTAAACAGATTCTCTTATCTCACTTTCTTTTGGTGGATTCCTCATGGCATACCCTAATTGGCGTAATTCGAAAATAGGATTATAGTTAATCATTCCCTGTGTTCCATGAGTGGGATGTTAGAGAAACCTCCATAACTTGTGATTACTTCAGTATTATCAACCCTGAGTCTATACCATGTAATATCAAAGGAAGTAACAGACACTATCTTGAATTCCCAAGAACGAGTGCTACTATTATCTATAAACGGCCCCTTGGTAGGTGTTGTACCCCAATTTTTCCCTTAAGATTCCTTCATCATACCATGTTGATTCAATCACAACAAGATCACATTAGGGCTTTTGGTTCTTCTCCCTATCTTTAGTTTTTCTCTTTGAGGAATCACCAAGAACCTTGACTTGTTTTCTTTTGTGATCATGGATATTTTGACTTAATTTTCTTTCTAATTAGTAAAATGCAATGTTGGATGGTCTTACTTTTTAATAATGTAGGTAAAGGCAATGTGGCTTAACAATTTGATCCATGGGTTCATGAGTTTATTTCCATGCCCTAGTAAATAAATCTTGAGAAGTTCAAACCTCACCATTGGATTTGTTTTGAAAGAAATGGCATGACAAGGTTATTTTGTTTCACCACCTTTCAAGTTTATCAAATTTGATTCAAAAGTATAAGGGGTTGATTAAAGAAGTTGTCATACTTGGACAAGGCTTTGTTCCCATTGGTCACAAGTGCATATTTATCTCAATTCTCAAGATATGGAAGTGGTTTTAGTGGCTATGAGTTATCATTTTCATCCTCAACAACTTCTATTTACAGAGAATTTGTTTTGGTACAAGAAGCTTGTTCAAAGTTGTCAAAGTTCCTCAAAGCATTTTCTTGATCTATGAGCTAGGGTTTTAAATTTCAAAGAAGTATATATTGCTCATCTTTTGGTATTTTGGAGTGATTCCAAAGACATCATTATCTTCAAAGGGTTATTAACAAATCACTTCAAAAGTTTCAAGGATTTTTCATGTGGAAGAAACTTGATAGTGAAGAAAGATTACAAGTCCTCTAGATGAACCCCCAATCACTCATGTGTGACTTAAAATGATCATAACTTGGTCAATTTTTATCACCTTGAGCCTATTACTTTTCCATGATGATCTTGAGTATGTGAACTTTATTCCTTCTTTTATGTTCAAAGTGAGAAAATGGATGGAAGATGCCTTAAGGTTGCAAAAGATTATAAGTCATTTCATGATTTTTTTCAAACTTCAACAATTCTTAACTCTCTCAATTTTTGGAGATTTTGAATGGTTCAAGTTTCAAAATATCATTCAAGAGGTCTATTTCATGCCATATTTTTTGGTTAAGAGAAAATTTCAAGTGGAAGGCCATGTTTGGATGCAAAACATTATAGGTCATTTTGAAGAAAAACTTGAAATATTTCTATGGAAAGTCAACTTCTTTTTTCCAACTTTGACTCAATGAAACTTTCAGCTCAAGCATCCATTTGATTCCATTCTTTTTCCATTGCAAAGCTTGTAACCTCATCTTTCTAAAACATCAAGAAACATGCCCTAATACCCCTTGAGTTGAGAATGCCATTGATTTGAACTTAGTAACTTTGAACTGAAGTTTCTTCAAAATTCAGAATATGAAATCATTGGTTTAGCTTCTAACCACTTTGTTTTTGCGCGTTTTTTCCTCTAAACATATTTAGTGAACTTCTAGAAGTGATTAGCACAATAAAACGCGCGTTTCAGATGAGTTTTGATCAAATTAGAAGTCACATTTTTCTTGTTTGTAACTTCACACGATTTCCCTCCAAACTTCATCATTTCACACGCTTGGACATTCCATTTGATTCCCTATAAATAGAGGGTCATCCCCTATTCATTTCCTCAAGCTTGGATAGCCAGAATCACCCTGCCAAACTTGTTCCATAACTCAAAATTCTACAACTTCGAAATCTATTTTCAAGCCTTTTTCAATCCAATTGTTCTATCAATTTACCTTCCTTGAACTTCCCTGAAGCTAACCATATAATTATATTCAAGAATTGTGCCCTATATTTCTCCATAGAAGTCCAGTTTCAGAGCTCTGCAACTCAACTTTAATAGGTAGATTTCTTCATCAATTCTTGAAAACTTTGATATCATTGTGATGCTCTCATTGCCCTGGTTCTAGTTGCAACTCTTACTTTCATCTGGAAACTTGTTTTGAACATGAAATTTCAAATCCCTTTTCAAAACTTTCTTTCTAAATTGCTTGAGCTAAAGTTTATATAAGTTTATCGCAAAGGTGTGGTTGTCTTCGTCTTGAAGAGACGAAGCAAATGGAATAGGTCTCGTGCTCTAATTTTACGGATTGAGAAACCTGTTTTAGGACTGACTAGAGGTTGAAGATGACCAATGTGTCATCCTTCAACCAATGAAACAACGTCATTTGGATTTTTTTGAATTTCTGATTTACATTTGATTCAGTGCTTTATTCACTAATAACCATAATATGCACAGCACGCCAGATCCTTTGGATTTGATTACTAACGCGTTTTGGCTCTCATCCAATGGTCCACATATTTTTGACTTTATTTTTCTTTTCTGAGTTTTTATATTTAATTGTTTTAAATTTCAAAAAATCATAGAAAATTCATTTTTAGTCAAAAAATATGAAAAAATTATGAACAATATTTTTGATTTTTCTCTTTCTGATTTTTATATTTTCACAATTTTATTTTGTGTTTTGATATTTTTTATAAAATCCCATTTTATTTGAATTGTTTTAAATGTTTAAAAATACTTTTATGCATTTTTAAATTTTGGAAAAATTATGGAATGATTCGATATTATTGTGACAAATATTGGTGACCTCGTTTATTTTTTATTTTTGACTTTGTTATTTTTTTATTATTTTTGGTTTATTTTACTCATTTCTTTTAATTTTAAAAATAATTTCTGACTTTAAAAAATTACCAAAAATTCTATAAAATCAGTTTAGTTCATTTTTGATTTTTTTATGATCTTACTTTTTGTTTCTTGATTAATTTGAATATATTTGATATTTTTCTCTATTATTTCTATTTTTAAACATTTTTAAAACCTTTTTTAATGTATATATTAAATGCAATGATTTTAATAATAGTTTCATTTAAATTTAATTCAAATGTGGTTTGTATATTCTCTCCCCCCCCCCCCCCCCCCCTCTTCATCTCGTCCCTTTCTCATTGCACTAAGTTTTATTGCAGCATGATCTCTATATCATGTCTCAAAACAAATCTTGTCCCTTTCTATATAAGTCCACTTACGATTGCATAACATAGCGCTAAATTTTGTCCCTATTCAAATAAATGATCATTCGTGGCTCAAACCTACGTTTGCAAGCCCAAGTATGTTAATATGATCTCTTTGATCCAATAACCTTGAGATTCATTGTATGGAGGCTTTGGTTCTACCAATCCTCTAATGGATCTACAACACTTTTAGTCAACGCGGATCACTTAAACATCGTTGATCATTAAATGATACTTTTGAGGATTCCAAATGGATGATATACTTAACAAAAAGCAAATGCAACTTGTTGTGGGGAGGCTTTGGTTCTATCAATTCTCTAATAAGTTCCAAATGCAAGTTTCAAGATGGGCATCCAACTAACCACTAATTATTAAATTGTTTTTACTTTATGCCCTTTTTTTTATGCTTTATGTACAATTTACTTTAAGCATTGCATTTCATGTCATTTTTATTTTTCTCACTTGAGCCTTTTCTTTTCTCTTCTAAGACACCTAATAATCAACATGAACCAAAAAACTTTAATGATACTTGGACTATTTGGTTACTATCCTTGACATTATGGAGTATTGGACTTCTTGGACTTAGCATTAGAAACCTTGGCCTATGTTGGAAACCTTGTGACCTTAATTGAAATTTTGTCTGAAGTTCTTGAGGTTTACCTCAAGAAATTGGGTTGTTTATTTGTTTTGTGTGCAGGTTATTGTGATTACATTCTTTGTTTGTAATCTGGAATTCACCCGTATACAGTCGTTACTCTGCCCAATTTTTATGAAGACTTAATACACTTGAAGTTTTGTTCTCACAAGAGATCTAGTATCTTTGCTTGCTTGGTTTCAATCCAAAGAATGGGAATTATATCTTGGCTCATAATGTCAATTATTGGCTTCTTATTGGTTAGATGGTTCTTATCCCTAGCTTTTACCTTATGCTTTAGGATAGTCTATTCTTCTCCTCTCACCCTCTTTAATTTCAAAAATCTTCTCCCTCCAATATGTAGAGAAGAGAGATATTTTCCAATTGGGTTTGAGTGGGGCATTGTGGATTTTAAAATCCAAGCCATATCTTCCACCTTGAGATGATGCAAATTTTCCTTTCTCATGATTGTGGTTAGTAAGTATGTTTTCCACATGGACAATGACGATGATGTCTTATCTCATAAAATTAACGAACACACTTGTGTTTTAAAAAAACATCAAAGGTGAACTACGTGTACCCTGATCCCCTATTCCACGAAAGGTGGTACATAGGCACTAAAGCTTCGCAACCACGGCGGGTGCAAAAATCATAAAAAAAATATATTTCTTTTCTCACCTCCACCATCTATTTTTATACAACACTTTTATAGACAAAATATACAGATTTTACAAAGAGGTTCCTGCGGAGTACTGTAGATGTTTAGGGTGATAATACCTTCCCTTTGAATAACTAACCCCTTACCTAGAATCTCCTCCCTCTTTTTGGGTTATTCACTCTTTTCTCATTCCTTTGGAAACAATAAAGCATGGTGGCGATTTTTATTTTGATTTGTACAAGTCTAGTCAATCTAATGGCTTAGTCTTAAACATTTCTACCGCTACAGGAAAATGGTGACTTCAATGGGGAAAGATTGACCTCTTGTTGGTCCATCCCTAAGTGGGTTGAACCTATCTTTGTTTATATTTGTATATGTGCTATTGTTGTTTATGTGTTATATGTTGTATATATGTTTGTCTGAATTTTCCTGGTTTTCAGGGTGCTTGGTGATTACTTATAAGTCCTATACCCAGACTTGGGAAAACTTTAAGATAGGATGGGCGGTATAGTCATGTTAACTTTGAGGGAATAATCCCAAAAAAGGAGGCATAAGATCCCCCACTCACTAGAGGCCCTTTTGACTGTAGTGTCGTTTATCGAGTAATCGGGAAGACGTACTGCTTTCGACCTGGGAGCCTGCTGAAACTGAGGACCGTAGAATACCAAACCCATATTGGCCTTTTAGGTGTAGTGCGGAAGCTATGACGGAGTAATCGAGAAATATTTGTCACATGATACTATGCTCGGACAAGTTTTTCTTGAGAATATTACTAATTACCGAGTTAATCGGGAAGTTGGTAGTATCCGAAGGAAGGATGTAGACTCTGGGAACCTCTAGAACCTTGTTTGGCAGGTGATAAATTTTAGACCAACACCTTATGGGTAGTACCTACGACCTCATCCTCGTGACATTGAACCTATGAACCCTATATGTGTGATCTTGTGTGTGATTGTTGTATCATGCATCCATGCACTCATAACCATCTTTTGAAGAAATCTTATTTCAAGGGACTTAAAAGTTGACCATTTGTGAATATATCAAGTACTTTTAACCATGGATTCTGTAAAAAGAAAGACCGAGAGGTACAGTTTCAAGGATCCCAAGATAGATGAGTTGATCAGTCTAATTCCCGAGATCGAGTGTTCTGCAGATTTTTGGGAGAAGTATGGATCCATCATTCCTATTATGAAGCTTAGGATAAAGGAGGGTATTCTCTCGACCTTGGTCCAGTTCTATGATCCGGTGTATCATTGCTTTACTTTTCCGGACTATCAGTTGATGCCTACATTGGAGGAGTATTCTTATCTGTTGGATTTACCTGTTATCGATCGTGTTCCTTTTACTGATTTGGAGGGTGAGCCAAAACCACATGAGATTGCTGCTTTAATTCATCTGGGGAAGTCTGAGGTGAAAGCCCATATGACTACTAAAGGAGGGATTAGAGGATTATCGGCCCAGTTCTTATTTGAGAAAGCTCGTTACTTTGCCAGGATGAAGAGTACATTCGCTTTTGAGGCCATCTTTGCTCTACTTGCTTATGGATTGTTCTTATTTCCTAATGTGGACAAGTTTGTTGACATTAATGCCATCAGGATCTTCATGATTGGAAACCCATTTCCTACATTGTTGGGTGATGCTTATTACTCTATTCACCTTCATAATTCTTATCATGGAGGGATGATTATTTGTTGCACGCCTTTGTTGTACCGGTGGTTTATCTCTCATATGCCTCAGTCTGATGCTTTCTGGGATGTCAGGAAGGAACCCTGTTGGGCTCCTAAGATCATGGAACTTACTCACTCGGATATTGATTGGTATCATCGAGCTTACCAGGATGTAGAGATTGTCGACAATTGTGGTAGTTTCCCCAATGTACCTCTTCTTGGTACAAAGGGAGGAATTAACTATAACCCTGTTCTTGCACGACGACAGCTTGGTTATCCGATGAGAGATAAACCAAATAGTATTCATGTGAGTAGTTTCTTTCTGAAGGAGGGAGAAGACCATAAGGAAGCTAGGGAGCAGATTGCGAAGGCATGGCGTCACATTCATAAGAAGAGTAGGAAAGACTTGGGACCTAGGGGGGTTGTTTCTTTGGAGCCTTATCTTCAGTGGGTTCAAACGAGAGTTATTCAGTTGAAGATGTCGTATTCTCAGGAAACACCTATGCCTGATTTGTTTGTGAAAACCACACCTCCCTTATTTGATGATCTAGAAGAGATATAACTTGTTTAGTTAGGATGTAGCAGGAAAGGGATGCATGGAAGAACAAGTGCCAAACTTTAGAGATTTCCTTTAGAGAAGACTTGAAGGAGAAAGACGGATTGATTGAGATCCTTGAGAGTCGAATGGTAGAGACTATGGAGAGACAAAGGGATTTATTTTCTCCTAAGCCTCAATCAGATGTTGATTACTCACTTCCTGATTTAGGTGATTGGAGGGAGGTTGCCACCAGGTATGCGGAAGAAAATCAGAGGTTGAAGGCTCAGATTTCCAGGCTTACGGGGAAGCACTAGTGTATATAGTAATCTCCAACAGCTTTACTTCTAGGTTTTTAGATTTTATTTTCATCTTGTACTTGGGATTATTGAGACTTGTAACCTATTTTGAAGTTATTATAATAAAAAATTTCAGTATCTCAAATGTGTCATTACTTTGATGTTTGCAATGTGTCTCTAAAACTTTAAATCCCTTGAAATATTAAATAAAATCATGTGCATTTCATATCATGCATAATATTGCACATATTTCTTGCATTTGTTATGCATATCCAGGTGTCTTACCAAGCTTCTTTACTTTGTTCAGCAAGCTGACTCACCACTACAACACTCAGGCTAATTTCAAAAGGAAGATGGACAACTTAGAACAAGAGAATCCTGAGCTGCGCGAGGAAGTTTCTGCTTTGAAGGCCGGCATGGCCAATCTTACTACTCTGATGTAATCTCTGGTGGTTGCTCAGAATCGGCCACCGAGTGTTCAACCTCAACCAACAAGGGCTACTGCTGAAGCTCCGGCTATTCCTGTATCTGCTACCCCAGCTGTTAATCAGAATCGCATGCCTCAAGGTTATTCATGGGGAGTGCTAGAGAACTTTTCAACTGAAGGTTTCAATCTTGGTCTTCAAGACACTCCAGTTGTTCATACTATTGTTACTCCTGCACCTCATGTGGTGCATGTTGCTCCTGCTGCACCTCATTCGGTGAATTTGGTTTCGTTTGTTAACGATGATGTGTGTCGTCCTTTTCCTCCACAAAGTGAATACTTGGGTCTCTATGACAAAATGGATGATTTTCAAGAGCAGTTTGACAAGATGCAGAGAGAGGTGAAGGCCCTCAGGGGAAAAGAGTTATGCTGGGTAGAATGTGAATGAATTATGCTTGGTCCCGAATGTTAAGATACCTGCAAAGTTTAAGGTCCCGAAGTTTGATAAGTACAAGGGAAACACTTTTCCTTTTTCTCATCTGGTAATGTATGTAAGGAGAATCTCTACCCATACTGATGATCAGTGTCTGCTGATTCACTTTTTTCAGGATTGTTTGATCAGTGATGCGCTGAAGTGGTATATGAGTTTGGACAGCGTCAATATCCATACTTTCAATGACTTGGGAGAAGCATTTATCAGACAATACAAGTACAACATGGACATGGCGCTTGACCGTGATCAACTCAGGGCCATGGTTCAGAAAGACAGAGAATCATTTAAAGAATATGCATAGAGATGGCGTGAGGTAGCCGCCCAAGTGATTCCTCCCATGGAAGAGAAGGAGATGAGTAAGATTTTCTTGAAGACTCTGGGTGCTTTCTACTATGAAAGGATGGTAGCAAGTGCGCCAAGTGACTTTACTAAAATGGTAGGCATGGGTATCCGCTTAGAAGAGGCTGTAAAAAAGGGCCATTTAACGAAGAGTGGAGGATATGGAGGTGCGAAGCAGCCATCTTATGGGTTTACCAAGAAGAAGGAAGGGGATGTGAATGCTGTTATGCAAGAGAGGAGGGTTAATCCTCCTAGAAGATATTATCAGCGTCATCAGCAAGTCGCCTCAGTTACTCTAGTTGTTGGTGTAGCTCCAACCACTATTGCTTATCAGAGATCATCCCAGTAAGGGAATTAAGGGTATAATCAGAGAAGGGAGAGTTACAACCCTATTCCTATGAGTTACACAGAGTTACTACCGGCATTGATTCAGAATAAGTTGGTTCAAACTCGACCACATCCCGCTGTACCATCATCGCTGCCTTGGTATTACAAGGCATACCAAACATGTGCTTTTCATCAGGGAGCACCAGTGCATAATGTTGAGAATTGTTATCCTTTGAAGACTGAGGTGCAGAAATTGGTGAAGTCTGGTATTCTATCTTTCAAGAATGTGGGTCCTAATGTGAAAGACAGTCCTCTACCCAAGCATAGAGGAGCAAACACTATGAATATGGTGGCCGGTTGTCCAGGCGACTTACGGATTTTTGATATTCATCTGGTTAGAGGAGATATGGTGAAAATGCATGCAGACCTCTGGGAATTTAGCTACTATACACATGACCATTCCGGTTGTTCTATTTGCAGTACAGGCATACAAGGTTGCGACAAGATAAAGGCTGATTTGCAGGAGATGATGGATGAGGACCTCATCCACATAATCAGGCCTAGGGAAGAGTATGAAGAGGAGGCGGATATGGTTTCTGGATGTCCTGGAGAGTTCAGAATTTTGATGTGGAGTATACGAATGAAGACCTTGTGCAATTGCATGCTACTTTCTGCCACTTGGCTGGTCAGGTTGAACATTAGTACGGATCTTGCTGAATTTGCTGTCGAGACTCCCGAGGATGTTCAATTATGAAGAAAGGTGTTCGGTTGTTGTTGGACAATGGAACTATAAAGGTTACGGGTCAAAGGGATGATTACCATGAAGTTGATATGATTGAGATTTGTTTGGCTGAAGAAGAGTCGGGTGATGAGTATGCCTATGCAGATGAGTATTTCTCCTCAGATGAGGATTTGTTTTCCAGAGATGACTCAATAATGACCGATTATGTTGAAGAAGGGGTAAACGTCATTGTGCCTTATTTTGGTGAACCTACAAATTTTGAAGTTGAGTATTATAGTAAGCCAGTTGTTACCCCATTGGTGATTAGTTTGTCGGGTCCTGTTCCCTACAAGTCAGATAAGGTTGTACCCTACAAATATAACACTACAATCTTAGAGGATGGTGTGGCAGTTCCCATCCAGCCAATGCCTGATGTTGGAAATATTGCTGAGACTAGCAGAGTGACCCACAACGGTCGTGTATTTGCACCAGTTGTTCGTAGAGATGTTAGCACTAGAAAGAAACTTGCTGAGAATGTTGAACCTAAGAAGGTTATAGGTGAATCTAGTGGAGCTACGTTAGAGAAATAAGTGGATGATATTTTGAAGATAATCAAGATGAGCGACTACAGAATTGTAGATCAGCTACTGTAGACTCCTTCAAAAATATATGTCTTGGCTTTATTGATGAACTCCTCTATTCACAGAGAATCTCTGATGAGGGTACTGGATCAAGCTTTTGTGGAAAGTGACATGCCTATAAACCAATTCAGCAGTGTAGTAGGGAATATTACATCATGTAATAACCTGAGTTTCTGCGACGATGAATTGCTAGATGAAGGAAGGAATCACAACTTGGACCTCCACATCTATATGAATTGCAAGAATGATTCACTATCCAATGTGTTGATTGATAATGGATCTGCATTGAAAATTATACCGAGGAGCACGCTTATGAAGTTGAAATATCATGGAACACCGATGCGCCCAGATGGAATTATTGTGAAAGCATTTGATGGATCAAGGAAATTTGTTATCGGTGAAGTGGACTTGCCTATTCATATAGGCCCACATTTGTTTTAGATTACTTTCCAAATCATGGATATTGTACCTGCTTATAGCTATTTTCTAGGAAGGCCGTGGATACATGAGGCAGGGACCGTCACTTCAACTTTACACCAGAAACTGAAATTTGTACGAGAAGGAAAAGTGGTAATCATAAATGGAGAGCAGTAATTATTGATATCTCATTTGTCCTCTTTCAGAATTGTGGAGGAGGATGAAGCTGTTGTTGGAACCCAGTTCCAAGCCTTATTCATTGATAATATAAGAGCAAATGAGAATTCCATGGTTTCACTTAAGGATGCACATCAAGTTGTGCGTAAGGGCCATAGTGAAGTATGGGGACAGATTGTTGATCCACCTATAAACAAGAACAGAGCTGGCTTGGGGTTCTCTTTGAAGAATGCCAAAGGTAAGAGCATGAAGCTGGAGTTTGCTGCGGGCAAGTATTAAGACATCTTCCGTAGCGGGGTTTATCTTCATCCAACTTTTTCTGAGATTAATTCCAATGTGGAAGATGAAGCAGAGCCGAAAATGCCGAATTACGTGACGCACGGAGTTAGGGTTCAGAACTGGATCACCATTAATGTTCCCTCTTGCATACATGTTTCAAAGAAATTTGATTTTTTAATATTTTTGAAAAGCTTTCACTCTGCCCAAGGTGGAAGTATTAATATTGTGTGGGCTTATCTATTTGCTGTGACTTTTAAAATCAATAATAAAAGTTGTCGTTGTTTCCCAAATTGTGTCTTTATTTTCTGCTTTTTCTTGGAAAATGGTAATAAAAAAAACCTTTCAAAATAAATAAAAACTGAAATAAAATCTGCATGATCACTTGTTATATGTGTCAGTTTCTAAAAGCAATCATAAATCATATGTTCAGAAGAGGTCTCACGGTTGCTTGAGCGCGAGGAAAATGCCATTCAGCCATATAAAGAGCCATTGGAAGTAATTAATTTGGGTACAGAAGAAGATCCGAGAGAAGTCAAGATTAGAGCATTGCTGCATCCTGATGTGAATAGCAGGTTGATTGAGTTGTTGAAAGAGTATGTTAATATTTTTGCCTGGTCTTATCAAGATATTCCTGGTCTAGATACAGATATTGTAGAGCACTGTTTGTCGTTAAAGCCAGAGTGTCCGCCAATCAAACAGAAGTTGAGAAGAACTCACCCAGATATGGCAGTGAAGACCAAAAAGGAGGTTCTAAAGCAGATTAATGTTGGTTTTCTTGTGACGTCAGTGTATCCTTAGTGGATTTCTAATATTGTTCTAGTACCTAAAAAAGACGGAAAAGTTCGCATGTGCGTAGATTATAGAGATCTAAATAAAGCTAGTCCAAAAAGATGATTTTCCATTGCCACACATTGATATGTTAGTGGATAGCACAAAAAAATTCAAAGTATTTCGGTTCATGGATGGATTTTCTGGGTATAATCAAATAAGAATGGCTCTAGAGGACATGGAAAAAACAATGTTTATCATACCCTGGCGAACATTCTGTTACAGAGTAATGCCCTTCGGGTTGAAGAACGCTGGTGCAACGTACCAGAGGGCTATGACAACCCTATTCCATGATCTGATGCACAAGAAAATTGAGGTATATGTTGATGATATGGTTGCTAAATATCAGACTGAAGAAGGGCATGTATAAGATTTGTTGAAGTTGTTTCAGCGTTTGAGGAAGTATCGTCTCCGCTTGAATCCAAATAAATGTACCTTCGATGTTTGATCGGGGAAATTGTTGGGTTTCATTGTTAGCCAGAAAGGAATTGAAGTTGACCCTGTAAAGTCAAAGCAATTCAAGAGATGCCAGCACCGAGAACTGAAAAGCAAGTCAGAGGGTTCCTCGGGCGTTTGAATTATATTTCCAGATTCATTTCCCACATGACTGCAACAGGTGAACCGATCTTTAAGTTTTTAAAGAAAGATCAGGGTTGTGTATGGACGGATGACTGCCAAAGTGCATTTGAAAGTATTAAAGAGTATCTGCTTGAACCTCCTATCTTGCTCCTACCTGTTGAAGGAAGACCGTTGATTATGTATCTGACTGTGTTAGATAATTCCATAGGATGTATTATGGGACAACAGGATGAAACAGGTAAGAAAGAGTACGCCATTTATCATCTCAGTAAAAAGTTTACTGATTGTGAGTCACGGTATTCCATGCTGGAATAGACATGTTGTGCTCTGGCTTGGGCTGCAAAACATTTGCGGTATTATATGTTGAATCACACCACTTGGTTTATCTCTAAAATGGATCCAATCAAGTAAATTTTTGAAAATCCTGCTCTTACTGGGAGAATTGCCCGCTGGCAGATGTTGTTATCTAAATATGATATCGAATACCGCACTCAAAAATCTATTAAAAGAAGCGTGTTGGCAGATTCTCTTGCTCACCAACCAGTTTAGGATCATCAGTCTGTGAATTATGAATTTCCCGATGAGGATGTGATATTTCTGAAAGTGAAAGATTGTGATGAACCATTGCCTGAGGAAGGTCCTGATCCGGAATCTCATTAAAGTATGATATTTGATGGAGCTGTGAATGTTTATGGTAAAGGAATTGGTGTTGTGATTGTCACTCCACATGGATCGCACATTCCTTTCACTACAAGGTTGACATTTGATTGTACTAATAATATGGCAGAATATGAGGCTTGCATCATGGGTCTCGAGGAAGCTATTGATCTCAGAATTAAAATTCTAGATGTGTATGGTGATTCATCTTTGGTAATAAACCAGATTAAAGGAGAATGGGATACTCACCACCCAGGCTTGATCCCTTACAAAGATTATGCTAGAAGGTTGTTACCCTTCTTTAATAAAGTTTAATTCCATCACATTCCTAGAGATGAAAATCAAATGGCAGACGCTCTTGAAACTCTGGCTTCTATGTATCAAGTGAATACTTTGAATGATATACCTCGAATTATGGTTCAAAAACTAGATGTGCCCGCTCATGTGTTTACAACAGAAGAGGTAGCAGATGAGAAACCTTGGTATTATGATATCAAGCATTTTCTCAAAACTCAGGAATACCCGATTGGTGCATCGAATAAAGATAGAAAGGCATTGAGAAGATTGGCTGGAAGTTTCTTCCTCAGCGAAAATGTGTTGTACAAGAGAAATCATGACATGGTCTTGCTCAAATGCATGGATAGACACGAAGCAGACATGTTGATGCATGAGGTTCATGAAGGTTCATTTGGCACTCACGCCAATGGACATTTGATGACTAAAAGAATTCTAAGGGCAGGTTACTATTGGCTGATAATGGAATCTGATTGTTACAAATTTGCAAAGAAGTGTCATAAATGCCAGATTTATACGGACAAGGTTCATGTGCCTCCGACACTTCTTAATGTGATCTCTTCCCCGTGGCCTTTCTCTATGTGGGGTATTGACATTATTGGAATGATAGAGCCCAAAGCTCAGAATGGACACCGTTTTATCTTGGTAGCAATTGATTACTTCACCAAGTGGGTGGAGGCTGCTTCATATGCTAATGTTACTAAGTAGGTAGTTGTACGCTTCATTAAGAATAATCTCATATGTCGGTATGGTGTACCGAACAACATTACCACTGACAATGGCTTGAATCTGAACAACAAAATGATGACAGAACTGTGTGAAGAATTCAAGATTGTCCATCACAACTCATCTCCATACAGGCCAAAGATGAATGGGGTTGTTTAAGCTGCTAATAAGAATATCAAGAAGATTATCCAGAAAATGGTTGTTACTTATAAGGATTGGCATGAAGTTCTCCCTTTTGCTTTGCATGGATATCTAACATATGTCCGCACTTCAACAGGGGAAACCTCGTTCTCCCTTGTGTATGGAATGGAAGTTGTGCTCCCAATCAAGGTTGAGATTCCCTCTTTGGGTGTGATAATGGAAACCAAGTTGTCAGTGTTAGATGGTGTGGCAAGTGATCGAGAGGGGGGTGAATAGATCACCTCTTACTTTTTCAAGGATTTAAAACTTGTTTTATCAAAGTGAGTTGAAAGCAGCGAAAATCAATGTCCTGAATCAATTCCGTCTACTTTGAACCGACTACTAGAAAACTTGACATGTAAAAAAAAACTTGCTGGATTTTTATTAAATGAAATAGATGAAAATACAACTTATATATCTTAACATTTCGATGCACTTATCATAAAAGCAGTATTTCCAATGAATTAAGAAATTTGTTAGGAATTTTGTCAAAAACTTGGCATATGCTTGTATAATGATTTAGTAGTGGTGGTTTGGTGAAAATGTTTGAACCACTATGTTTATCATTAGACAGAAAAAACTTAGCAAGCCAATTGAATTACAAAATTATGGAATATGTAAAAAGATAAAGAGAAAGTAAGAAATAACGATACGCAGACAGTTTGGTGAGGAAGTTCCCCATTGTCGTCCTCGCGTGTGGGTACGTCTCCCTCTCAGTTTCACAATTGAAATTGAGAACTTTTATAAAAATTTGCTGAATGTTTGATAAAAAGGTTACACTACACAGAAAGATAGAAATCCCTATGATATTCTTCTTCTTGTAAGAACCACCACTTGATATGAGCTGTATCAAGATTTCCTGCAAGGTCCATAAACGATCCTGCGCTTCCACGACCTGTTTGCAAAAATCCCTCTGATTTCCAAACCCCTCACTACGGCTGAATCAGACTCGTGCGACCGGGGCTAACAAAACCCTCAAGAACACACTCGTTCTTGAAGGACAAACCCTTTGGTTTATTTCTTGAAGCCTCCTCTTTAACCTTCAACTCAGCTGGGATTCTTTCAATACACAGATGAACGTTATCTCTGACCGCTTGATTCACTTTAACAAGGATGTTTGATTTTCTTTGTTGTTGTTGAATTGAAGATGGTTGAGAAGATTATGAAGATGAAGTTTCTTTAGGCTTCTGGTTGCTCACAATTGTTTGCACACAATTCTAATATGTTGCTACATTTTGTGTTGAGAAAAATACTTGCTTATATATGTAATAGAAAACGGTTAGCCAAAAAGAAAGTATAATGAGTCGATGCATGTTGGTCATGTGTCGACTCATGTTAGTTATGAGTGACAGGATGGGTCGACACATTATGTTTTGAGTCGATGCAAAATCATATTATAACATTTTACAGAACCAACAATTTTATATTCGTCGACACATAACACGTATGTGTCGATACATACTGATTGTAATTTTAATTTTTGAACATAAAACATGGTATGAGTCGACACTTGATATTATGTATCGATGCATGTAAATTCAAAAATGTTTTCCAGGGGCATCAGAATGTCATGTGTCGATACACGAGGTTTTGTATCGATGCATACAAGTTTAAGTTTGTATTACATGGGCATCAAAGTGTTATGTGTCGATGCATGAGATTTTGTATCGATGCATGCAGGTTTAAGTTTGCATTACAGGGTCATCAAAGAGTTATGTGTCGATGCATAAGCTTTTGTATCGATGCATAATAGTTTTGAAATAGTATTCGAGGGACTTCAGTAAGTTATGTATCGATACAAAATCTGTTGTGTTGACTCATAATGATGCATTATGAGTAAAATACATTTTTAGCTTATTTTAAACATGTTATATTATATTTTTGTAGTGCACACATGTATTTAGTATTTCACATATATTTGCAATTATTCAAAAATCAATTATGAAGGGGTTGCTCACAAACTTCCCCTTTTGATGATGGCAAATATATGATGATTTGTGGGGATATAGTGTAGATGAATAAGCTTGCTCCCCCTTAGTTTGTGCATCTTCTTTCTAACACAAACATAATCTTCACTAACACACTCTTCTTCTCCCCATTTGACCACATCAAAAAGAGAATAAGCAATATTCTCAGCAATCTTAGCACATAAGAAAATTGATATACATTTCAGCAAATAATTGTCTTGGCATTCACACAAAATGTCTCGGCATAATGTTATCATAACTGAGTAAATAATAGAGTAAACAGAAAGTAATCAAGTTAAAAGTAATTAATTGCATATAAAAGTTATATTACATAAGCAAAATAGACTGTTTAAAGGAGACATTAATACAACTACTTGAAAGAAGAAAAAAAGGCATGAGTTAATGGTATGCAATGTATGACATGAAGATATAGACTAGGGATTGTGCCCATCACAGGATTCGTCATAGTTGTAGGGTGGAGGAGGCGGTGGAGGTGGATTGATGTCAGGATTCTGAGTCATGAACTGATGTTAGGCCCAATTCAAATTAATGGAATTTATTACTCTTATGTGTCGACACGAACTTCGTATGTGTCAACACATCCTATGTGAAAGAACAGTTTTTCTTTGTTTTAAACATTTTGTATCGACACAAGATCTCTATGAGTCTATAAGAAGGAATATGTGTCGACGCAAACCTTGATGCGTCGATCTGAAACCAAATCTTGCTTTCTGTTTTTATAAAAAATTTGATATGAGTCGACTCATAACTGTATGTATCGACTTATAACACAGATTTTAACAGAAATTGCAGTTTTTCACAGTTTCTTGTTAACAAAGGGATATGGTACCAAATTCCAATTTAAATGATTATGAAAAAAATGAATCATATAAAGAGTATTATGCATGCCTAATGATGTGATGTAAATTGCATATGTCAAATTTAAACAATTTATGTAAAATAGATACACGAAGACATTATCAATGGAACATTTAGATCAACTTATAAGTAATTGAGAGAGTAGATAGGAATGATATTACCTCGTTTGATGAGATGTTAAGACAAATGTACTAAAGCTGAAAAACACATCGCAAAAGTATGGTGAGACATAGATATATTTCAACTACATATATGCTTAAGACATCACGTAAGAGAGATCTAAAATCCCTAGCTCACGACGAATGTTGAAGAAGTGTTCCATTGCTAGTGGTTTTGTAAATATGTCAGCAAGTTGATTTTTAGTATCAACATGCTAAAATGTAACATCTTCCTTTTCAACATGATCGCGAAGAAAGTGATGTCTAGTCTCTATGTGTTTAGTGCGTGAGTGTAAGACTAGATTCTTAGTGAGATTTATAGCACTTGTGTTGTCACATTTTATTGGAATACGTTTTAATTGAATATCATAGTCTTGTAATTGTTGCTTCAGCCATAAGATCTGAGCACAACAACTACCGGCTGCAACATATTGAACTTCAGCAGTCGACAAAGCAACAAAAACTTGCTTTTTGATATGCCAACTTACTAGAGAGTTTGAAAACAAGTGACATGTTCCACTAGTGCTTTTCATATCTGATTTGCAGCCAGCAAAATCAGAATCGGAGTAACCTACTAAACTGCAATCGCTTCCCTTGGAATACCATAGCCCATACTTAGATGTATTATTGAGATACCTAAGTGTTGTACCCCAAAATTTGCCCTCCCATATTCTTCAAGAAATTGCCAAGTCATGCTTCAAAATTCCCCAAGGGTTGCACAGTGCAAAGGTCTCCTATACAGTCAAAACTAGGGATTGTGTTCTGATCAAAGAAATGAAGTTTCCAAAGGCCCAATCAAGTCTCATATGCCTACAAATATGGTCAAGCATCCTCATATCAAGTTTCAAGGCATTCAGCACAAAATTGCACAGTCAAAAACCCTAATTGCACTACAGTCAACTGTAGGGGCAAAATGGTCATTTGGCAGTCAAAAGTTCAAATTTTTGGTCAACATATCATTTTGAAGCCACAAACATCATTTGATCAATGCTTGATCATGATTCTCAAAATTTGGCTCAGAAAATCATCAAGATGCAAAAGTTTCCTTATTTGGACAGCTGAAAAGTCAACTGAAATTGACCAGGGCATAACTTTCACATGGATTATCAGAAAAATTCCATCCAAAGCTCATTTTGAAGAGAAAGACATTTCCTACAACTCATCTTCATACTTCAAGTCCAAGAAATGCTCTCACAAAAAGTTATCAATTTCAACATTATAGGTCATTTTCAAAAGTCAACAAAAAGGGACTTTAAGTCAAAGGCCATAACTTGAGATTGGTAAATCAAAATGACATGGGACCAAAGACATTGGTTAAAGGACTCAAATAACTTTCCAAAATGTCCAAGAACATGAGAACAGCTTAAAAATTGAGCAAGTTATGCCTTGTGGAAGTTGGGAAATTTTTGGATATTTTGAAAAGTCAACATTACTTCAAATGACCTAAAATTGCTAATGGGCCCATTTTTCTTCCATGATTCATCATTCCAAGCATGTGCACGACCACTTGGCCCAAAGGGAAGTATTTTCTCATTTTTTTATTTATTTATTTGAATTATTATTTATATTAATTCATTTAAATCATTTAAATATATGAAAAATATCTAACTTGACCTAACCAATCTTTTTATACATGTTTTGGACTCAATATTTCGTGCTTAGCTAAATGTGGAAAGATTTGGAGGAAATTGATCCTAATTGACACAAAGAACACTTGAAAAAGATTGAAAAAAGATCCTTAACAAATCAAATCTTCAATTCATGAATACAAGAGATTTGGATCAATATTGTTGACCTAAGGCACTCAGTACATAAGCATGATCATAACCCTAATGATGCTAGACACAAAAACTGCGCAAGAAAGCCATTGACAACTTGAAAAAATTTGCAAAAAAGTCAAAACTGTAAACACCTCTACAAGGCGATTCAGTTCTCAAGACTTGGTTCAATAGCTTCCTTGAAGGTCCCTGAACACATTCCAATCAGAAACAATCATTCAAACCCCAAGAATTGGTAACATGAACGCCAACTGTATCAAACAAATTTCATAATCGTACATCCCATTTTATGCATTATTTGTGAAATTTAATGGTTGATTCGTGTTCATTATGAAGTTTTGAAGCTAACCAATACCTTTAATTGTGTTTTTCTATGTTGTATGCGATTATACCATGTTTGATTTCTAGGGTTCACAGGGTTCTAAGTTGGGGCTTTTCACCCAAGGAAAAATTAGCCTTCAAGAGTACCATGGTTGTACTCAGCAAGCCTGGACGAATAAGAACCACCCATCGCGCTGAATTTATGTGCCAAGGAGAGCTAATCGCTATTTTCCCATAGCCGGCCTAACACAACACATGAAAAACCGTTGCTCTTGTTTTTATGTTTCAGGGATAATGGAGAAGACGATGTGTTGGCGAGACGTGATAGGTTGTTTTGAATTTCGCGCGTTTTAGCCCACTAACGCGTTGTTTTCCTTTATTATATTTGTTGCTTATTTATTTAACAAAAGAGTTTCATGGTTCAGCTGGCAAGCGCTCATTGTGTTGACATCTAAGACCTGGGTTCGAACCCCAGGTCTGTGTAATTTCCATAATATTTTTCATTAGCAATTCCCATGCAGCGCCCAAGGTCAAGACATACCATGCATCCTCAAAGATCACCAGCCACGCGTCCATCAGAAGCAATCCAAGGGTGCAAAATTGATGAGCACCATAAACCCTGGTCAAAGTGCTAACATGCTACTCAAAAAGTCAATGGACCTGAAGCTTGTTGGGCCAGGATTCTTGGGCCATACCTCCTAGTTTGGGACTGAACCCCCCTGGTTTGCACATCTCTACATTTTCTTTTATTTTTAATTGTTATTTTATTTTCTTTATTTGTTTAAATTAATTAATTATTTTTAGAAAATATAAAAAATACCTAAAAACCAGAAAAGATAAAAAATATAATAATTATTTTTATTTTAATATTTTCTTATAAATAAAGGCATGTAAATAAATTTAGTTTAAATTAGGGTTTGCAATTTTAATTCTTTTCATAAAAATCTAAAAGATGTAGAAATAGGTTTAATTATTGTTTTTTTGTTATTTCTTTTAATGTTTCTTTTCACAATAATATTATTTATTTTATTTATTTTCATATTTAAATTTGCATGTAAAAATTAGGTTTAATTTAGGTTAAAAAACTTCAACATTTTTCTTAATAACTTAAAATAATTAGAATTAGGTTTAGCCTTCAATTTTAATTTTAGTTAATTCCCTTTTTCATATTAAATCATAAAATCCTAAAATACTAAAAAACACCAAAAAAAACAAAATCTTTCTTTCTTTTAATTAATTTCATCATATTAACTTAATTTTGCAAAAGGGTCCAACGCCCTCGTTCGTAATTTCTTATTTCTTCGCATATTTATTTTATTTTGCTTAAATAATTATGTACCTCTCCCGAAGCCTTGTAACGTTTTAATTACTTCTTGCATTTTTCAATTCTTTATTTTCTTTGCTTTATTTATTTTCCGTCAAATCGGGTCCTGGTTAATTTTGGCGATGTGGACCCGCGCCATTTGTAATAGCTTAGATTTACTTTTCCTCGCAAATATCTTAACTATTAAATAAAGCATGCAAGAATGAATGACAAAAAATAAAAACAAAAGCGTAGAACACCGATAACATGAAAAGACAAAAATAAATGAAAACGACACACAAATCACACACCACCCCTAGGGTACGCCTCACTGTTGCCTTGCCTCGAAAGGTGATCGTCGAGTAGAGGACGTCTTAGTAAGTCCTCATGATCCGGGAACCTGGCATGAGGGTAGCTTCTAAGGTGTCTTCCCATTGCTCTGGTGATCACCATGTCCCGAACCTCGAATTGACCCGAATACCTCCAACGGTGGTGCTACCTACCTCTCAATGGTGGGATGGCACTACTTTAAAGGACATTTACACAGACGAATTCCTTAGGGTAGGTAGACGACTCATGGATACTTGCTCTAATTCAAAACCAAACAAATCAAAAATACTTTTCACACCGACACCTTTTCAAAAGCTTTCGAAAGCAATTTTTCAAACACTCTTGAGGACTGATATAAGAGTCGAACTGGAATTTTCAAAGAAACTTTTTAAAACCCACATTGAAAAGCAAACAAACCAATTTTGAAAATACAATGAGCATGTATCTAAGAGCCCATGGATAACCATGGATAGAAAGGGTGCTAACACCTTCCCTTTCTATAATCTACCTCCCGAACCAAGAGCAATCTCTATAAGGAATTTTTCTGTGCTTTTGTCCTTTCCATTTGGAGAAAATAAAAGACGGTGGCGACTCTTGCTTCCGCGACATTTCGCGAACCAGCATTAAACAGTCAGTTCCAGATCCACCGATCACAGAACTGGCGACTCTGCTGGGGATAAAACTATAAAGTGAGGTGTACCTTAGGGCTAGTTCATAACTGTGTTTTCAATTGTCTTCTTTGCTTGCTTTACTATTTGTGGGTTGCATCGGAGTTACATAGATCCTAACCCGGATCTGGGGATACCCTGTTTAGGTAGCATAAGCTGTGAGGGACCTGTCCGGCGTAGACCGACACGGGTGAAACAGTGGCTACGTTGGTGTGGCACCTTGGTCTGTACCGATATCCCTTGTGTCGCAACGAGGAGAATATGGGTCTTCTAAGGAGTCATTAAGCACCAACAACCTTAGAACCTTAATTGACACAACTTGGCCTTTAGAACAGTAGCAGTATGCTACGCCCATTGAGGCTAAACTCTCGTGATGGTTCTGGCCGCAAGAAAAGATTGCGATGCTGGAGTTATGACCGATTGAGGGTAGTAAATGATATTGGGATCCTCTAAGAACCCGGTTACTTTTGATTAGGACAGGTATGAACCAACAAACTGAAAGAGGGTAGTACCTAGACCTCATGTTGGCCTAAACTTTAGGGGTTTGCCTTGTGTGACTTGTGTGCCTTACATGTTTGCCTTTGTATCTATATGTGGTGTGCTTTATCATAACATCATAGCATCATAAGCATTGCATGCATCCTGCATAAGGACTGACCACTTCAAAGACAAGAGGGTTTCATCTTTGCTCTGTTTTGTAGGACATTATGATGCATGTGCGAAGGAATACTATCCGGTTCAACTTTGTTCGTTCACCTGAGTTGCTTGATGAGTTGGTTAGCAGAATTCCAAACACCACTTCCTTCATTCAGAGGCATGGTTCCCTTCTCAGTTTAGTCACTGCAAAGCGGGACCAACAGTTGATGAGTGTTCTGACCTAGTTCTATGACCCTCTGTACCAGTGCTTCACCTTTCAAGACTTCCAGCTGGTCCCTACCCTGGAAGAGTTCTCTGATTTGCTTGGTATCCCTATCTCGGATCAGACTCCCTTTACTGGTTGGGAAAAGACCCTCAGGCTTGAGGATGTTGCTGCAGCTCTTCCTTTGACCCATCAAGAGGTAACAGACAACTGGGTAACTAGAAGCGGAGTTAAGGGTTTCTTAGCCAAGTTTCTGATTGGTAAAGCTAACAGTTTCTGGAATGACCTGGACTTTAGGGCATATGAAGACATCTTGGCTCTCCTAATCTATGGGTTAGTCCTGTTTCCTAATCCTGACAACTTCATCAATGTCACTGCCATAAGGATCTTTATGTCTCAGAATCCTGTGCCCACTCTCTTGGGTGACATCTTGCAACAACTTCATGCCCGTACTACCCGAAGACGAGGAACCCTATGGTGCTGTATCCCTTTGTTGGTGAGGTGGTTTATTTCGCACCTCCCTAAATTCGTACTGAAGAATCAAGAAGGAAGAGGTTGGGCTCATAGGTTAATGTCTCTCACCGATAAAGACATCATTTGGACTTGCAGAGGTTTGGATGAGATAGCTATTATTGATTGATGCGGGGAATACCCTAATGTTCCTCTGATTGGTACCCAAGGAGGGATCTCTTACAATCCATGTCTAGCACTCCGTCAGTTTGGAAGAGCAAGAAGAGCAGGCCCCCATGAGATGTTGGTGCCTCACATCAGTTTCGAGTTTCAGGTGGATAGTGACGAGCTGCGTCGTAGGTTCATCAAGGCTTGGGACAAAGTTCATAAAGCCGACCCACAAGAGTTAGGGCCAAAGACTTCTTTACCTATGGAAGCCTACTACAAATGGGTTCGCATCCGCGCTCAGAAGTTAGGTATGCCGTATGAAGCTGTCAGACCCGTCATTCTTGAGTGTCCTGATAAAGATGGTGTTCCTCCAACTGTCCTTCCTCCTCAGATACCTACTGATTATGAGACATTGAAGAGATCTTGGTCGCAACTGCGAGAAGAGCGGGATTCTTACCGGGAAAAGTTCAACGAGCAGGAATCAAAGATCCAGAAGCTGACAAAACAGTTGGAGAATGAGAGAGCTCTGAATGCCTACATCCGTACTGAGAAGAGGAGACCATGGGATCAATAAGGAGCCCCAGATGTGCTTTTACAGTTTTATTTCCTTTTCAGTATTTCCTTTCATGTAACGCCTAAGGGCAACTTGTTGAATAATTTCAGTTGCAAAGTTGAATCTAATGAAGTGTGTTCTTTTTTGTTTACAAAGTTGATTCCCGATTGTCTTTGAAAACATAAATCATACGCATTCCATTCATCATGTGCATAGCAGGCTTTTCCCCTTTTCAGGTTGCTTACAGTTCTTCGCTGTTTATTTCAGCATCATGAATACCGACTCTGCATCAACTGAGACATCAATCAAGGCTCTTCAGGCGCAGAATGCACAGTTTCAAGAACTAATCAAGGGTTTGGCTCAAGGCCAAGAAGAACTGAAGGCTATGCTCCTGAAGAAGGAGAAGAAGAAGAAGAGAAGAACTGTTCTGTTCAACTCGGGCCGAAGGTTTAACAATACTCTGCAATAGGAAGAGGCTGGTTCTTCTATTGACAAGAATTCTCCTCAGACAGAAGCAAGGGTTTCTAGTCCGGTAGTCTCCGACAACGAGACAGATTTTGATGAAGAGCAGTACCCTCCTGCAGAAGACAGATATAAGCAACTGGAGGACAGGTTGAAGGCTATGGAGGTTCAACAGGTACCTGGGCTGGATTTCGGAGATCTGGGTTTGTCGACTGGTGTGATTATCCCTCACAAGTTCAAAGCACCCTCCTTCTCTAAGTATGACGGGGCGTCTTGTCCCAAGTTGCATCTGAGGTCCTATGTTCGGAAGATCCAACCGTACTCTGCGGATAAGAATTTATGGATCCACTTCTTCCAGGAGAGTCTTTCAGGGACTCATCTCGAATGGTTCTATCAGCTGGATGGGACCAAGGTTCGTAACTGGGAGGAGTTGGCTACTGCTTTCTACAAGCAGTATCAATATAATGCCGACCTTGCCCCCACACGTACCCAACTCCAGGGTATGTCGTTAGGTGCAAGCGAAGGTTTTTAGGAGTACGCTCAGAAGTGGAGAGACCTGGCTGGCAGGGTGCAGCCACCGTTGACTGATCGGGAATTGGTAGACATGTTCTTGGGGACCCTATCTAGGCCATTCTTCAACCATCTCATTGGGAATTCTTCTGCTGGATTCACTGATTTGATCTTGACTGGAGAGAGGATCGAAGCTGGGTTAAAGTCTGGAAAAATTCCGAAGGGTGCATCATCTAGTTCTGAGAAGAAACCCTTCAAGAAGGAGTCTAGTGCCGTGTATGGTTCCAGGAAATCAGAGAGATCTGAGCACCGCCAATCTGTCAGCGCGGTAATGATTGCTAAGCCTGCTGCCGCTCCCCGGCCAAACCATCCTCAGAATGCTGAAATACCCCGGAGAGAATTCACCCGCTTAGGCATGACTTTGTCGCAGATCCTGCCACAGTTGCTCTCAACCAATCTAGTGACTGTCAGGGAGGCGCCGAAGTTTCCAAATACTGCATCTCCCAAGTACAACCCGAATGCTCGTTGTGCCTACCATTCAGATAGCCCGGGGCACTCTACCGATGACTGTTGGGCGCTAAAGAACAAGCTGCAGGACCTTATTGATGCCAAGGAGGTACAGTTTGAGGCATCCGAGAAACCTAACGTAGTGACAGCTCCCCTGCCTGCTCATGGAGTTAATGCTATAGGGGATGAAGAGGAAGTTGATGAAGCTGAGTTTGATAGCTGGATTTACCCGGCAACCGACGGTGGACTTAACAATTGGAGCGCAAAAGACAATCTCCCTGTTTCTCTTGTTACTGAGTAATGAATTCCTATGTTTTGTTATTTTGTAATAAACAATGATAAACTCTATGGCCCGGTGTCTTACCCGAGGCACCGTGGTATTATTTGTGAGGGCATACAAATTGTCATTTCATATATCATAAATGAAAATCTGGGACGTATTTTCGCATTGCAAATATTGTGCTCCTTTTGTCTTTCATTTCCTTTACATATATTTCAAAACAGCTGTATTTACACACACACTCACTCATACAGGTTCCAATCCACTCTGGATCTCACTGATAACAACTCTGCTACTGCCAATTGTGACTTCGAAAATCCGATCAACTTAGCCGAAGACGAAGGTGAAGATGATTGCGAAGTGCCTGGCGAGCTCGCAAGACTGTTGCTTCAGGAAGAGAGGGCAATTCAACCCCATGAAGAGCCAGTGGAAACCATAAACCTGGGTACAGAGACAGACAGGAAAGAGGTAAAGATTGGTGCCAACCTAGAGCTCAGCGTGAAGCAACGGTTAACCAAGATGCTGCATGACTATATGGAGATCTTTGCCTGGTCCTACGAAGACATGCCCGGGTTGGATACCGATATTGTGGTCCATCATTTGCCAACTAAGGAAGACTGCCCTCCAGTTAAGCAAAAGGTCCGTCGGATGCGCCCAGAGATGTCCGAGAAGATTAAAGCCGAGGTCATGAAACAGTTTGATGCTGGGTTCCTTGCAGTAACTTCTTACCCTCAGTGGGTTGCTAACGTGGTACCGGTACCTAAGAAGGATGGAAAGGTCAGAATGTGTGTCGATTACAGGGATCTGAACAGGGCCAGCCCCAAGGATGACTTCCCCTTACCTCACATTGATGTCCTTGTTGATAATACAGCTCAGCACAAAGTATTCTCTTGCATGGATGGCTTTTCAGGTTACAATCAGATTAAGATGGCACCTGAAGACATGGAAAAAACTACATTTGTTACTCAGTGGGGCACCTTCTGTTACAAGGTCATGCCATTTGGATTAAAGAACGCTGGGGCAACCTACCAACGTGCCATGGTTGCTTTATTTCATGACATGATCCATCACGAGATAGAGGTGTATGTGGATGACATGATCGCAAGGTCCCAGACTGAGGAAGAGCATCTAGATCATCTGCAGAAGTTGTTTGACCGGTTGAAACTATACAAGCTGAGATTGAACCCGAACAAGTGCACCTTCGGGGTAAGATCTGGAAAGTTGCTAGGCTTCGTGGTCAGTGATAAAGGTATTCAAGTGGACCCTGCTAAGGTCAAAACTATTCAAGAGATGCTAGTTCCTAAGACAGAGAAGGAAGTCAGAGGCTTTTTAGGACGCCTGAATTACATCGCTCGATTCATCTCACATCTGACTGCTACTTGTGAGCCAATCTTCAAGCTGCTGAAGAAAGATCAGGTAGTACGTTGGAACGATGAATGTCAGGCTGCCTTCGACAGAATCAAAGAGTATCTCCAAGAACCACCTATCCTTATGCCACCGGTTGAAGGGAGACCTCTGATACTATACCTGACAGTGCTTGACAACTCAATGGGGTGTGTGCTGGGGCAGCATGACGAGTCTGGCCGAAAAGAGCATGCCATTTATTACCTTAGCAAAAAGTTTACCGACTGTGAGACCCGATACTCACTGCTTGAGAAAACTTGCTGCGCTTTGGTATGGGCTGCTCGCCGGCTGAGGCAGTATATGCTGACTCACACTACCTTGTTGATCTCAAAGATGGATCCTATAAAGTACATATTTGAAAAGCCTGCTCTGTCTGGGAGAATTGCAAGATGGCAGATGATCTTGACGGAATACGACATTCAGTATACAACCCAGAAAGCCATCAAGGGGAGTGTATTGGCAGACCACTTGGCACATCAAGCTGTAGATGACTACCAATCAATGAACTTCGAGTTTCCAGATGAAAGCATTATGATAGTAACTGATTGTGAAGTACCTGGACCGGATGAAGGACCTGAACCAGGATCCCGATGGTCTATGCACTTTGACGGAGCTTCCAACGCTTTGGGTAACGGTATCGGCGCCATCATCATATCTCCTCAAGGTACTCATACTCCACTCACTGCCCGGCTGTGTTTCAACTGTACCAACAACATGGCGGAGTATGAGGCGTGTATCATGGGTCTTCAAGCTGCGATCGACCTAAGGATCAAGTTTCTGAGTGTCTTCGGAGATTCCGCTCTGGTGATCAATCAGATCAAAGGAGAGTGGGATACGAAACATCCAAACCTGATTCCTTACAGAGAATGTGTGTTGACCCTGATCCCCCACTTCACGGAGATAACCTTTGAGCACTTTCCAAGAGAAGAGAATCAGTTAGCGGACGCGTTAGCTACAATGTCTTCAATGTTCAAGGTCAAATGGGATAATGAGGTTCCCCGGATCATCATCTGGAAACTGGACGAACCGGCATACTGTTGCGATCTCGAAACTGAATTGGTGACGGAGAAGCCTTGGTACCATGAGGTGAAGAGATATTTGGAAGTTCAGGAATACCCTGAAGGTGCCTCTGTCAATGATAAGAAGTTCCTGAGGAGGTTTGCAGCCAAGTTCTTCCTCAGCAATGGCATCTTGTATAAACGAAACTATGATTCAACCTTACTGCGTTGTGTGGATAAGGCTGAAGCAGAGAGAATCATGGAAGAACTACATGAAGGGACCTTTGGTACACATTCCAGTGGACACACTATGGCTAAGAAGATCCTACGGGCAGGATACTACTGGTCCACAATGGAAGCTGACGGTTACCAACACTCCAGGACATGCCACAAGTGCCAGATTTATGCAGACAAGGTGCATGTTCCTCCAGTTCCCCTGAATGTTCTGACTGCGCCTTGGCCGTTTGCAATGTGGGGCATAGACATGATCGGCGAGATTAAACCTACGGCATCCAACGGACATCGCTTCATCCTAGTGGCGATTGATTATTTTACGAAGTGGGTTGAGGCAGCATCCTATGCTACGGTAACCAAGACTGTTGTGGCACGGTTCATTCGGCATAACCTGATCTGTCGGTACGGTGTCCCTGAGCGGATTATTACAGACAACGGTACCAATCTAAAAAATAAGATGATCGCTGAGCTCTGCGAACAGTTCAAGATACAGCACCACAATTCTTCTCCTTACAGACCGAAGATGAATGGGGCTGTAGAAGCAGCTAACAAAAACATCAAGAAAATTGTGCAAAAGATGACAGTGATTTATAAAGATTGGCACGAGATGTTACCATTCGCGCTACATGGGTACCGTACTTCAGCTAGGACGTCAACCGGGGCAACTCCTTTCTCTCTGGTTTATGGTATGGAGGCAGTCTTACCGATCGAAGTGCAAATACCCTCTCTCCGGATAATGAAGGATGCAAATCTGAACGAAGACGATTGGATCCAGACACGACTTGATCAACTCAACCTCATTAACGAAAAGAGACTTGCTGCTATCTGCCACGGTCAGACGTATCAGAAACGGATGATCCGGGCATTTAACAAAAAGGTCAGACCACAGGAATATCAAGTTGGGGATCTGGTAATCAAGCGAATCATCCTTCCTCAGAGTGATCCAAGGGGCAAATGGACCCCTACGTACGAAGGGCCATTTGTGGTTAAGCATGTGTTCTCAGGAGGAGCAATGATATTAACCAACATGGATGGTGACGACCTTCCTCACCCCGCCAATGCAGACATAGTAAAAAGATACTACGCATAAAAAAGACCCGCTAGGCTGACATGCCTAGGCAAAAATTAGGGCTTCCCGTCGGACCAAAAGGGTTCGGGCAAAATGAAGGGATGAAATAAAGAAATCTGTACACCCGGCAAGTCGAAAACCTGAAAAGGCGGCTTGGGCAAAAATGGGTATCCCGGTGGACTGAAAACCCGAAAGGGCAGTCCAGGCAAAAGTAGGGATAAAAGCGTAATATTATGTCTCATTGATCACTTTGCATCCAGAATCCGGTATCTACATCAAGTTCAGACGGCATCGATTAGTCAGCTCCACCTTCAACCAAGGTCATCAAGTGATGAGATGCTCGGAGTTATAAAGGCAATAGCAGAGTTGAAACCCAGTGGATCGTACATATTTCACACAGCTGTTTTATTTTCTTTTGTACAAAATTTGTATAAACTCTCTTGTTCGGCGACGTTCCTCTTACTAGGACGTCAGTCTCTTGTACACAAAACGCCTATTTTCAGGCCATTCAAAATCAATACAAATATATTTTCAGTTAAACGTGCCAAGTGTTTTTCTTTTTCTGTTTTGTTTTGCGAAGAACGTCCAAGGTTCAATTTATGATATATGCATTGACAATAATTTGCTAACTCATAAATATTTGCATACGAAACAAAGGATTTTATTACAGGTGACACTAGAAACAGGGGCAATAAAAGAGTTGTCTGAACAGTCTAATTGTTTTATCCTCCGAGGTACCAAGGTAGGTTCAGCTAAAGAATATGACCAAGTACATATTAAATCCCCAGAGAGTGGTTCAGCAAAACAGTACATTCCTCTCCAAGCAAAATTATCAAATCTCAAGGAAGTTGAGTATCCTCCGTAAATCTCAACATTCCCCGGCATGCCTATATTCATAACAAGCATCCCCGACAGTCTTGGTCTAAAGATTGTTCCCCGGCGGTATATCAACATTCAAAGGAATCACTTTCCCCGCAGTTCAAAACTCCCCAGAAGAGTCCAATCCAGTTTCCCCAGGAAAATTGGAATTCATATCCCCAAGCAGTAAGTTTATCCCCAGTAAATTCTGGAAGCTTACCTCCGCAGAGCACGAACGCGTCCCCCGGCTTTATTCAAAGAGTTATTTCCTTACCAGGATATAACTGGGTTATCCTCAGCCAAAAGCCACGGAGAGAGCGTCGTCGACGAAGTTTTCCTATCCCCAGCAAACTATTATCAACACTCAGCAAGGCATCCCTCTTCCCACAGAGTATTGCTTCCCAGCATGGTCGCTAGAGTATCTTTTCTCCCCGCAGAATTATTCATTCGCCAAGTTTATTCCCCAACGGAGTTATCTTCTCCTACCGGTATCCTTGCAACTGTCATCCCCAGCGGAAGTAAAAGCTTATTCTTCAACATCAGCCCAGGATACGACTTCCCGGCACCCGTCAAGGATTCACTTTCCTAGACAAAAACATACATAACACATCACATGCATCATTATAACATGCATAGACACATCATATCACACAAGTCGCATTTATATTGAGAATATCATTGCTTGATCCATATCATGCATTGCATATAACTGACCTTTACCTTTCAGGAAAGATCCAGTTAAGTTCTCAAGCTACATTTCAAGACCTAGACCGGTTCAGTTAAATCGACCCTAAGATTTTCCTGATGCTTATCCAGTCAAAGGCCTTCTCTGGTTCAGTCAGATCGACCCTAAGATCTCCCTGATGCTTATCCAGTTGAAGATATTCCAAGACCTTGTCCGGTTCAGTTAAATCGACCCTAAGATTTTCCTGATGCTTATCCAGTCAAAGGCCTTCTCTGGTTCAGTCAGATCGACCCTAAGATCTCCCTGATGCTTATCCAGTTGAAGATAGTTCAAGACCTTGTCCGGTTCAGTTAAATCGACCCTAAGATTTTCTTAATGCTTATCCAGTCAAAGGCCTTCTCTGGTTCAGTCAGATCGACCCTAAGATCTTCCTGATGCTTACCCAGTTGAAGATATGTCAAGACCTTGTCCGGTTCAGTTAAATCGACCCTAAGATTTTCCTGATGCTTATCCAGTCAAAGGCCTTCTCTGGTTCAGTCAGATCGACCCTAAGATCTCCCTGATGCTTACCCAGTTGAAGATATGTCAAGACCTTGTCTGGTTCAGTTAAATCGACCCTAAGATTTTCCTGATGCTTATCCAGTCAAAGACCTTGTCCGGTTCAGTTAAATCGACCCTAAGATTTTCCTGATGCTTATCCAGTCAAAGGCCTTCTCTGGTTCAGTCAGATCGACCCTAAGATCTCCCTGATTCTTGTCCCAGTAGAAGACACCCAAGATTTTTCTCAACGAGCGTTGTTGAAGTTAAAGTCGCCCAAGGTTCTCTTACCGTTCATGCTAAGGCAGTAACCATCCCTGGTTCATTCATCGCCGTTTGAAGCTCCAGACTCAGCTCCTGTAACCAGTCAGGACATATCTATGCCAAGCATTTAAAATCAGCTCCTGCAATGTGTCAGGTACTCATTTTTTCTTTTGCAGGTATGCATGTTCTCGCTAAGGAATCTCTTACGTGATCAACATCCATATGGCATCTATAAGCCCATCATCCTAGTCATCAACCCCTAAATGGCATCTATAAGCCCATTCCATCATCACACCGCTACTATGTGAGCGCAAATTTCTGGGCACTCTAGTGTTCAATCATCTTCTACCCTCGGATTACGAAAGGCACATCCGCCAATCTGCATCCTCAGGTCTAAGAAGATTGAACAGGGGCAACTGTTGTACCCCAAAATTTGCCCTCCCATATTCTTCAAGAAATTGCCAAGTCATGCTTCAAAATTCCCCAAGGGTTGCACAGTGCAAAGGTCTCCTATACAGTCAAAACTAGGGATTATGTTCTGATCAAAGAAATGAAGTTTCCAAAGGCCCAATCAAGTCTCATATGCCTACAAATATGGTCAAGCATCCTCATATCAAGTTTCAAGGCATTCAGCACAAAATTGCACAGTCAAAAACCCTAATTGCACTACAGTCAACTGTAGGGGCAAAATGGTCATTTGGCAGTCAAAAGTTCAAATTTTTGGTCAACATATCATTTTGAAGCCACAAACATCATTTGATCAATGCTTGATCATGATTCTCAAAATTTGGCTCAGAAAATCATCAAGATGCAAAAGTTTCCTTATTTGGACAGTTGAAAAAGTCAACTGAAATTGACCAGGGCATAACTTTCACATGGATTATCAGAAAAATTCCATCCAAAGCTCATTTTTAAGAGAAAGACATTTCCTACAACTCATCTTCATACTTCAAGTCCAAGAAATGCTCTCACAAAAAGTTATCAATTTCAACATTATAGGTCATTTTCAAAAGTCAACAAAAAGGGACTTTAAGTCAAAGGCCATAACTTGAGATTGGTAAATCAAAATGACATGGGACCAAAGACATTGGTTAAAGGACTCAAAGACCTTTCCAAAATGTCCAAGAACATGAGAAAAGCTTAAAACTTGAGCAAGTTATGCCTTGTGGAAGTTGGGAAATTTTTGGATATTTTGAAAAGTCAACATTACTTCAAATGACCTAAAATTGCTAATGGGCCCATTTTTCTTCCATGATTCATCATTCCAAGCATGTGCACGACCACTTGGCTCAAAGGGAAGTATTTTCTCATTTTTTATTTATTTATTTGAATTATTATTTATATTAATTCATTTAAATCATTTAAATATATGAAAAATATCTAACTTGACCTAACCAATCTTTTTATACATGTTTTGGACTCAATATTTCGTGCTTAGCTAAATGTGGAAAGATTTGGAGCAAATTGATCCTAATTGACACAAAGAACACTTGAAAAAGATTGAAAAAAGATCCTTAACAAATCAAATCTTCAATTCATGAATACAAGAGATTTGGATCAATATTGTTGACCTAAGGCACTCAGTACATAAGCATGATCATAACCCTAATGATGCTAGACACAAAAACTGCGCAAGAAAGCCATTGACAACTTGAAAAAATTTGCAAAAAAGTCAAAACTGTAAACACCTCTACAAGGCGATTCAGTTCTCAAGACTTGGTTCAATAGCTTCCTTGAAGGTCCCTGAACACATTCCAATCAGAAACAATCATTCAAACCCCAAGAATTGGTAACATGAACGCCAACTGTATCAAACAAATTTCATAATCGTACATCCCATTCTATGCATTATTTGTGAAATTTAATGGTTGATTCGTGTTCATTATGAAGTTTTGAAGCTAACCAATACCTTTAATTGTGTTTTTCTATGTTGTATGCAATTATACCATGTTTGATTTCTAGGGTTCACAGGGTTCTAAGTTGGGGCTTTTCACCCAAGGAAAAATTAGCCTTCAAGAGTACCATGGTTGTACTCAGCAAGCCTGGACGAATAAGAACCACCCATCGCGCTGAATTTATGTGCCAAGGAGAGCTAATCGCTATTTTCCCATAGCCGGCCTAACACAACGCATGAAAAACCGTTGCTCTTGTTTTTATGTTTCAGGGATAATGGAGAAGACGATGTGTTGGCGAGACGTGATAGGTTGTTTTGAATTTCGCGCATTTTAGCCCACTAACGCGTTGTTTTCCTTTATTATATTTGTTGCTTATTTATTTAACAAAAGAGTTTCATGGTTCAGCTGGCAAGCGCTCATTGTGTTGACATCTAAGACCTGGGTTCGAACCCCAGGTCTGTGTAATTTCCATAATATTTTTCATTAGCAATTCCCATGCAGCGCCCAAGGTCAAGACATACCATGCATCCTCAAAGATCACCAGCCACGCGTCCATCAGAAGCAATCCAAGGGTGCAAAATTGATGAGCACCATAAACCCTGGTCAAAGTGCTAACATGCTACTCAAAAAGTCAATGGACCTGAAGCTTGTTGGGCCAGGATTCTTGGGCCATACCTCCTAGTTTGGGACTGAACCCCCCTGGTTTGCACATCTCTACATTTTCTTTTATTTTTAATTGTTATTTTATTTTCTTTATTTGTTTAAATTAATTAATTATTTTTAGAAAATATAAAAAATACCTAAAAACCAGAAAAGATAAAAAATATAATAATTATTTTTATTTTAATATTTTCTTATAAATAAAGGCATGTAAATAAATTTAGTTTAAATTAGGGTTTGCAATTTTAATTCTTTTCATAAAAATCTAAAAGATGTAGAAATAGGTTTAATTATTGTTTTTTTGTTATTTCTTTTAATGTTTCTTTTCACAATAATATTATTTATTTTATTTATTTTCATATTTAAATTTGCATGTAAAAATTAGGTTTAATTTAGGTTAAAAAACTTCAACATTTTTCTTAATAACTTAAAATAATTAGAATTAGGTTTAGCCTTCAATTTTAATTTTAGTTAATTCCCTTTTTCATATTAAATCATAAAATCCTAAAATACTAAAAAACACCAAAAAAAACAAAATCTTTCTTTCTTTTAATTAATTTCATCATATTAACTTAATTTTGCAAAAGGGTCCAACGCCCTCGTTCGTAATTTCTTATTTCTTCGCATATTTATTTTATTTTGCTTAAATAATTATGTACCTCTCCCGAAGCCTTGTAACGTTTTAATTACTTCTTGCATTTTTCAATTCTTTATTTTCTTTGCTTTATTTATTTTCCGTCAAATCGGGTCCTGGTTAATTTTGGCGATGTGGACCCGCGCCATTTGTAATAGCTTAGATTTACTTTTCCTCGCAAATATCTTAACTATTAAATAAAGCATGCAAGAATGAATGACAAAAAATAAAAACAAAAGCGTAGAACACCGATAACATGAAAAGACAAAAATAAATGAAAACGACACACAAATCACACACCACCCCTAGGGTACGCCTCACTGTTGCCTTGCCTCGAAAGGTGATCGTCGAGTAGAGGACGTCTTAGTAAGTCCTCATGATCCGGGAACCTGGCATGAGGGTAGCTTCTAAGGTGTCTTCCCATTGCTCTGGTGATCACCATGTCCCGAACCTCGAATTGACCCGAATGCCTCCAACGGTGGTGCTACCTACCTCTCAATGGTGGGATGGCACTACTTTAAAGGACATTTACACAGACGAATTCCTTAGGGTAGGTAGACGACTCGTGGATACTTGCTCTAATTCAAAACCAAACAAATCAAAAATACTTTTCACACCGACACCTTTTCAAAAGCTTTCGAAAGCAATTTTTCAAACACTCTTGAGGACTGATACAAGAGTCGAACTGGAATTTTCAAAGAAACTTTTTAAAACCCACATTGAAAAGCAAACAAACCAATTTTGAAAATACGATGAGCAAGTATCTAAGAGCCCATGGATAACCATGGATAGAAAGGGTGCTAACACCTTCCCTTTCTATAATCTACCTCCCAAACCGAGAGCAATCTCTATAAGGAATTTTTCTGTGCTTTTGTCCTTTCCATTTGGAGAAAATAAAAGACGGTGGCGACTCTTGCTTCCGCGACATTTCGCGAACCAGCGTTAAACAGTCAGTTCCAGATCCACCGATCACACTAAGTATATGCTTGACAGATTTCAAGTGGGATTCCTTTAGGATCCGATTGATATCGTGCACGCATGCAAACACTAAACATGATGTCAAACCTAGATGTTTTAAGATACAAGAGGGATCCGATCATACCTCTATATTTCTTGACATCAACGCTCTTACCATGTTCATCCTTGTCTAAATTTTTGTTGGTAGGCATGGGGGTGTCAATTGGTTTTGAGTTGTTCATCCCAAATTGTTTAAGCAACTCTTGGCAATATTTTGTTTGACATATAATTGTACCTTCATTGAGATGCTTTATTTGGAGACCGAGAATGTAGTTTATCTCCCCCATGAGACTCATCTCAAATTCACCCTGCATGACTTTGGAAGATTCCTCGACCAAGTGTAGATTATTTGAACCAAAAATAATGTCATCTACGTATATTTGAACCAAAAGGATGTGCTTTCCTTTACGTTTAATGAAAAGAGTGGTGTCCACTTTATCTCTTGAATAACCATAATCAAGTAGAAATTTACTAAGTCTTTCATACCAGACCCGAGGGGCCTGTTTAAGACCGTATAGAGCTCGTTTTAATTTGAAGACATGATCTGGATATTCGTTATTTTCAAAACCAGGAGGTTGTGAGACATACACTTCTTCATTTATGACTCTGTTAAGAAAGGCACTCTTTACGTCCATTTGATAAAGCTTAAAATATTTTGCACACGCATAAGTGAGAAAGAGACTTATACCCTCAAGGCGAGCAACTGGAGCATAAGTCTCCTCATAATCAATTCCCTCCTATTGGTTATACCCTTGTGCTACCAAGCGTCCTTTATTGCGGGTTATCATTCCATTTTCATCAAGTTTATTTCTAAAAATCCATTTAGTGCATATGATATGATGGTCTCGCGGATGAGGGACAAGTTCCCAAACGTCATTTCTTTTAAACTGATTTAGCTCTTCTTGCATGGCCATTAGCCAAAATTCATCAATCAAGGCCTCTTTAGCATTTTTAGGTTCAACTTGTGAAACGAAAGCAAAATGATAACAAAAATTACTTATCTTAGAGCGAGTCATTACTCCTTTCTAGATATATCCCAATATGTTGTCATTGGGATGGTATTTAGAGGACATCCAAGCTAGTGGAAGATCATTAGCTTCCATTTTCTCTTCTTCCTCATCTTTTGAAAGGCTTATATCTTTTTCTTCCTCATCATCAACTGTTTTGGATTGAACAATTTCCTCAACAGTTTCTTTGAGTATATTTTCAGTAGATACACCTACACTACTGTGATACAGTGGCAGAAGCGACTGTTTAATACTGGTTAGCGTTTTGCGCTTTTTGTTTGCAAAATGTCGCGGTAAGCGAGAGTCGCCACCGACTTTTATTTCATCCAATCATGGAAAAGGAAAAAGAACAGAAAAAACCTTTTTTCGAGATATTCTGAGTCCGGGGGGGGGGGGGGGGGTAGATTATAGAAAGGGAAGGTGTTAGCACCATTTCTATCCGTAGTTATCTACGGGCTCTTAGGTACTTGCTCATTTTTCAAATTGCTTGTATGTGTTTATCTTGAGAATGTTTTACTTCGTGATAACCGTTGTATCAGTCCTCAAGGATGTGACGAAGTTTGTTTTGAAAATTTGTTTTGAAAGGTGCTTGTGTGAAAAGTTTTCATTGAGAAACTACTTAAGATTCTACCTACTTGAAAAAAGATTGTTCGTTCTATTTCCTTTAGACAGCGCTATCCTACTATTAAGGAGTAGGTAGCACTGTCGTTGGAGTTGTAAGGGACATTCTAAAGGGACAAGTACAATCACTAAAGTAATAGTAATAAAACTTTAGTAGTAACCCTAGATTCTTAAGATCTTTTCGAGGCAACATTTTTGAGGTAACATTTCTGAGGCAACATTCGAATGGGACATTTTGATCTTTTAGATTGGAGGGCAACCACTAAAATCTCCTATGCTTAACGATTGTTTACCGAAGGCAACTGAAGTGAGGTAAACCCTAGGAGTAAATATGTGCATATGAGTTGTTTCAGTTATTTAAACTTTGCACATTAGGTGATCTACCGTTTTAAATTTCGAGCATTCTTTCCATACAATCCTATTAGCTATGCATCTAGACAGTTAAAGATTGCGAGAATTTTAAAGTGCGAAAAATAAAAGCTAGCTATTACAAGGCGTCGGGGAGGGGGATTAATTACATGACCAAAAATCGGGGATTTAACAGTAAATAAAAACCCTAGATTAACTATTACAAACCCTGCACAGTTACAAAATAATAGACAAATAATTAACAAGCGCGCGGCAAATTAAATGTGAGGACAATTGAAATAATCTAAAACCCTAATTTGAGAGGAAAAGATTTTTTTTGGATTTTATTTGAGAAAATGTTTAATTGCAAATTAATTAAACCTAATTTCTAATTGTTTTTAATTATGAAAGAAATTAAATTAACCTAATTTTCTAATTAACCTAATTAATTAAAGGAATGAATATTTATGAGAAAAATGATTTTTGATGTATTTTTTAAAGAAAATTAATTAAATTATGTACAACTAAAGTCCTAATTCTAATCATTTTTTAATTATAAAAAAAGATTAAATTCCCCTAAATTAATTAAACTAATTAATTAAAATATTTATTAAAAAATATTTTTGTGATTTTGATTTATTAATTTAATAAAAATAATTTTTGTATTGATTAAAAAAAGGAAAATAATTAAAGAAAAGAAATTAAAGAAAATAATAAAAATAACCAAATGGGCGTGTGTTGTTAGCAATTCTAGGGGGTGGGAATCTGAATTTCCCAGCCCCTTAAGCTCCAAGCCCAGTCAACCACGTTGGAACCTATGCCACCGTTGACTTGAGGAGCACCATGGACCTTCAGGCAAGAAGCGTCAGATCTGGCCAGCAGTACATCCAGTGGTTTGGGCGTTGAGGTTGCATGGAAAGCATGTGAGGGAGTGGAGAACTGGATCTGTTACAAGAAAAGAAAATAAATAAAGCGCTGGGACATGGGATCGAACCGAGGTCCTCACGCCTTGTACCAATGCTACGCTACCAGCTGAGCTGTTGTTGTTAGTTGTTAATATAGTAACAAGAATATATAATATATAAAACACATTTAATATCTGTGGAACAAAAAAACCGCGCGCACTGAATTTAAACGAACCAATGGGGTGATGACTGTTGTACCCCAAAATTTTCCCTCCCATTTTCTTCAAAATTTGTCAAGATCAATCTTCAAATGGTTCAAGATCTCAGAGGGTTGCACAGTCAAACATCCTCCTAAGCCAGTCAAAATTAGGGTTTTGGTTCTCTCAGTGAATTTGAGGTTTTCAATGGCTCAATCAAGTCTCATGTGCCCATATACATTGTCAAGCATATACATGTCAAGTCTCAAGTCTCACAGCATCAAATTGCACAATCAAAAGCCCTATTTGGTTCACAATCAACTACAGGGGTAAAATGGTCATTTTACAGTCAAAAGTCAAAAATTTTGGTCAACATCTTATTTTGAGCACACAATAGTCATTTGATCAAGTCTTGATCATGATTCCACAAGCATGGCTCAAAAATCATCAAAGATGCAAAAGTTGCTATTTTTGGACAGTTGAAAAGTCAACTGTAACTTGACCAGGGCATAACTTTTTCATGGTTCATCATAAAAATCCCATCCAATGCTCATTTTGAAGGAGATGACATTTCCTACAATTCATCTTCACATTCCAAGTCCAAGAAATGCTCTCACAAAAAGTTATCAATTTCTACATTATAGGTCAATTTCAAAAGTCAACAAAAAGGCATTTTAAGTCAAAGACCATAACATGAGATTGGTAAATCCAAATGACATGGGACCAAAGGAATTGGTTAGATGACTTCAAGACCTTTCCAAAATGTCCAAGAACATGTTCATATGATCAAAATTGAGCAAGATATGCATTGGAGAAGTTGGGAAATTTTTGTGAATGTGCAAAAGTCAATTATCCTTGAAACTTCAATTTTTGACAAAAGGGCCCACTATCTTCCACTTGATTCAGCCTTGTCATGCCACACACGTGTCCCATGATTAATTTCAAGATCAAACATTTATTTTTCCATTTTATTTAATTTTTATTGATTTAATTCATTTTAAATCCATAATAATTCAAATAAAACCTAAAAATTAATGGAATAGCATCTTTGTGATTTGAATAGCTTTTATATGTCATATGCCAGCTAACCAATTCGTGCTAAGCCTTTTTATCCATAAAATCCTAGATTTGAACCAAATATGGAAAGTTCTTCAATGGTGGTCAACCAAATCTCCAAACTTCAATACACCAAGATACAAGCCCAAAATTAAACCTAGACCGATTGCCATATACATATGCAAGGAGGCTAAACCTAATTCACGACCTAGACATTGCTAAAACGGCCAGAGCAAAAGTGGAAAATTGTTGAAAAAGTGGGAGATCAAGAACAAGGTGGGAGGCGTTTTCAGGCAAAAGTAAGAACGTGGTTCTCTTCCTTGTTATCCACTGAAGCTAAAGCGATCACAAACACATCCTAAGACCACCTACAAAGCACTGTAAGTCATCACGAAATCACCTCTGGACATGGAATCATGATTCTCCATTCTTGCACTTTTTCTCAAAAGCATTGGCATATTTGTGTTCATTATTTGATTTCTAACCTAATGGCATTATTCAATTTCATTTTTAGGCCTTATATGATAATACCCGTGCCTAGGGTTTGTTTGTGTTGTTTTTAGGTATTTTGTTTCCAGGTGAAATTAGAACAAACCATAAGCATGGATGGACTCAGGGGACATGGACGATCCTGACCATGGGCTTGGACGGCATTTTTGCAGCCTAGGGATGGTTTTAGGAAAGAGCCTACGGAACTTCCTGCGGATAAAAATCCGCAGGTAACTGAACTAGGGATTTGGAGAAGACGACCACACGTCGTTCTCCCATTCGCCCTTTTAAAATAGTCGCGCGCATTTTTTTATTTTTTAGGCATATGTGTTGATTCATCAATATATTAACCACTTCTTATTATTATATCAATTGAAGCAGTTGGCTCAGTGGCTAAGGCGAGCAAGCGTTGAACGTTGGGACCTGGGTTCGAATCCCAGGTCCCCCAAATAATTATTTCATATTTTGTTTAACGTGATCTCATGCAGCGCTATACAAAGCATCTCACCATATGCCTCACCCAGATGCACGCCAAGTGGCCACAGCCACAAATCCAGTGGTCATAAGATGATCCACACCATACGCCCATTCAACACGTACCTGGACAATTCCCAAAGTCAGAAAGGCTTGAGAAACAAATGGGCGTCATATATCCAAGCACACCCCCAATGCTGGCCTAGCACCCCTGGTTTACTATTCTTTTTTCATTTTCTTTTTCCTTTTATTTTCTTTAATAATTATTATTACTATTATTTAATTAATTCATAAATTATTTTTCACAATAAAATACAGAAAAACCTAAAAAATATTTTTATTAATTTCAATTACTTTTTGTAAATAAATGTAAATTAATTAACTTAGTCTTTTTGTTAATTAGGTTTAATTTTAATCTTTTTTGTAATAAATAAAACAAACTTAGAATTAGGGTTTTTCATTTGACTTTTAATTTCTTTTATTTTTATTTTCATTAAAACATAAAAAAACACAAAAATGCTTTTTCTTTAATTATTTAATTAATTAGTTTTAGGTTAAATATTAATTAATTACAAAAAGGACAAAATTCAATTCTTTTCTCAAAAAAGGGTCAAAACCCTAAGGATGTCCCGATTCAATTCTTTCGCGCTTTAATTCCTTTTGATCATATTTTTGTATCTGTTTCCGAGGATGTAATAGTTAATTAGGATTTTATTGCTTTCTTTTATTTTCTCGTATTTATTTTCCAAAGGGTTATGTTTTTGGCGATGTATATACCCGCGCCTTGTAATAGCGTAGATTCAACTTTCCGCAATTTATTTTCCGCACTCTTAACTGTTAATATGCATGCAAGACTTGCTTGACAAATAAAATCAATCCGTAGCTCACAAATAACATGTACAAGATAATCTTAACTGAATCTGACACACCTGCACATGCCACTCTTAGGGTACACCTCACTTGGTTGCCTCGAGGTGGTCGTCAAGTATAGGGTGTTTTAGAGGTCGCCCTCCTGTCTAAAGATCCAGTTGCCTCGGAACGGTTGCCTCGGATAAAAAGGATCTAGGACATTAGGGTTACCGCTAAGGCGTCCTACTATTGCTTTGGTGACCACATTGTTCCTATAATCAAATTGACCCAAATAACTCCAACGACGGTGCTACCTACTTATCAATAGTGGGATAGTACTGTATAAAGGACTCTTACACAGCTTAATTCCTTAGAGTAGGTAGATTTCTCCTGGGTACTTGCTCTTTCAAAAACAAAAACAACTTTTCGCACCTACACTTTCAAAAAGTTTTCAAACAATTACTTCATACACTCTTGAGGACTGATACAAGAGTTACCTAGAAGTTTTCAAACTAAACTTTTTCAAAACCCACATACACTTGAAAAACAAACATCTTTTGAAAACATAGTAAACAAGTACCTAAGAGCCCGTGGATAACCACAGATAGAAAGGGTGCTAACATCTTCCCTTTCTATAAATCTACCTCCCGAACCGAGAGACATCTCGAAAAAGGAATTTTGCTGTGCTTTTGTCCTTTCCATGTTGGAGAACATAAAAGACGGTGGCGACTCTTGCTTACCGCGACATTTTGCGAACCAGCTTAAAAAACAGTCAGTTCTATTCCCACCGATCACAGAACTGGCGACTCTGCTGGGGAAACTAATAAGTGAGGTGTACCTTAGGATTAGACCACTCTTGTTTTCAATTGCTTGATTTGTTTGCTTTAATATTGTGGGCCTGTCTTGGAAGTTTCATAGATCCTAACCTGGATCTGGGGGATACCTTTTAGAAGTAGCAACAAACTGTGAGGGAACTGTGCGGGGTATACCGACACAGTTGAAGCAGTTGCTACGTTGATGTGGCACTTTGGTGAGTACCGGTAACCCTTGAGTCAAGTCAAGGAGAGTACGGGGCCACCGCATGGTGTCGTGAAGCATCAACTGACCTTAGGAACCTTACTTGACCATCCTGGCCTCTTTAGGGGTAGTGAGATGACCGACTTTGGTGCAGTCCGAAGTTGGTAGATACTCGATACTACACTCATTGAGGGTTGTTTTCTTGGAATATTTTGATCGCCAGTTCAGTGGCTAAATCAAAACAATGAACATAGAAAACAACCCAATGATATTGAGCTCCTTAGAACCCGGTTACTTTTGATAGGACAGGTTTTGAGCCCACCAACTTCAAGAGGGTAGTACCCCAAACCTCATGCTGGCCTAAACTCTAAAGGCTGTCTGGTGTGACTTGTGTGCCTTATCATGTTTGCTTTTTGTGAATACTTGGGGTGTGTCCTTATCATAACATCATAGCATCATATGCATTTACTAACCGCTTCAAGGGTTCGAATCTTCATCTTTGTTCTTGTTCTGTAGGACATGGAATCTCTCCGTAGAAAGACAATTCATGTCAACCTTGTAAGGATCCCTCCTCAGCTTAAGGAGCTTACATCCAGGATTCCGGAGAACTCTTCCTTCAGTGAAAGGCATGGTAGACTCATCAGCTTGGTCAACACCAACATTGAAGAAGATATGATAAAAGTTCTCTTCTAGTTCTTTGACCCTTTGCACCACTGTTTTACTTTCCCGGATTATCAATTGGTGCCTACCTTTGAAGAGTTTTCCCAGCTTCTGAAGGTTCCTATCCTTAGTCAACTACCCTACAACGGTACGGAAAGGGAACCAAAACTTGAAGAGGTTGCTAAAGCATTACACCTACAACCATCTGACATCAAGGGGCATTGGGAAACTAGAAGTGGTATCAAAGGATTCTTGGAAAAGTTCCTGTTTGAGAAAGCACAAGAATGTTGGAATTCCCTTGACCTACAAGCCTTTGAAGAAGTTGTGGCACGCCTTGTCTATGGGTTAGTGTTGTTCCCGAATCCTGATCAACTTATAAATATAAATGCTGTCAAGTTTTTATGTCCAGAAATCCCATACCTACATTGCTTGGGGACATCCTCCACTCATGTTACACTCGAACCATGAGAAAAAGAGGTGTTCTCATGTGCTGCACCCCTCTCCTGGCAAGGTGGTTTATTTCGCACCTTCCACAATCAATTTTGAAGAACGAGCGGGGTTTGATATGGTCACAACGATTAATGACTCTTACACATGCTGATATACATTGGTGTTCTCGGTCCAGAGAAAATGTCACTATCATTGATCGTTGCGGAGAGTTTCCTAATGTTCCTTTACTTGGAATTAGGGGGGGGGTTACTTACAACCCATGTCTGGCTTTGAGACAGTTTGGATATGCTCGGAGGGATGGCCCTCATGACATGTTGATTCCTGACATAGTTTTTGACTTCGAAAACGATGCACAAGGACTTCGCCAGAGATTCATCAGAGCTTGGAGGATGCCTAACAAGGTGGATAGCAAGACACTGGGGCACAAGAACTCCATCCCCCTTGAGCCTTATCTCAAGTGGGTACGAGCCCGCTCCCAGAAGCTGGTGATGCCATATCCTCATGTTCTCCCCGTGATCTAAGAGCCAGTTTTGGAAGGAGAGGTGCCATACACCATTCAACATCCTGACATGCCAACATCTTGGGAAGAAATTCAAAAAAGCTGGATCCAACTCAAGGAAGAACATAATTCTCTTGAAACCAGTCTACATGCCAGTGAGAAGAAGGTCTTGGAGCTCACCCGCCTACTTCACGAGGAAAAGACTCTCAACACTTACATTGCTCCAAAGAGGATGCGCAGTGTCTTTTGGGATTAAGTATTTTGTAATGTTTTGCCCATGAGGCCCTGATGTACTGAACAGATTATTTCTTAAAATAACGTGTGTTCCTTTTTGTCCACAACGAATTTGAACTTTCGAACCCTTGAATGCATCGCATAAATAGCATATCATGCATCATATGCATAACAGGTACCCTTTTTCTACAAGTTGCTTAATCTTCTTCGCTGTTTATTTCAGCAATCATCATGAATCCTGAACCTACTACTGAACAAGCTATCAAGGCCCTCCAGGCCCAGAATGCCCAGTTCCAAGAGCTGGTCATGAGCTTAGCCCAGGGTCAACAGGAGTTGAAGACTCTGCTCTTGAAGAAGAATAAGAAGAGGACTGTGTTGTTTAATACCGGACGCATATATGGGAATACACGGCAGAATGAAGCTGAGCTGACTACCCCATCTGTTGGGAAGGACAGCCCACAAGGGAGAGAGGTTCCTAGTCCCGTAGTCTCTGACAACGAGACAGATTACAATGATGATCAGTACCCTCCTGCTGAGGACAGGTACAAACAACTGGAGGACCGGTTAAGTGCTATGGAGATCCAACGCGTGCCTGGGTTGGATTTTGGAGATCTAGGTTTATCTTCTGGGGTGGTGATCCCACACAAGTTCAAGGCACCAGCCTTTGCGAAGTACGACGGGGCTTCCTGCCCTAAGCTGCATCTCAGATCATATGTAAGGAAGATCCAACCTTACACTGCAGACAAGAATCTATGGTTCCATGTCTTCCAGGATAGTCTTTCAGGGACTCATCTCGAATGGTTCTATCAGTTGGATGGAGCCAGTATTCGAAATTGGGAAGACTTGGCTACTGCATTTTATAAGCAGTATCAGTACAATTCCGACCTCGCTCCCACGCGTACCCAACTCTAGGGTATGTCACTTGGGACGGTGAAGGTTTTAAGGAGTACGCGCAAAAGTGGAGAGACCCGGCTGGCAGGGTGCAGCAACCGTTGACTGACCGTGAACTCGTGGACATGTTCTTGGGGACCCTGTCTAGTCCATTCTTCAACCATCTGATTGGTAATTCTTCTGCAGGGTTTACAGACCTCATTCTGACTGGTGAAAGGATAGAAGTTGGTATCAAGTCGGGGAAGATACAGAAAGGTGCCTCCTCGAGTACTGAAAAGAAGCCCTTCAAGAAGGAAGCTAGTGCTGTTTATGGTCCAAGGAGACAGAACAAACTAGAACGCCGCCAAGCTGTCAACACGGTGGTAATTTCAAAGCCTACTGCTGCTCCTCAACAATATAACCAACCAAGGGGTGAGAGACCCAAAAGGCAGTACACTCAGCTCAGTATGACCTTATCTCAGATATTGCCGCAACTATTGTCAACCAATCTGGTAACTGTCAAAGAAGCTCCGAAGGTAGTGAACACCACATCTCCAAAGTACAATCCCAACGCCCGCTGCGCTTATCACTCTGACAGCCTGGGGCATACTACAGATGATTGTTGGGCTCTGAGGAATAAGGTTCAAGACCTTATTGATGCTAAAGAAATACAGTTCGAGGCGCCAGAAAAGCCCAATGTTGTGACTGCTCCCATGCCCCAGCATGGAGTGAATGCTGTTGAGGAAGACCGGTATGTAGCCTCTGTGGATGAGATTGTTACTCCGTTGTTGACTGTCAAAAGGAACCTGTTGCTAGCCGGTTTATTTCTGGGATGTAGTAAAGGTTGCCTTCTATGTTCTGTTTCACCTGCTGGTTGTCCTTTGTTGAAGTCAGGCATCCAAAGCCTGATGGATAATAAAGAGATCTTGTTCGAAAAGATTGCTGTTCCAGCTATCCCTGCTGAAGAAGTTTCCATTGTTACTATTTTTAACAACCCTCCTAAGGCTCCCTTAAAAAAGCCTATCAAAATCATGTCTACTCAGAAGATTGCTCCTATCATCATCACTGTTCCGGGGCCCCTCCCCTATACATCTGACAAAGCTGTCCCGTGGCACTATGGGGCAGACGTTTACGTGCTTGGAGTAAAACAAGAGTTTGACACTAGTACCGGCGTCAGCAATATCACCGGGCCTGCCAAAGTCACTCGCAGTGGTAGGCTCTTTTCACCAGATATTGCACCTCCCGCTATTCAAATACCTCTTGTCATCACACCTGCCAGTGTGCCTGCTTCCCTTCCTGACCATGTTCCTGTTTCTACCCCTATTACCGAGTCATCTGAAGCTCGGGGCAAAGGGATTGCTACTGATGTGCCTGCCCAGACGGAGGCACCGAAAATCGTCAATGTTGAAGCTTCCAAGAAAGAGATGGAAGAGATTCTTAAAATTATCAATAAGAGTCATTTCAATGTAGTTGAGCAGCTGGGGCATACCCCCTCTAAAATTTCTATGCTATCGATGTTGTTGTGTTCAGAGGCCCATGCCAAGGCCCTGATTTCCTTCCTGAAGACGGCCCATGTGCCACAAGAAACGTCTGCTGATCAATTTACCGATTGTGTGGCCAACTTGACTGCTGATAATGGGTTGGGTTTCTCTGACGCCGATCTGACTGCCAAAGGAAAGAACCATAACGACGCCCTGCATGTCTCCATTGAATGCAGGGGCACTACTCTTGCCCATGTGTTGGTAGACACCGGTTCCTCGTTGAATGTATTACCCAAGAAGGCCCTAGACAGGTTGGATTGTGAGGGTTTAGAGCTCAAGCCGAGTGACATTGTTGTCCGGGCCTTTGACGGGTCGAAAAGGATGGTACATGGGGAAGTTGACATTCCAATCAGGGTTGGTTCTCAAGTTTTTGATTCTACTTTCTATGTGATGGATATCCGACCATCCTATTCTTGTTTGTTGGGTCGTCCATGGATCCACAAGGCTGGAGCTATGACCTCCACATTACATCAGAAGCTTAAGTACCCGGTCAGAGGGAAGATCGTAACAGTTCAAGGGGAAGAAGAATATATGGTCAGCCACCTCAACTCATTCCGGTACGTAGAGATGGATGGGGAGTTCATTGAGACCCCCTTTCAACACTTTGAAGAGGTGCCTCAGACACTAGCGTCAGCAGAAACTATGATTGAAGATCCTCCTTTGAAGATGACTTCCTTAAAAGACACCCGGGCTGTGGATGAGAAGGGTGAGTGCGCAAACTGGGGCCGACTTCCTGATTTCACTTCGAAGACTGACAAATTTGGTTTGGGTTTCACTGCAGAAGCTCAAAGGGTTGTTCGTAAAGCAAGGATTGGAAGACCTCATGTGTTCATCACCAACCCGGGGGTAAATTCTATTGAAGACGACGTCAAGGAATCTGAATTCGACAGTTGGATCTACCCAATGACCAACGGTGGACCAAGCAACTGGACTGCGAAAGACTTCATACCTATTACTTTTGTCACTCAGTAATGAACTCCTTTGTTTTAAAATTGTAACGAACAATAATTTGAAACTTTATGGCCCGGTGTCTTACCCGGGGCACCGTGGCTTCATTTGTGAGGGCTTTTGTGTGTCACTTTCATATATCATTAATAAAAGCATTGGACGTTTTTGCATTTCAAATCTTGCGCTCCTTTTCTTTCTTTATTATATATATTGCAAAACAGCTATATTTACACACACTCACCTATACAGGTTCCAATCCACTCTGGATCCCACTGGTAATGACTCTGCTACTACCAGTTATGACTTTGAAAATCCGATCAACTTAGCCGAAGACGAAGGTGAAGATGATTGTGAAGTGCCTGGTGAGCTTGCAAGACTGCTGCTCCAGGAAGAGAGGGCCATTCAGCCACATGAAGAGCCAGTGGAAACAGTAAATATGGGTACTGAGACAGACAGAAAGGAAGTCAAGATTGGTGCCAATCTAGAGCTCAGTGTAAAACAACGGTTGATTCAGATGTTGCATGACTACGTGGAAATCTTCGCCTGGTCTTACGAAGATGTGCCTGGGTTGGATACCGACATTGTGGTTCATCACTTGCCTACCAAGGAAGAATGCCCTCCGGTAAAACAGAAGGTCCGCCGTATGCGTCCAGAGATGTCCGAGAAAATCAAGGCTGAGGTTATGAAACAATTTGATGCCGGATTTCTAGAAGTGACTTCTTACCCTCAGTGGGTTGCCAACGTGGTTCCAGTACCAAAGAAGGATGGTAAGGTCCGAATGTGTGTTGATTACAGGGATTTGAACAGGGCGAGCCCCAAAGATGATTTCCCTCTGCCTCATATCGATGTTCTGGTTGACAACACCGCTCAGCATAAGGTATTCTCCTTCATGGACGGGTTCTCCGATTATAATCAAATCAAGATGGCTCCTAAAGACATGGAGAAGACTACTTTTGTTACTCAGCGGGGCACCTTTTGCTACAAGGTCATGCCTTTTGGGTTGAAAAATGCTGGGGCAACCTACCAACGTGCCATGGTTGCTTTGTTTCATGACATGATCCATCATGAGATTGAAGTATATGTCGATGATATGATTGCAAGGTCCCAAACTGAGGAGGAACACCTTGACCATCTACAGAAGCTGTTTGACCGTCTGAAGTTGTACAAGCTGAGGTTGAACCCGAACAAGTGCACCTTCGGGGTGAGATCTAGAAAACTACTAGGTTTCGTTGTGAGCGACAAAGGTATTCAAGTGGACCCTGCCAAAGTGAAAGCAATACAAGAGATGCCAACTTCCAAGACAGAGAAAGAAGTCAGAGGCTTTCTAGGACGGCTGAACTACATTGCCCGATTCATCTCGCACCTAACTGCTACCTGTGAACCAATCTTCAAGCTACTGAAGAAAGATCAAGTAGTATGTTGGAACGATGAATGTCAGGCCGCTTTCGAAAGAATCAAAGAGTATCTCTAAGAACCACCCATTCTTATGCCACCGGTTGAAGGGAGACCTCTAATCTTATACTTGACAGTACTGGACAGCTCAATGGGGTGTGTGCTGGGGCAGCATGACGAGTCTGGCCGAAAAGAGCACGCTATTTATTACCTTAGCAAAAAGTTTACCGACTGTGAGACCTGATACTCACTGCTCGAGAAAACTTGTTGTGCTTTGGTATGGGCTGCTCGCCGGCTGAGACAATATATGTTGACTCACACTACTCTGTTGATTTTAAAAATGGATCTGATAAAGTATATCTTCGAAAAGCCCGCCTTGTCCGGAAGAATAGCAAGATGGCAGATGATCTTGACGGAATATGACATCCAGTACACGACTCAAAAAGAAATCAAGGGAAGTGTATTGGCAGACCATTTGGCACACCAGGCAGTGGATGACTACCAGTCAATGAACTTTGAATTTCCAGACGAGAATATCATGGTAGTGACTGATTGTGAAATACCTGGACCGGATGAAGGACCTGAGGAAGGATCCCGATGGTCTATGCACTTTGACGGAGCCTCAAACGCTTTGGGTAACGGTATTGGCGCCGTGATCATATCCCCAAAAGGCACTCATACTCCACTTACCGCCCGACTATGTTTCAACTGCACCAACAACATGGCGGAGTATGAAGCATGCATCATGGGTCTTCAAGCTGCAATTGACTTAAGGATCAATTTTCTGAGTGTCTTCGAAGATTCCGCTCTCGTGATCAATCAGATCAAAGGCGAGTGGGATACGAAACACCCCAATCTTATTCCTTACAAAGAGTATGTGTTGACGTTGATTCCCCACTTCGAGGAGATAACTTTTGAACACTTCCCAAGAGAGGAGAATCAGTTGGCGGACGCGCTGGCTACGATGTCTTCTATGTTCAAAGTCAAATGGGACAACGAGGCTCCCCGGATCATTATCTAGAAGTTGGATGAACCTGAACATTGCTGCGATCTTGAGACCGAAGAGGTAACTGAAAAGCCTTGGTATCATGAAGTGAAGAGGTACCTCGAAGCTCAAGAATACCCTGAGGGTGCATCTGTTAACGACAAGAAGTTCCTGAGAAGGTTCGCGGCGAAGTTCTTCCTCAGCAACGGCATTCTCTACAAACGAAACCATGATTCAACCTTACTGCGTTGCGTGGATAAGACTGAAGCAGAAAGGATCATGGCAGAACTGCATGAAGGTACCTTCGGAACGCATTCCAGTGGACATACCATGGCAAAGAAAATCCTTCGGGAAGGATATTTCTGGTCCACAATGGAAGCCGACTGTTATCAACATTCTCGGACGTGTCACAAATGTCAGATCTATGAAGATAAGGTGCACATTCCTCCAGTTCCTCAGAACGTCTTGACAGTACCTTGGCCCTTTGCAATGTGGGGCATTGATATGATTGGCGAGATCAGACCTACAGCATCCAACGGGCATCGCTTCATCCTGGTAGCGATCGATTACTTTACAAAGTGGGTTGAAGCAGCTTCCTATGCTACAGTAACCAAGAACGTCGTGGCACGATTCATTCGGCATAACCTAATTTGTCGCTACGGTGTACCTGAGAGGATCATTACGGACAATGGTACCAATCTTAACAACAAGATGATCACTGAGCTCTGCGAGCAATTCAAGATACAGCACCACAACTCTTCTCCCTACCGGCCGAAGATGAATGGGGCTGTCGAAGTGGCATATAAGAATATTAAGAAGATTGTGCAGAAGATGACAGTGACCTACAAAGATTGGCACGAGATGTTACCGTTTGCTCTTCACGGGTACCGTACCTCAGCAAGGACGTCAACAGGGGCAACACCCTTTTCCTTGGTCTATGGCATGGAGGCAGTCTTGCCTATTGAAGTCCAGATACCCTTTCTCCGGATAATGAAGGATGCAGGTTTGAGCGAAGATGACTGGATCCAAACTCGACTTGATCAATTAAATCTAATCGATGAAAAGAGACTCACCGCTATTTGTCATGGTCAAACGTACCAAAAACGGATGATCAGGGAATTTAACAAGAAAGTCAGACGACAAGAGTATAAAGTCGGAGACCTGGTAATCAAGCGCATCATTCTTCCTCAAAGTGATCCCAGGGGCAAATGGACCCCTACGTATGAAGGGCCATTTGTGGTTAAACGTATCTTCTCAGGAGGAGCTATGATTCTAACCACCATGGATGGTGACGACCTTCCTCACCCCGCCAATGCAGACATAGTAAAAAGATACTACGCATGATAAAAGACCCGCTAGGTTGACAAACCTAGGCAAAAATAAGGGCTTCCCGGCGAACCAAAAGGGTTCGGGCAAAATAAGGGATGAAATGAAAAAAATCTGTACACCTGGCAAGTCGAAAACCTGAAAAGGCGGCTTGGGCAAAAATGGGTATCCCGGTGGACTGAAAACCCGAAAGGGCGGTCCAGGCAAAAGTTAGGGATTAAAGCGTAATACTATGTCTCATTGGATCACCTTGCATCCAGAATTTGGCATCAACTATCAAGCTCAGACGACACCAATCAGTCAGCTTCATCTCCAACTAAGCAGCAAGGTGGTGAGACGCTTAAAGGCATAAAGGCGATAGCAGAGTTGGAACCCAATGGGATTATTTTTCACATAGTTGTTTTGTTTTTCTTTTCACAAAATTGTATAAACTCTATGTTGTTCTGCGGTGTTCTCCTACTAGGATGTCTGCCTCCTGTATACAAAACGCCTATTTACAGGCAAATTCAAAAATCAATACAAAATCATTTTTCCAGACAAATTGCCAATTGTTTTTCCTTTTCTGTTTTGTCTTGCGAAGAACGTCCAATGTTCATTTTTGATATATGCATTTGACATTAATTGCGGATCATAAATATTTTCATACGAAACAAAGGATTAATTACAGGTGATATTAGAAACAAGGGTAACAAGGATTGTCCAAGCGGTCTAGTTGCTCTGTCCACCAAGGTACCAAGGTAGGTTCGACTGAAGAACATGACCAAGATACCTTCACTCCCCGCAGGGTAAGACCAGAATCAACAATACTCTCCCCATGCAGAGTTGGTCTCCCGTCAGCCCTAACAAGGCACAGTATCTCCAGCAAGTCATCAACACTCTCCCCAAGCAGAGTTAGTCTACTGTCAGCCTTAAGGAAGTTGGGTATCGCCAGAAGATCTCAATATTCCCCAACAGAGTATGCAGATGTTCCTAAGCAAGCATCCCCGACAGTCTTAGTATAAGATTGTTCCCCGGTGGAATACAGTGGAGTCATTCCCCAGTACAGTCCAAAGTTTCCCCAGGAGAGTTGGATCATTCTCCCCAGTAGATTCTGGAAGCTTATCCCCAGTAGATTCTGGAAGCTTATCCCTAGTAGATTTTGGAAGCTTATCCCCAGTAGATTCTGGAAGCTCGTCTCCCGCAGAGTATGAAAGCATCTCCCCGGCTTTATTCAAAGGTTATTCCCCACCAGGGTCTAACTGGGTTATCCTCAGCTAATTACCACGGAAAGATCGTCCTCGGCGAAGTTCTTCCTATCCCCCAGCGGAGTTCATCAAATTCCCCAACATAACTTATCAACGGAATCCCCAGTAGAGTTACCATCAAAATCTCAACAAAGCATCTCTTCCCCACAAAGTATTTCCCCGCAGAGCAATCTCTTCAAGTTTATTCCCCAACGGAGTCATCTTCTCCTACCGGTTTATTCTTGCAACCATCATCCCCAGCGGAAACGAAGAACTCTACTCTTCAAACATCAGCCCAGGATTTAACTTCCCGGCATTCGTCAAGGATTTATTTTCCCAGACGAAAATACATTCATAGACATTTCACATTTCATACATCCTGCTTACATACATGATAAAGTGCATACGACACGATTTCATTTATTTCTGAAAACATCATGACATCATGCATTTTCATACATCATGACATTGCATACAACTGATGTTTTGCCTTTTCAGGAAAAAGGTCGATCCAATGATGATTACTATCAACTGTCGTAATTCCAGATTCGATACCTGTATCTAGCTAGGGCATATCTGTGAGCGATTGATTGTGGATTCGATACCTGTATCTAGCCAGGGCATATCTGCATGAAGAGTTTGAAGGTCAACCCCTGTAACAGGCCAGGAAATTATCTTTCATCTCGACCAACCTTCTGAAGTTCTAGATTCGATACCTGTATCTAGCCAGGGCATATCTGTAAGCAATTGATTATGGATTCGACACTTGTATCTAGCCAGGGCATATCTGCATGGAGAGTTTAGAGATTCGATACCTGTATCCAGCCAGGGCATATCTGTAGACGACTAATTCCAGATTCGATACCTGTATCTAGCCAGGGCATATCTGTGAATAATTGATTGTGGATTCGACACCTGTATCTAGCCAGGGCATATCTGCATGAAGAGTTTAGAGATTCGATACCTGTATCCAGCCAGGGCATATCTATAGACGACTAATTCCAGATTTGACACCTGTATCTAGCCAGGGCATATCTGTGAGCGATTGATTGTAGATTCGATACCTGTATCTAGCCAGGGCATATCTGCATGAAGAGTTTAGAGATTCGACACCTGTATCCAGCCAGGGTATATATGTAGACGACTAATTCCTGATTCGATACCTGTATCTAGCCAGGGAATATCTCTGAGTGATTGATTGTAGATTCGATACCTGTATCCAGCCAGGGCATATCTGCATGAAGAGTTTGAAGGTCCATATTCGATACCTGTATCTAGCCAGGGCATATCTGTGAGCGATTGATTGTAGATTTGATACCTGTATCTAGCCAGGGCATATCTGCATGGAGAGTTTGAAGATCAACACCTGTAACAGGCCAGGAAATTATCTTTCTTTCTCAACAAAAAGGCATTTTAAGTCAAAGACCATAACTTGAGATTGGTAAATCCAAATGACATGGGACCAAAGGCATTGGTTAGAGGACTTCAAGACCTTTCCAAAATGTCCAAGAATATGTTCATATGATCAAAATTGAGCAAGATATGCATTGGGGAAGTTGGGAAATTTTTGTGAATGTGCAAAAGTCAATTATCCTTGAAACTTCAATTTTTGACAAAAGGGCCCACTATCTTCCACTTGATTCAGCCTTGTCATGCCACACACGTGTCCCATGATTAATTTCAAGATCAAACATTTATTTTTCCATTTTATTTAATTTTTATTGATTTAATTCATTTTAAATCCATAATAATTCAAATAAAACCTAAAAATTAATGGAATAGCATCTTTGTGATTTGAATAGCTTTTATATGTCATATGCCAGCTAACCAATTCGTGCTAAGCCTTTTTTGTGCATAAAATCCTAGATTTGAACCAAATATGGAAAGTTCTTCAATGATGGTCAACCAAATCTCCAAACATCAATACACCAAGATACAAGCCCAAAATTAAACCTAGACTGATTTCCATATACATATGCAAGGAGGCTAAACCTAATTCACGACCTAGACATTGCTAAAACGGCCAGAGCAAAAGTGGAAAATTGTTGAAAAAGTGGGAGATCAAGAACAAGGTGGGAGGCGTTTTCAGGCAAAAGTAAGAACGTGGTTCTCTTCCTTGCTATCCACTGAAGCTAAAGCGATCACAAACACATCCTAAGACCACCTACAAAGCACTGTAAGTCATCACGAAATCACCTCTGAACATGGAATCGTGATTCTCCATTCTTGCACTTTTTCTCAAAAGCATTGGCATATTTGTGTTCCTTGTTTGATTTCTAACCTAATGGCATTATTCAATTTCATTTTTAGGCCTTATATGACAATACCCGTGCCTAGGGTTTGTTTGTGTTGTTTTTAGGTATTTTGTTTCCAGGTGAAATTAGAACAAACCATTAGCATGGATGGACTCAGGGGACATGGACGATCCTGACCATGGGCTTGGACGGCATTTTTGCAGCCTAGGGATGGTTTTAGGAAAGAGCCTACGGAACTTCCTGCGGATAAAAATCCACAGGTAACTGAACCAGGGATTTGGAGAAGACGACCACACGTCGTTCTCCCATTCGCCCTTTTAAAATAGTCGCGCGCGTTTTTTTTATTTTTTAGGCATATGTGTTGATTCATCAATATATTAACCACTTCTTATTATTATATCAATTGAAGCAGTTGGCTCAGTGGCTAAGGCGAGCAAGCGTTGAACGTTGGGACCTGGGTTCGAATCCCAGGTCCCCCAAATAATTATTTCATATTTTGTTTAACGTGATCTCTTGCAGCGCTATACAAAGCATCTCACCATATGCCTCACCCAGATGCACGCCAAGTGGCCACAGTCACAAATCCAGTGGTCATAAGATGATCCACACCATACGCCCAGTCAACACGTACCTGGACAATTCCCAAAGTCAGAAAGGCTTGAGAAACAAATGGGCCTCAAATTGCCAAGCACACCCCCAATGCTGGCCCATCACCCCTGGTTTACTATTCTTTTTTCATTTTCTTTTTCCTTTTATTTTCTTTAATAATTATTATTACTATTATTTAATTAATTCATAAATTATTTTTCACAATAAAATTCAGAAAAACCTAAAAAATATTTTTATTAATTTCAATTACTTTTTGTAAATAAATGTAAATTAATTAACTTAGTCTTTTTTTTAATTAGGTTTAATTTTAATCTTTTTTGTAGTAAATAAAACAAACTTAGAATTAGGGTTTTTCATTTGACTTTTAATTTCTTTTATTTTTATTTTCATTAAAACATAAAAAAACACAAAAATGCTTTTTCTTTAATTATTTAATTAATTAGTTTTAGGTTAAATATTAATTAATTACAAAAAGGACAAAATTCAATTCTTTTCTCAAAAAAGGGTCAAAACCCTAAGGACGTCCCGATTCAATTCTTTCGCGCTTTAATTCCTTTTGATCATATTTTTGTATCTGTATCCGAGGATGTAATAGTTAATTAGGATTTTATTGCTTTCTTTTATTTTCTCGTATTTATTTTCCAAAGGGTTATGTTTTTGGCGATGTATATACCCGTGCCTTGTAATAGCGTAGATTCAACTTTCCGCAATTTATTTTCCGCACTCTTAACTGTTAATATGCATGCAAGACTTGCTTGACAAATAAAATCAATTTGTAGCTCACAAATAACATGTACAAGATAATCTTAACTGAATCTGACACACATGCACATGCCACTCCTAGGGTACGCCTCACTTGGTTGCCTCGAGGTAGTCGTCAAGTATAGGGTGTTTTAGAGGTCGCCCTCCTGTCTAAAGATCCAGTTGCCTCGAAACGGTTGCCTCGGATAAAAAGGATCTAGGACATTAGGGTTACCGCTAAGGCGTCCTACTATTGCTTTGGTGACCACATTGCCCCTATAATCGAATTGACCCGAATAACTCCAACGACGGTGCTACCTACTTCTCAATAGTGGGATAGTACTGTCTAAAGGACTCTTACACAGGTTAATTCCTTAGAGTAGGTAGATTTCTCCTGGGTACTTGCTCTTTCAAAAACAAAAACAACTTTTCGCACCTACACTTTCAAAAAGTTTTCAAACAATTACTTCATACACTCTTGAGGACTGATACAAGAGTTACCTAGAAGTTTTCAAACTAAACTTTTTCAAAACCCAAATACACTTGAAAAACAAACATATTTTGAAAACATAGTAAGCAAGTACCTAAGAGCCCGTGGATAACCACGGATAGAAAGGGTGCTAACACCTTCCCTTTCTATAAATCTACCTCCCAAACCGAGAGACATCTCGAAAAAGGAATTTTGCTGTGCTTTTGTCCTTTCCATGTTGGAGAATATAAAAGACGGTGGTGACTCTTGCTTACCGTGACATTTCGCGAACCATCTTAAAAAACAGACAGTTCTATTCCCACCGATCATAATGACCAGTCATCTTCTTCTACCTCCAACCCGTCATTTTAGATAAACAACCTATACCTATCGACGTTGTCGGTTGCTAAAACATGTGTCATTCAAATATTCAGTACAAGCATGATAAATCCATTGTGATGGTACCAATCAACTCGTCTTGGCCTCATGAGCATCATGGTACTTGATTCATGGCCCAATTTTTCCTGTACACAAAGACCCTAAAATTCGTGTAGAAACCCTAACCATGGTAGATGCGTGTAAGGGTCCCAAAAATACAATTAAACTATGTGGTCAGCTTGCAAACATGATGATCGTCACAAATATAACAATTAAAGGTTCTAATGATGCGTAAATTGTAATAATCGAATTTGAGAAAGTTTGCAAACTGTGATGTGTCTAGGAAATGATTCTTGACGTTTTGAAGGCTGCAAATGATGTTGTTGGCTTCTGGAGATGGCCAGGAAGTGATTAGAGTCCTTCAATCGCCGGGAATCTTCCTCTAGGGCAGAAATCAAGTGCACACTTTTTATCCAATTTTTGAGTTTTTGTTCTTGCTTCCTACGACTGCAAAACCTTCCCCTTTGATCTGCAATTGTTGTATACATATAGTAGACTGAATTAGAGTTATAAAATTGCATCATATCTTTGAGAATTATGAAAATGTGATTTGATTTAATTCATGTATGATATCTTTCTAAAACAAGCTTCAATACAATCTTTTCTAACCCTAATGAGTCTTGCACGAATTGATCATCACGCTAGCTGTACATGGACTCCAAATGTGCACAAAAATCTCAAGATTTGATTTGTTTTCACTATTTTACCATTTAATTTAATTTGATTTAAATGAATAAAAAATTAAAATAAATGATAAAAGTAATAAAATAATAGGTGTAAAATCTCAGGGGTCGTGGGTCCTATTAGAAACATGTTTCAAACAAGAAAACACGGGCCCCTTTGGAAAAAATGCAAATTTGATCAATGTTGACTTTTGACAATTTTCCAAAAATTGCCAACTTTGACAGTGGACAACTCTCTCAATTTTGACCCTAGAGAGGTGTTCTTGGACTTTTTAGAAAGCTTTGGATGTCCCCTAAGCAACCCTTTTGGTCTCATCTCAATTGGATCATCCATGTTCACGTATGGAGCTTTGACCCAAAAGGTGTTTTTGTTGACTTTTCAAAATGACCCATAATGTAGAAATTCATATCTTTTTGTGGGTGCATATCTTGAACTTGTGAGCTGAAGATCAATTGTAGGGAATTTCATCCTCTTCAAAGTGAGCTTTGGATGGATAATTTTTAATAAAGTATGAATAAGTTATGCTTGGTCAAAGTTGGGTTGACTTTTACTGAGAAACCCTAATTTAGCAACTTTTAGGTTTTGCTGAATTTGGAGCATTCCTTGAGGAATCAAGATCAACCCTTGATCAAATGATGAAAGTCACTTCAAAATGATGATGTTGACCCAAAATCTTGAGGTTTGACTGTATGTGGGCCACAGTTGACTTTTGACCTAATACTGTCGATTTCTCAAGCATCTGAGCAGTTGACTGGGCAAACTTCTTTTCCAAGGAATGAAACTTGACATGTAGTGTCTTAATGACTTATTAAGACCATGGAGAGAATATGAGGCCTTTGTGTTTCACCCATCTTGATGAAAATAGAAACCCTAATTTGAGGTACATTGCCTTAGGAGGGAGTTTGTCTAGTCAACTCTTGGGCAAGCTTGAGCAAATTGAGGATCTCAATGGACATGTATTGAGTAAAATGAGAGGGAAAATTTTGGGGTACAACAGCTTCCCCTGTTCAATCTTATTAAACCTTAGGATGTAGATTGGTTGTCTGCCTTTCGTGATCTGAAGTTGGAAGATGATTGAACACTAGAGTGCCCAGAAATTTGCACTTGCGTGAAGTGGCACTTTATTTGGATATATCGGGAACGGGATTACAGATGCCATTCGGAAGTTGATGATAGAAGATTGTCATCTAGAGGATGTTGATTTCCTGAGACATTCCTTCGATGAGAGTCCCTGTTACCGTTGAAGAATCTGCTGAGGAACATTGGTATCCGTCTTGGGAGAAATAGAATTTTAGGAGCTTCAGTTGTCCTTTAATCTACTGGGGAAATATGAAACTGATCGTGTTTGATTAGGTCTCGGTCTTACAGTGTTGTGGACTGCTGTCTGGAGATAGGAGAGAAGGAACCTGGATAGTAAGGTTATGAGAAGGACCTTAGATAGTAGGGTTACTTTGATATGAAAAGCCTGGATAGTAGGGCTGTGAGAAGGAACCTGGGTAGTAGGTCTGTGAGAAGGAACCTGGATAGTAGGGTTACTTCGATATGAAAAGCCTGGATAATAGGGCTGTGAGAAGGAACCTGGGTAGTAGGGTTACTTCGATATGAAAGCCTGGATAGTAAGGCTGTAAGAAGGAACCTGGGTAAGGTTGATTTGTGAGGAGTTTAGGTAAACCTGCATCTGAAACGAGAAGGAACCTGGGTAAGGTAGCTTTGGGATAAGTTCGTGTAAAACTTCAGGAGGAACCAGGGTAAGGTTATAAGTTTGTGTAAAACTTCAGGAGGAACCTGGGTAAGGTTGCTTTTTGAGGAGTTTGGGTAAAACTGCATCTGAGCCGAGAAGGAACCTGGGTAAGGTTGCTTCGGGATAAGTTCGTGTAAAACTTCAAGAGGAACCGGGGTAAGGTTATAAGTTTGTGTAAAACTTCAGGTGGAACTCGGGTAAGGTTACTTTGAGATAAGTTTGTGTAAAACTTCAGGAGGAACCAGGGTAAGGTTACTTTGGGATAAGTTCGTGTAAAACTTCAGGAGGAACCTGGGTAAGGTTATAAGTTTGTGTAAAACTTAAGGAGGAACCTGGGTAAGGTTATAAGTTTGTGTAAAACTTCAGGAGGAACCTGAGTAAGGTTACTTTGATATGATAATGTAGATTAGTTGACCGGTTTGATTTCGGGAACTGAGTTTCCATTAGTTGTTTGTAGATGCGATCTGTATAACTGCTGGATTCGTTGAAGCTAATCGTCTTTTCTTGAAAAGATATTAAGGTTAGTTGTATACAATGCATGAAATGCAGGGTGAGATGATGTTCTCAAAATAAATGAGATTATGCTGTATATGATATGTATTCGTATGTCATGATGTATGTTCATGAAATGATGTCGGGGTATGCTCGCGTCTGGGAAAATAAATCCCTAACGGTTTCTGGAGATTTGCGAATATTCTGTCGGGAGGAGATGTTGGAGAATAAATCCGCGGGGACCAAACTTTGGGGGGAAGAGATACTCTGTTGGTAGACCTGCCGATGAGGAATAAATTTAGCTGGGGATGAAATGCTGTTGCTGGAAGTGATGAGCTCTGTTGGAGATTGAGCTTCTGTATCTGTAGAAATAAACTCCGCTTGGGGGATGAAATTTATTGACTCGCCCGCGATTACGAACCTCGGCTGGGGATATTTATGTCCTGTTTCAAGAAAGTTGACATCAATGATTTTTGGATACTTTTACTCTGTGGGGAGTGTATGTACCAATAATCATGTTCCAAAGTTGACTCTACCCCGATACCTGCTGGGTAGAGTAACCGTTGGGTTTGGCACTTCTTATTTTTCCTTGTTTCTGGAATTATAAGTAATTGTCTTTTGTTTCTTATGTAAATATTTATGAGCAACAATCATTTTCAAATGCATATATCAAAAATAAATCATTGGACGTTCTTGCAAAACAAAACAGAAAAAGAAACAAATTGAAGTTTTGTAAAAATGACTTGTATTGATTATGAAATTGGCCTGTAATAGGCGTTTTGTGCAAAGAGGCTGACGTTCTAGTAAGAGAACGCCGCTGAAAGATAGAAATTATACAATTTGTATAAAAGAAAAACAGCTATGTGAAACAACCCCATTGGGTACCAACTCTTCTATTGCCTTTATATCTTCAAGCGTCTCATCACTTTGCTACTTGGCCGAAGGTTGATCAGATTGATTGGCGTCGTCCGAGCTTGATAGTCGATACCGAAGTCTGGTCGCAAGATGATCCAATGAGACATAGTGTTACGCTTCAATCCCTAACTTTTTCCTGGACCACCTTTTCGGGTTTTCAGTCCACCGGGATACCCTTTTTTTCCCAAGCCTCCCTTTCGGGTTTTCGACTTGCCGGGTGTATAGATTTTTTCATTTTCATCCCTTACTTTTGCCCGAACCCTTTTGGTTCACCGGGAAGCCCTTATTTTTCCTAGGCAAGTCAACCTAGCGGGTCTTTGATTATGCGTAGTATCTTTTCACTATGTCTGCATTGACAGGGTGAGGAAGGTCGTCACCATCCATGGTGGTTAGAATCATAGCTCCTCCCGAGAAAATGTTCTTAACCACAAATGACCCTTCGTATGTGGGGGTCCATTTGCCCCTGGGATCACCTTGCGGCAGTATGATGCGTTTGATCACTAGATCCCCGACTTGATATTCTTGATGCCTGACTTTCTTGTTAAAAGCCTTGATCATTTGCTTTTGATACGTCTGGCCATGGCAGCTAGCAGTAAGTCTTTTTTCATCGATTAGATTTAGTTGATCAAGTCGGGTTTGGATCCAGTCGTCTTCGTTCAAACCTGCATCCTTCATAATCCTGAGAGACGGTATCTGAACTTTGATTGGTAGGACTGCCTCCATGCCTTATACAAGAGAGTAGGGTGTTTCCCCTGTCGATGTACGTGTTGAGGTACAGTACCCATGAAGAGAGAATGGTAACATCTCGTGCCAGTCTTTATATGTCACTGTCATCTTCTACACAATCTTCTTAATGTTCTTGTTAGCTGCTTCAACAGCGCCATTCATCTTCGGCCGATAGGGAGAAGAATTATGATGTTGTATCTTGAACTGTTTACAAAGCTCGGTGATCATCGCGTTATTGAGATTTGTACAATTGTCAGTAATAATCCTCTCTGATACACCATATCGACATATCAGATTGTGTCGGATAAACCGTGCCATGATGTTCTTGGTTACTGTAGCGAAAGAGGCCGCCTCAACCCACTTTGTAAAATAATCAATGGATACTAAGATGAAACGATTCCCATTAGACGTAGTAGGTCTGATCTCGCCGATCATGTTGATACCCCACATCACAAAGGGTCAAGGAGCCGTCAAGACATTCAGAGGAACCGGCGGTATATGCACCTTATCAGCGTAGATTTGGCACTTATGACAAGTTCAAGAGTGCTGATAACAATCGGCTTCCATAGTTGACCAGTAATATCCTGCCCGTATGATCTTCTTAGCCATGGTGTGTCCACTAGAATGGGTTCCGAAGGTGCCGTCATGTAGATCTGTCATGATCCTCTCTGCTTCCCTCTTGTCTACACACCGTAGTAGTGTGGAGTCATGGTTGTGTTTATAGAGGATCCCATTACTAAGGAAGAATTTTGCAGCGAACCTTCTCATAAACTTCTTATCATTGACAGATGCCCCTTCGGGATACTCCTGAACCTCAAGATACCTTTTGACTTCGTGAAACCAGGGTTTGTCTGCCACTTCTTCGATATCGATCTCGCAGGAGTGTGCTGGTTCATCCAACCTCTCAATGGAAATTTTGGGAGCCTCATTGTCCCACCTAACCTTGAACATATAAGACATGGTAGCTAGCGCTTCCGCTAACTGGTTCTCCTCTCATGGGAAATGTTCAAAGGTTACCTCCTTAAAGTGTGGGAGCAATTTCAGTACATACTCTTTGTAAGGAATGAGATTCTGGTGCTTCGTATCCCGCTCGCCTTTGATCTGACTTATCACCAGAGCGGAATCCCCGAATACACTCAAGAACTTAATTCTCAGGTCAATAGCAGCTCGAAGACCCATGATGCATGCTTCATACTCCGCCATGTTGTTGGTGCAGTTAAAACATAACCGGGCGGTGAATGGAGTATGACAGCCCTTAGGAGATATGATTACAGCACCAATGTCGTTACCCAGCATGTTCGAGGCTCCGTCAAAATACATAAACCATCGGGATCCTTCCTCGGGTCCTTCATCTGGTCCAGGTTCTTCGTAGTCAATCACCAACATAATATTCTCATCCGAGAACTCAAAATTCATAGACTGGTAGTCATCCACGGCCTGATGAGCCAAATGATCAGCCAATACACTCCACTTTATTGCTTTTTGGGTCGTATATTATATTTCATACTCGGTTAAGATCATTTGCCACCTTGCTATCCTTCCGGAGAGAGCGGGCTTCTCGAAAATATACTTGATCGGATCCATCTTTGATATCAACAAGGTAGTGTGAGTCAGCATATACTGTCTCAGTCGGCGAGTAGCCCATGCCAAAGCGCAGCAAGTTTTATCGGGCAATGAGTATCGGGTCTCACATTCGGTAAACTTTTTGCTAAGGTAGTATATTACGTGCTCTTTTCGACCAGACTCGTCATGCTGCCCCAACACACACCCCATTGAATTGTCTAGCACTGTCAAGTATAATATCAAAGGTCTTCCTTCAACTGGAGGCATCAGAATTGGCGGTTCTTGAAGGTATCCCTTGATTCTTTTGAAAACAGTCTGGCATTCATCATTCCATTTTACCACTTGATCTTTCTTCAGAAGCTTGAAGATTGGCTCACAAGTAGCAGTCATATGTGAAATTAACTTGGCGATGTAATTCATATGTCCCAAGAAATCTATAACTTCCTTCTCTATGTAGGGAACCAGTATCTCTTGTATAGCTTTTACTTTGCCAGGGTCTACCTGAATACCCTTGTCACTGACAACGAAACCCAGAAGCTTACCAGACCTTACCCCGAAGGTACACTTGTTCGGATTCAACCTTAACTTATACGTCTTCAACCTGTCAAACAATTTCTGGAGATGATCAAGGTGCTCTTCCTCAGTCTGAGACCTGGCTATCATGTCATCAACATAGACCTCGATCTCGTGGTAAATCATATCATGGAACAGAGCGACCATGGTGCATTGATAAGTTGCCCCAACATTCTTTAACCCAAAAGGAATCACCTTGTAGCTGAAGGTTCCCCACTGTGTAATTAAGGTTGTCTTCTCCATGTCTTCAGGAGCCATCTTGTCCTGGTTATAGCCAGAGAAACCATCCATGAAGGATAAGATTTTGTGTTGCGCGGTATTGTCGACCAGAACGTCAATGTGAGGAAGTGGGAAGTCATCCTTGGGGCTTTCCCTGTTCAGATCCCTGTAATCAACACACATTCGTACCTTTCCGTCTTTCTTAGGTACTGGAACAACGTTGGCGACCCACTACGGATAAGAAGTGACAGCCAAGAATCCTGCGTCGAACTGTTTCATAACCTCTGCCTTGATTTTATCTGACATTTCAGGATGCATATGGCGGACCTTCTGCTTAACCGGAGGACAGTCTTCTTTAGTCGGCAGGCGATGTACCACAATATCAGTGTCTAAACCAGGCATGTCTTCGTAGGACCAGGCAAAGATCTCAACATAGTCATGCAACATATGTATCAACATCTGTTTGACGCTAAGCTCCAGATTTGCACCTATTTTAACCTCTTTTCTGTCTTCCTCAGTACCCAAATTCACTGTCTCAACCGGCTCTTCATGGGTCTGTATGGCCCTTTCTTCCTGCTGTAATAGCCTAGCAAGTTCTCCAGGCACCTCACAACCATCCTCACCTTCGTCCTCGGCTTGGTTGATCGGATTTTTGAAGTCATAACTGGAAATAGCAGAGTTGTTATCAATGGGATCCATAGTGGATATGGATCTTCATTATGATACGTGAGTGTGTGTAAGAGAATAGTCTTTTTGATAAAGTGAAAATAGAAAAGAAAAACAGAGAGCGCAAAATTTGTATGCAAGAAACATCCAATGCTTTATTAATGATTATGAAATGACAAATAATAGCCCTTACAAGCAAAGCCAAGGTGCCTCAAGCAAGGCACCGGGCCGTAAAGTTTCAAATTTTTTATTACAAATCTTAAAACAAATAGGTCAATTACTGCGGAATAAAAGAAACAGGTATGAAGTCCCTAGCCGTCCAATTACTCGGTCCACCATTGGTAGTTGGGTAGATCCAACTGTCAATGTCTAATTCCTCTTCATTGTCTTTATTGGCGTTAATCCCACAATTGCTGATGTGTAGGGGAGGTCCTCCAACCCGAGCGTGTCTAACAGCCCTTTGAGCCCCTGTAGTAAAGCTCAAACCAAATTTGTCAGTTTTTTGAGTGAAATCGGGGAGCTGACCCCAATTGGCACACCCACCTTCTTCAACCATGGCCCTGACGTCTTTGAGAGAAGCCATCTTCAAAGGAGGTTTGTTTCTAGTAGTTTCAGTTGATGCCAAGATCTGAGGGACCTCTTCAAAATTATGACAGGGAGTTTCAATGAATTCCCTGTCCATTTCTACGTAGCGGAAGGAGTTGAGATGACTCACCATATATTCTTCCTCACCCCGCACCATGACAATCTTTCTTTTCACCGGATATTTCAGCATTTGGTGGAGTGTGTCATACCCTGATTTTTGACCTAAGATCCCGCATTCCATCCGCATCATTGCATGGCAAGAGTTCACAAGCAATTCGACCTATTTTTGCCAATTCCCGAGTCAGATTTCAAAAATTCATAACTTCTTCAAATTTCAATATTTTGAGGGGTTATTTTTTGCATATGATTTTTCTTGACACCATCTACAATTTTTCTTTACAAGACAAGAGATGATTATGCATTGAAAAGCCACGAAAAAGTTATTAACGTTCGAAGTTGTTTCACGAATTTAATGGAATTTGATTCTTAATTTTGGACTATGTTTTATCCGACCATAAATTTTATACTTTCTCTTCTTTTATTTTTAATTCCATGAAAAAAATCCTAAAAAAATATTTAGTTCATGTCATCTTAATTTTCTTTACATTATTATTTAAAATATCAAAAAAAAGTAGTCTCTTCAAGTTTCATTTAGATTTTTATTCTTAAGTCAAAATTATAGTCTTCTAGATTTAATTTAGTAAAAATCTCAACAAAAAAAAACATGTCTTAGCATTATTTTATTTTTAGCATTTCACTTTAATCACAATTAATATATAGTTAATATCTTTTCCTTTTAATTCTTTTAGTTATTATAATTTTCATTTTGTTTCTTTCAATATTAATCTTGATTTGGTTCTAATTTTAATTCAACTTTTTAGTTGAGTTATTATTAAAATTAAAATTAATTTTAATTTCTCTTTAATTTTCATGTTTTGGAAATTTTTAGTTTAATATTTTTTATTTTTATTTTTTGTTATTATTATTGTTATTATTATTATTATGCTATTCCTCTCCTTGTAAAAAATGTCCAAACAAATACCAAGTCTAAACCTTGCTTCAATTTTCATCCAAACCTGTCCACCAAAACAACAAATATATGAAAACAAAATCAGTCCATTATTTTGAGAGAAAAAGTGAGGGAAAATACATGTATGGTTACATGGAAAAGTCAGAAAAATGCAAAGTAGAAAAGGGACCTTTCAATGATAATTTTACTGCTGCACATCAGTCCAAAAATAATGCCCCAAACTGTAGTTTGCTTGCTGTCCAGAACAAACTGCTCCAAACATTACCCAGAATGGTTAAATTTTTCCTGCATCAAGAAGGCATAAGGCAATTGACATAAACTAGAATTCAACTGATATTTGGCTCCAATTTTTCCCTCTAATTCTATGATACATTCACTATAAAAACAGAAGCAAAAAGAAAAACGGGGGGGACACAACAAAAACCAAAAAATTATATACAGTAACTCATTTCCTGCTCACTCTCACTCTACACTCCATTTCAGTGAGCTATGGTTCTTCCTCACTCTTTACCATCTCTCTGTCTCTCATCTCTTGTTCTAACTCTTGTTCTCTTTGCATCTGAGGTCACTTCTTCATCAGTTAATGTCACCAAAATTGGCAATGGCTATAGTCTTACCTCCATTCAAGAGACCTCTGATGGTGCCCTTCTTGGACTCCTTCAAATTAACAAGAAAACCAAAATCTATGGCCCTGATATTCCCCTTCTCAGATTCTATGCCAAGCATGAAACAAATAACCGTTTAAGGGTACACATAACAGATGCAAACAAGCAAAGATGGGAAGTACCCTACAGCCTAATCCCAAGGGAACAACCACCATCATCAACCACTTCACCATCCGAAACTCACTCAGACACGACCCTTGCCGTCTCTCTTCCAGTTCTGCATAAAACCCAACTACCGTTCTGCCATCAATTACTACCTTACGCATAAAAGACAAGCCATCAACATCTTCACCTCTTCACTGTTTCGCAGCTACAACATATTTCAGATATTCTTAACCAACAAGAATAACACAACGACATCCTGTAACAACTTCAGCATCCTTGTTCTGATAATTTTTCTTTTCGCCTGTGTGGGTTTCTAAAGAAAAGCAGTTAGTATGTAAATAACTATACCATGATCACAAGGCAGCACCATGTACATATCTAGATGTTAGATGTGCTGGAAAGAGAAAGCAGCACTCTTTGGTTCCCTCGTTTCACAGTCCGCAAAAACAAAGTTCTTCAAAACCGCAACCATAACCACTCCACACGTTCAACAACCTTCACGTCCTTCTTCCTTGAACTGTAATGAACTCGCCAAGTTTTCCGCCATTGCTGAATCCTGGCGGGGTTCTGATGGCCCTTTTAAACCATTACATGTGATGAATCCTATGAGACTTGCTTTCATTCGGTCTGGATTATGTCGACATTTCAAGAAGGACCCTTACAGTGCTAAGCCCCTCGAAGGACTTAAAATTGCTGATGTGGGCTGTGGAAGAGGAATTCTTTCCGATCCATTAGCTCGGATGGGAGCTACTGTGACGGGTATTAATGCTGTGGAAAAGAATATCCACATTGCTCGACTTCATGCTGAATCAGATCCAGCAACTTCAACTATTGAATTTTGTTGCACAACAGCTGAGAAGCTGGTTGAAGAAGGAAGAAAATTTGATGCAGTCATGGCCTTGGAGGTGATTGAGCATGTTGCAGAACCTGCAGAGTTCTGCAAATCTCTGTCAGCATTAACAATTCCAGACGGAGCTACGATCATATCAACAATTAATCGTTCAATGAGAGCTTATGCAACTGCCATTGTTGCTGCAGAATACATCCTTATTGTCGCTCTCTTCAACGAACACACTATGTTTGTGCACAGGGTGATCAATCTTGTTGGTGCTCAGAAAGCTTCCCTTCATCCAGATGATATGATGCTGCTGACAGGACTGCAAATGCTTCATGTGTGAAGGAACATATTGTGAAAAGCATACCTGATGCATCTCAATCTAGCCAAGCAGCAACTCCTAGAGATATTGAGGATTCTCGCCAGTCTTTAAAACCAAACACTTTCTTGCATCATAATTTCTCTACATAAATCAAATGCAGTCCAGGAAAAATATGGAGTTCAATCCTATTGATCAAGATGTCAACAAATTCAAAGTATCAGATGATGTAGGGGATAGACAGTTTGATTCTAATCAAACAACGGTCCTGGAGTGATTGGAACGCCCAAAAAAACAATTTCACCTCCAGCCGAAAAGTCTAAAGTTATGGAATCAGATACAACACAACTTCAGGATTCACTTTCTCAATTGAAGGTATACGAGAATCAAAATGTGATCATAGCACACCATATTCGCGTTCCAGAGACTGATCGTCGCCGGCTGACCTTTGGTACCATTGGGGTTGCAACAGAATTTGATTCTTTGACGCATCAACCTCAGTTTCAATTAATAGGAGCCGCTGAAACGGCAAGTGGAGAATGCTCCAACCACCGGAAACCACCTTGGATCCGACGACACCAGGACACACTGTCCACTTCCAGAAGCCACTGCATTAATCCGCCAGATCGCGAGACCCACCGCTCCACCTCACCAACACGCAATCAACAACTACTCCGTTCATCTTCGTCGCCAACACAAGATTAGCACATGAGGTTCAAGAAGCTTCCGTCATTCAAGGCTACATTCTTCATCATCAAAATCACCGGAGGCTTGACTGGGCTCTCGTTCAACTAGAAGCAAGAACGCGACGGATTGTGCATTCTTTTAGTCATATATACTTGATTCAAGATTTTCAGGTTTGCTTTTCATATTTTAATTTCTCACTAATTGTGTTTGATCCATGAAAATAGAGGTTAGATTTGGAATCAGTGTGATGAAACGATGTAGGTAGTGCCAATATCCAATGGGCCTTATCCTGTGACCCGCTCTGGTCCAACAACACCTTAGTTTTTTTATTTATTTTTATTTGTTTGAAACATTTTGGGCTTCAACCCAACCAGTAACCTGAGCCCATCCCAATTTTCACCTCAAAATTCTCTGAGTTTATGTTTCACCTCCTTTTATTATTAATATAGTTTAGATTTTAATTAGGAATTTTATAATGAATTTAGTTTATATTTAAATTAGTTTAGATATAATTTAGTAATTTTGGAGCTTTAATAACTTTATAATTCTTCTCTAGTTTAGATTTAGTTTAGTAATTCTTTAGAATTTTATTTGATTTAGTTTAGCAACTTTGAAATTTTTATTTGTTTTAGCAACATTAGGATTTTAATTTATTTTAGATTTAATTTATTAACTTTAAAATTTAATTTAGTTTAGGTCTAATTTAGTACTTTTTAGAATTATTTTTATATTCTTAGAACTTGTAGTTAGTTTAGAATTATCTTAGCAAGTGATCTTAATTATTTTAATTCAGTTCAAATAGCTTCTTTAGATAATTAGTTACGTTCTCTTTTATTTAAATATCTCTGGCATTTTAATTTTTCGGTGCCTTTTGGTCATTAACCTGTTTTGTTAGATTTATTTTCCTTGTGAATTTTGATTGCTTATATTTTGATGTCTATTTTATTTTGCTCGCTCGATTTAATCCAAGGGAAAGAATTAATTTGTTGACTTCATGTCATCGAGTATCTAATACGATTGTATGAACCCCTTCATACATTTTTAATTTTGTAAATCTTAAGTTAAATCTCCTCAAAACCTAATTTCAAAATCACACCTTTTAAGTCAAAACTTCGACACTATGTCGTCGTATCTTCAAAAATCTCGTCCGTACCCATCTTTTAGCCAAACGAATCATTTTAATCAAACAAACAATTTTAACCAAAAAACAGATATTTCAAAAGGTTCCTGCGGAGTACCGCAGATGCATTGGATGCTAATACCTTCCCATTGTATAACCAACCCCCGAACCCTCAATCTCTTTCAAAAACGCATTGTATTTTTATTACTTTTAAGTATTATTTCACATTGCATATTTTAGGGTTTTATTTCGCTCTTTTCCCTTTTCCCTTGGAAATAATAAAGCGCGGTGGCGAATCTTGCTTTTTGTGAGTCAAGTTAATTAATAGCTTGATCTCCGATTTTCACCGCTACAGAATTGGTGACTCTGCTGGGGAAAGATTGACCTCTTGCTGGTCCATCCCTAAGTGGGTTAAGCCTAATTTGTTTTATCTGTTTTATCATTATTTGATTGTTTGATTATATGTATATATTATGATTATTTGGGTGTTGATAATATTTACAAAGGACAAGTCCTATACCCGGACTAAGTTACACTTAGGAATAGGACGGGCGTTATAGTCATGTTAACTTTGATGGAGTAATCCCGAAGAAGGAGGCATGAGATCCCCCACTCAGTGGAAGGCCCTTTTGAACGTAATGTCTGTTTACCGAGTAATCGGGAAGACATTATTATTTTCGACCTAGGAGCCAGAGAAGCTGGGAACCGTAGTACCCTAACCCATCTTGGCCTTTTAGGTGTAGCGCAGAGATTATAACAGAGTAATCCGGAAGTAATTGTTACGCGATGCTACGCTCGGATGAGTTTCTCTTGAGAATATTGCTGATTATTGAGTAATCAAGACGTTGGTAATATCCGAAGGAGGAGTGTAGACTCCGGGAACTCTTAGAACCTTGTTCTACAGGTGTGATTAAACCGTTAGTACATACCTTGGGGGTGTTCCTTACCTTGACTCCATGCTCGTGACGTTGAACCTTTCGACTTTATTTGTGACCTTGCTTGTGGTTGTTGCATAGCCATGCATTCATGCATCCATAAAACCCTTTTCACTTGACTTTGAAGGAATTTGGAGGTCTTTCTTTATAAACATCACAAGTTTCGTCAAGCTCAATGGATCTTGGGTGTTGATAGGGCGAAAACCCTAATCCACCAAAATGGATGATTGATCTTGATGATAACTTGATCAATGTTTGGAGCCAATTTAAAATTCATCTTCTATCTTCATACTTTGATGTTTACAACTTAATATCTTGAGTTCCTTGACAATCAAATAAAACTCTCTTTTGCATATCATACATCATTCTACATTTTTTTTGTTTCACTTTCAAAGGTCTTTTTCCAAGTCTTATTTTTCCTTTGGTCTCACTAGTACAACACTCGCGCTAAGAGGACAATGGAGAATATCAAGCAAGAGGTTTCTGAACTCCGTAGAGAGATGACTATTTTGAAAGCTAGTATGGAGCACTTAACTGGTTTGGTCGAAATTTTGGTTTCCGCCCAAGTCAATCCTTCTAGGAGGGACGAAGCGATGATAAAAGTCTTCACTGAAACTCTAGAATCATTCTCTCATGAGAAGGTGTTGGTTAATGCACCTAATGACTTTCCTGACAAGGTGAATATTGGAGTGCGTCTAGAAGAAGATGTCGGAAAGGGATGTTCATATGAAGATGGTAACTCAACTAATGGTGTGAAGAAGTTTGATAATAACTTTTCCAAGAAGAGAACCAGAGGAAGAAATAATCATTGTCAGAATCATCATGTTTCTCCTATTCATCAACAGAATCAACAAGTTCCTAATAAGAGGAAAACCCAGTTTGATCCAATTCCAATCACCTATACAGAGTTGTTCCCTATCCTGATGCAGAGGAATTTGGTTCAGACCTGACCTCCACCGAAGGTTCCTGAGAAGATACATTGGTACTACAAAGCTGATTTGGCTTGTACTTTTCATCAAGGTGCTCCTGGGCATGACTTGGAGGGTTGCCTTGCTTTGAAGATTGAGGTTCAGAAGTTGGTCAGAAGTGGTATCTTGTCATTCAAGGACGTTGGTTTTGAAGTTCAAATCAAACATGCGCCGAAGAGTAAACACGATTGATGGTCACTTTGAGTTTTGAAGGATGTTTTCGGTAATTCAAGTACAGATGGAAAGCCTTCCTAGATTATTAACTTATTCATGCTTTTTGTAATTTTTCTTATTTATCAAAACATTGTTTGCATGTAAGAACTTGTTTGCATCTGAATGATTATCTTAATACAATGAGCATGTTTGTCTTGAAGAAATTCATTCGTTTCACTCATATTTGTTTTCAAATTTTAAATTTCTTTTTGCACTATGATACCAAATTGTTGCTCATTCTCTTGCCTAGGCAGAGATTGAAGGGAGGATGATGATCTAAAGAACACAAAATCTCTGGTTGTTTGCTTTTGGATAAAATCTTACTGATGATGTACAAGCATTGTTTCAAATCCCTAAACACCGGAGATATAAGGAAGATAATCCCTTGCTAACCCCTTTTGAGCCTTTGAAGCGGAAGTTTCTTTTCTATACGAAAAAACCTTGAATTTTAACCTGGGGCAGGGTAGTTTTTTTAGTTAATCTGACTGAGTGTTCAAACTTCATAAGGAAGATGTTTTTTGAAGAGAAACTACGAGGGCTATCCTTCATGAATAATGAATCTAGAAGATGTGGAACCACAATGTTATCCCTCATTCATCAAGAAACGAGGCAATCACAATCCTCTCAACGAGCAAAGACAAGCTAATGTCACACATTTTGTTCAAAAAGTCAAAAATCGAGAAAAAGAAAAAGCCTGCTAAGTCAAAAAACATGAAAATGTGTGACTTAGGCAAAATTAAGGCATCCCGCTGGACTGTCAATTCAAAAGAATTAGTTCAGGAAAAAGTTAGGGAAAATAAAAATTGCAAAGAAAAGGACTGCAAAGAAAAGTCCTCAGCAAAGAACAAATTGGTGACTACAAACACGAAGACATAAGGGTGGTTTCTACTCCGAAAACCTCGTCGTTTCCTTAATCGTCACAAAATCCTTTCGAGAGATGAACACTCATGTTGAATTAACTGAACATAGGATTGGAGAACATCATGAAGGGGGTGGGCACCAAATATTTTGAGCCTTAAAAATCTTTTTTCTAAAAAACCATGAACCAGACCATATTACAACCTTCAATAGTCCTAATTGAAGCAAGGTTATTTTGAAAGCATACTTCAATGAGATAGTGTTCCTGACTCCCATGAATGTTCTAAATAGTTATGTTGGTATCATATGTTTTTCCTACACAAAAATAAATGGTGCTCTAACTCCCAAAATTTGGGCGATATCTTTTCAAAATCTTCAAGACTTACATAACTGTTGCATTAGAATTTTCATTCTCATTGTAAATTTTTTCTAACTGCAAAACATTTGTTTGATATCAAGGAAACTCACATAAGCACCAGTGATGAGTTTATTCTTTTAAGGCTTGAAACTATGACTGAGTAATTGGAGTATCATTTTAAGAAAAAAATCATATCCAGGGGCATGTCACCTGAAGACCTTAAGCACGGACATGTTGCTTCTCCTAATTAATGCTTTCCCAACTTGTTTACTCTTTTGGGGCAAAATTTGAAGACTTTGTTGTGCCAACTACAGTCAATCCGGGGCAATCACGTCGAGATTTGATGAATTCCTCTAAGAGTTTGAAGACACCAGAGCATGGTGAATGCCAGGTCTTTTGTAAAATCCTCTTGAGACGATTTCTCCTCATCAACCAGATAGCTTGGGGCATGTTAGAAGTGAAGCTATTCGCAAGAATTGTCGTGGAACATGCAGCTTATCAGCAGTAAACTTGGGGCATCCAAAATTAATCCCAGGGGCAATCCAGATTTGTCAAGATACGTTTTTCATACATTATCAGAGGGTGGTGTTCCCAGTATCTCCAGCTAAGCAAGACTTCTTTCCAGCTGAAACTTTGTTTGTGTTGTTATCCTTTCAATGGGTTGTTTGCAATAGAAGACTAGACTTTAGCCTTTCTACCGGAAAATATCTTCCTCTCCAAAGAGATTTAAGCCTTGTAAAAGGACTTTGCTCCAATGATGGATTTTGTTTTCTATCTCCAGTAATGTTCCCATCTTGTTGAGATTAGCTGAGTGTTGGGTTTGTGTTGTGATGTCTTATCATCTTCTGTCTATCTCCCCTGTCTATTTTGTCAGCACATACATGGAATTCATTTATTCATTCACACTTGCATCATGCACGCACAGTTGTATTTGTTGATGTCATTGAAGTTCGTATACCTTGGTTATGTCTATTCAAATAATGTATTTGATCTTTCCAAGTAGAGTGCCAACTTAAGCAGAAAGTGCGTCTTCTTTCTAATTCCCCACTGAGTTAACTCTCGTGGAAGAATCTTGCTTTAGCTTTCCTTTTCCATCTCTGGATAGGGTAAATCCCCATTTGAGTTGTTTCCTCATTGGGTGGAGTCTTGTTTGACTATTTTCTCTCTAGTTTATTCCTGGATTGAGCTTTGTCTCTTGTGAACGATACCCTGTGGATCTCTCTAGGCTGTGAAACCTAGATGAAGAGTGCATTTACTTTGCAATTTAAATACTTGGTCTCCTCAAGAAGGATCTATTCATGGTTCCCCATTGAAGATGAACTTTATCCCCCTGCAGTGTTATCACAACCTTCTTTTAGAATATCGACATGACAACAAGCGACTGACTCTTTATTTGAGCAGTTTGATTATTTCTGATTTCTCTACGACAAATGGCGGTCTCTTCATGAGCAGTTTGTCCATCCTCGATGAAATTATTGATTCTCACCTCCAGCAATATCTTCATGATATTTTATGGGTATCTTTTTGGGAAACAGCAAGCGGCAGTCTCTTCATGAGGCAACTTGTGTGTTATGGATACTCTTGACAAACAGCAAGCGGCAGTCTCTTCATGAGGCAACTTGTGTGTTATGGATACTCTTGACAAACAGCAAGCGGCAGTCTCTTCATGAGGCAACTTATGTGTTATGGATACTCTTTACAAACAGCAAGCGGCGGCCTCTTCATGAGCAACTTGTTCGTTATGGATACTCTTGACAAACATCAAGCGGCAGTCTCTTCATGAGCAACTTGTTTGTTATTGTCACCTTTGAAAACAACAAGCGGCGGTCTCTTCATGAGCAACTTGTGTGTTATTGGTAATTTTGAAAAGAAAACAACAAGCGGCAGTCTCTTCACGGACAACTTGTATGTTATCAACACTTTTAAAACAACAAGCGGCAGTCTCTTCATGGACAACTTGTATGTTATCAACACTTTTAAAAACAGCAAGCGGCAGTCTCTTCATGGACAACTTGTATGTTATCATCATTTTTTTTTAAAACGGCAAGTGGCAGCTTCTTCATGAGCAGCTTGTACGTTAGTATTTTTGGAAGACAGCAAGTGGCAGCTTATCTATTTGAGCAGCTTGTGTGCTTTAATATTCCTTGAAGACAACAAGTGACAGCTTCTTCATGAGCAGCTTGTGGGTTATTAGCAACAAGTGGCAGACTCTTCATGAGCAGCTTGTGTGCTTTGATATTCTTTGAAGACAGCAAGTGGCAGCTTTATGAGCAGCTTGTGGGTTATTAGCAACAAGTGGCAGACTCTTCATGAGCAGCTTGTGTGCTTTGATATTCTTTGAAGACAGCAAGTGGCAGCTTTATGAGCAGCTTGTGGGTTTTTGGCAAAAAGTGGCAGACTCTTCATGAGCAGCTTGTGTGCTTTAATATTCTTTAAAGACAGCAAGTGGCAGTCTCTTCATGAGCAGCTTGTATGTTATTGATACCTTTGAAAGGAAGCACGTGGCGGCCTCTTTATTTGAGCAGCTTGTGTATCCCCAACAATAATGTCTACTCAGCAAATGGCATCCCTTTCAGAAAAGTCCCGTGGGGAAGTTTGTTATTTTATCTTTTTCAAGCGACATCTTGGTTAGAGAAGAAATGTGTTACTGTTCTTGGTGAAATTCAGAAATCAGAGATGTTATCTCCAGCCACAGTGCTGATGTCAATCATTTCCTTTTCCAGTCGCAGTACTGATGTCAATCATATGCTTTTCCAGCCACAGTGCTGATGTCAATCATTTCCTTTTCCAGTCTCAGTGCTGATGTAAATCATTTCTTTTTCTAGTCTTCGTACTGATGTAAATCATCTCTTTTCCAGTCTCAATACTGATGTAAATCATTCATTTCTTTCCTCAAAGTTATTCTTTAATAAGAGTCTCTCATTTGAAGTCTATGACTTTGTTTCCCCAGTGGAGTTGTAATCTCTTCCCCAATGGGATTATTGTATAATGTGCTTGGTTTCTCCAGCAGTAGTTTGCCTCATACGGAATCCTTCCTCATTAAATTCAAAATGTTACATTCATATCGGATCATAAACACAATTGCGGTATCTTATGGCCAAAAATTACGTATTCCATATTTAAGTCCCTTCGATCTCGTCGAAATGAAGATTCCAATCTTCATATCTCCGGATAGAAGAAACTTAAATAAGGGCATCTGTCATACCATGATTTTTGACCTAAGATCCCGCATTCCATCCGCATCATTGCATGGCAAGAGTTCACAAGCAATTCGACCTATTTTTGCCAATTCCCGAGTCAGATTTCAAAAATTCATAACTTCTTCAAATTTCAATATTTTGAGGGGTTATTTTTTGCATATGATTTTTCTTGACACCATCTACAATTTTTCTTTACAAGACAAGAGATGATTATGCATTGAAAAGCCACGAAAAAGTTATTAACGTTCGAAGTTGTTTCACGAATTTAATGGAATTTGATTCTTAATTTTGGACTATGTTTTATCCGACCATAAATTTTACACTTTCTCTTCTTTTATTTTTAATTCCATGAAAAAAATCCTAAAAAAATATTTAGTTCATGTCATCTTAATTTTCTTTACATTATTATTTAAAATATCAAAAAAAAGCAGTCTCTTCAAGTTTCATTTAGATTTTTATTCTTAAGTCAAAATTATAGTCTTCTAGATTTAATTTAGTAAAAATCTCAACAAAAAAAAACATGTCTTAGCATTATTTTATTTTTAGCATTTCACTTTAATCACAAAAAATATATAGTTAATATCTTTTCCTTTTAATTCTTTTAGTTATTATAATTTTCATTTTCTTTCTTTCAATATTAATCTTGATTTGGTTCTAATTTTAATTCAACTTTTTAGTTGAGTTATTATTAAAATTAAAATTAATTTTAATTTCTCTTTAATTTTCATGTTTTGGAAATTTTTAGTTTAATATTTTTTATTTTTATTTTTTGTTATTATTATTGTTATTATTATTATTATGCTATTCCTCTCCTTGTAAAAAATGTCCAAACAAATACCAAGTCTAAACTTTGCTTCAATTTTCATCCAAACCTGTCCACCAAAACAACAAATATATGAAAACAAAATCAGTCCAATATTTTGAGAGAAAAAGTGAGGGAAAATACATGTATGGTTACATGGAAAAGTCAGAAAAATGCAAAGTAGAAAAGGGACCTTTCAATGATAATTTTACTGCTACACATCAGTCCAAAAATAATGCCCCAAACTGTAGTTTGCTTGCTGTCCAGAACAAACTGCTCCAAACATTACCCAGAATGGTTAAATTTTTCCTGCATCAAGAAGGCATAAGGAAATTGACATAAACTAGAATTCAACTGATATTTGGCTCCAATTTTTCCCTCTAATTCTATGATACATTCACTATAAAAACAGAAGCAAAAAGAAAAACGGGGGGGACACAACAAAAACCAAAAAATTATATACAGTAACTCATTTCCTGCTCACTCTCACTCTACACTCCATTTCAGTGAGCTATGGTTCTTCCTCACTCTTTACCATCTCTCTGTCTCTCATCTCTTGTTCTAACTCTTGTTCTCTTTGCATCTGAGGTCACTTCTTCATCAGTTAATGTCACCAAAATTGGCAATGGCTATAGTCTTACCTCCATTCAAGAGACCTCTGATGGTGCCCTTCTTGGACTCCTTCAAATTAACAAGAAAACCAAAATCTATGGCCCTGATATTCCCCTTCTCAGATTCTATGCCAAGCATGAAACAGATAACCGTTTAAGGGTACACATAACAGATGCAAACAAGCAAAGATGGGAAGTACCCTACAGCCTAATCCCAAGGGAACAACCACCATCATCAACCACTTCACCATCCGAAACTCACTCAGACACGACCCTTGTCATCTCTCTTCCGGTTCTGCATAAAACCCAACTACCGTTCTGCCATCAATTACTACCTTACGCATAAAAGACAAGCCATCAACATCTTCACCTCTTCATTGTTTCGCAGCTACAACATATTTCAGATATTCTTAACCAACAAGAATAACACAACGACATCCTGCAACAACTTCAGCATCCTTGTTCTGATAATTTTTCTTTTCGCCTGTGTGGGTTTCTAAAGAAAAGCAGTTAGTATGTAAATAACTATACCATGATCACAAGGCAGCACCATGTACATATCTAGATGTTAGATGTGCTGGAAAGAGAAAGCAGCACTCTTTGGTTCCCTCGTTTCACAGTCCGCAAAAACAAAGTTCTTCAAAACCGCAACCATAACCACTCCACACGTTCAACAACCTTCACCTCCTTCTTCCTTGAACTGTAATGAACTCGCCAAGTTTGCCGCCATTGCTGAATCCTGGCGGGGTTCTGATGGCCCTTTTAAACCATTACATGTGATGAATCCTACGAGACTTGCTTTCATTCGGTATGCATTGTGTCGACATTTCAAGAAGGACCCTTACAGTGCTAAGCCCCTCGAAGGACTTAAAATTGCTGATGTGGGCTGTGGAGGAGGAATTCTTTCCGAGCCATTAGCTCGGATGGGAGCTACTGTGACGGGTATTGATGCTGTGGAAAAGAATATCAACATTGCTCGACTTCATGCTGAATCAGATCCAGCAACTTCAACTATTGAATTTTGTTGCACAACAGCTGAGAAGCTGGTTGAAGAAGGAAGAAAATTTGATGCAGTCATGGCCTTGGAGGTGATTGAGCATGTTGCAGAACCTGCAGAGTTCTGCAAATCTCTGTCAGCATTAACAATTCCAGACGGAGCTACGATCATATCAACAATTAATCGTTCAATGAGAGCTTATGCAACTGCCATTGTTGCTGCAGAATACATCCTTATTGTCGCTCTCTTCAACGAACACACTATGTTTGTGCACAGGGTGATCAGTCTTGTTGGTGCTCAGAAAGCTTCCCTTCATCCAGATGATATGATGCTGCTGACGGGACTGCAAATGCTTCATGTGTGAAGGAACATATTGTGAAAAGCATACCTGATGCATCTCAATCTAGCCAAGCAGCAACTCCTAGAGATATTGAGGATTCTGGCCGGTCTTTAAAACCAAACACTTTTTGCGTCATAATTTCTCTACACTAAATCAAATGCAGTCCAGGAAAAATATGGAGTTCAATCCTATTGATCAAGATGTCAACAAATTCAAAGTATCAGATGATTTAGGGGATAGACAGTTTGATTCTAATCAAACAACGGTCCTGGAGTGATTGGAACGCCCAAAAAAACAATTTCACCTCCATCCGAAAAGTCTAAAGTTATGGAATCAGATACAACACAACTTCAGGATTCACTTTCTCAATTGAAGGTATACGAGAATCAAAATGTGATCATAGCACACCATATTCGTGTTCCAGAGAGTGATCGCCGCCGGCTGACCTTTGGTACCATTGGGGTTGCAACAGAATTTGATTCTTTGACGCATCAACCTCAGTTTCAATTAATAGGAGCCGCTGAAACGGAAAGTGGAGAATGCTCCAACCACCGGAAACCACCTTGGATCCGACGACACCAGGACACACTGTCCACTTCCAGAAGCCACTACATTAATCCGCCAGATCGCGAGACCCACCGCTCCATCTCACCAACACGCAATCAACAACTACTCCGTTCATCTTCGTCGCCAACACAAGATTAGCACATGAGGTTCAAGAAGCTTCCGTCATTCAAGGCTACATTCTTCATCATCAAAATCACCGGAGGCTTGACTGGGCTCTCCTTCAACTAGAAGCAAGAACGCGACGGATTGTGCATTCTTTTAGTCATATATACTTGATTCAAGATTTTTAGGTTTGCTTTTCATATTTTAATTTCTCACTAATTGTGTTTGATCCATGAAAATAGAGGTTAGATTTGGAATCAGTATGATGAAACGATGTAGGTAGTGCCAATATCCAATGGGCCTTATCCTGTGACCCGCTCCGGTCCAACAACACCTTAGTTTTTTTTGTTTTTTTTTTATTTGTTTGAAACATTTTGGGCTTCAACCCACCCAGTAACCTGAGCCCATCCCAATTTTCACCTCAAAATTCTCTGAGTTTATGTTTCACCTCCTTTTATTATTAATATAGTTTAGATTTTAATTAGTAATTTTATAATGAATTTAGTTTATATTTAAATTAGTTTAGATATAATTTAGTAATTTTGGAGCTTTAATAACTTTATAATTCTTCTCTAGTTTAGATTTAGTTTAGTAATTCTTTAGAATTTTATTTGATTTAGTTTAGCAACTTTGAAATTTTTATTTGTTTTAGCAACATTAGGATTTTAATTTATTTTAGATTTAATTTATTAACTTTAAAATTTAATTTAGTTTAGGTCTAATTTAGTACTTTTTAGAATTATTTTTATATTCTTAGAACTTGTAGTTAGTTTAGAATTATCTTAGCAAGTGATCTTAATTATTTTAATTCAGTTCAAATAGCTTCTTTAGATAATTAGTTACGTTCTCTTTTATTTAAATATCTCTGGCATTTTAATTTTTCGGTGCCTTTTGGTCATTAACCTGTTTTGTTAGATTTATTTTCCTTGTGAATTTTGATTGCTTATATTTTGATGTCTATTTTATTTTGCTCGCTCGATTTAATCCAAGGGAAAGAATTAATTTGTTGACTTCATGTCATCGAGTATCTAATACGATTGTGTGAACCCCTTCATACATTTTTAATTTTGTAAATCTTAAGTTAAATCTCCTCAAAACCTAATTTCAAAATCACACCATTTAAGTCAAAACTTCGACACTAGGTCGTCGTATCTTCAAAAATCTCGTCCGTACCCATCTTTTAGCCAAACGAATCATTTTAATCAAACAAACAATTTTAACCAAAAAACAGATATTTCAAAAGGTTCCTGCAGAGTACCGCAGATGCATTGGGTGCTAATACCTTCCCATTGTATAACCAACCCCCGAACCCTTAATCTCTTTCAAAAACGCATTGTATTTTTATTACTTTTAAGTATTATTTCACATTGCATATTTTAGGGTTTTATTTCGCTCTTTTCCCTTTTCCCTTGGAAATAATAAAGCGCGGTGGCGACTCTTGCTTTTTGTGAGTCAAGTTAATTAATAGCTTGATCTCCGATTTTCACCGCTATAGAGTATGGAGGTGACTGCCCCAACCTCGTGGATCCAAGGACGACCCAACAAACAAGAATATGATGGCCTGATATCCATCACATAAAAAATGGACCCAAGAGTATGAGAACCTACTTTGACATGGATGTCCACCTCCCCGTGCAACATTCTCTTTGATCTGTCAAAAGCCCTTACCACAATGTTACTAGGCTTTAGAGTCAAACCCTCGCAATCCAAACGGTCCAACGCCTTCTTCGGCAGAACATTCAGTGAAGACCCAGTATCTACCAGCACATGAGTCATAGTGGTGCCCCTGCATTCAATCAAGACATGCAGAGCATCTTTATGCTTCCTTCCCTTTGATGTCAAGTCTGCATCTAAAAATCCCTTCCCATTATCTGCAGTTAGGCTAGCCACACAATATTTGAACTGATCAGCTGAAGTTTCCTGCGGCACATGCGCAGTTTTGAGGAATGCAATCAAAGCCTTCACATGGGCTTCAGAACACAATAGTAGAGACAACATGGATATCTTTGATGGGGTCTTCCCCAGCTACTCAACCACATTGTAGTCTTTCTTCTTAATGATTTTCAATATTTCCTTTATTTCTTGTTTAGAGGCTTCCACAACAATTTTCTTAGGCGCCTCTGTCCAGGCAGGCTTACCTACAACCTCTTTGTCGCGGGTATCAGACGATTCACCGATAGGGGTAATAAATGGAGTAAGAAAAGGAACTGTAGTTGATGTACCGACAGGAATAGCAAATGGAATGACAATAAGCTTGTTAACAGTCTTAGGGGAAATCTCGGGAGAGAAGACCCTTCCACTTCGGGTAACTCTGTTGGTTCCAACAATTTTACCAATATCAGGATCAGCTTCTTCATCTTTAAGATCTTGTTTGATGCCATGATAGTACACATCGGCACCATAATGCCATGGGACAGCTTTTTCCAAGACATACGGGACAGGACCAGGAACAATGATTATCAACAGAGCAATTCTTGGAGCAGGTGTAATCCTAACAGGTCTTCTCGAGGAAACCTTGGAAGAATTGTCGAAAAGGGTTATAATGGCAACATCTTCAATTGGATCAACAAGAACCAAAGTTTTCTGAAACAGAATTTATTTTCTATCTATCAGGCGTTGAACACCTAACATCAGCAAATGGAAACCAAAAGGTAGAAACAAACACATGTGGCAACCTTCACCATAACCCGGAAATAAACCGGCCAACAGAAAATTCTTCTTGACAGTCATGAGAGGAGTAGATACTTAATCGACAGAGGTAACAAACAAATCAGTATCAATAGCATTAACTCCACGACCGTGTTTAGGAATGGGAGAAGTTATGACGTTGGGCTTCTCCGGAGCATCAAAATTTATTTCCTTGGCTTCAATCAAGTCTTGTATTTTGTTCCTCAGAGCCTAGCAGACATTTGTATCGTGGCCAGTGTTGTACCCCAAATTTTGACCTAAGATACCATCTCCCATCTGCATCATTACATTGCAAGTGTTTTGATCTATTGATTTTTAAAAATTCATAACTTTTTCAGGTCGAGAGCTGTTTATTTTTGAATGCTAAATTTATTAACTGATCAAGACTTAAATGATGTTTATTAATTATTTATCATCTTAAATTTAAATAGTTGGAATTTATTTTCAGTTATTATATAATTCAAAGATCTACAAATAATAAAATAAATATTTGAAAAGAGGCATATTAATCGTTCAGACAGTGTTTATTTATTATTTATTATCTTAAATTTAAATAATTGGAATTTATTTTCAGTTATTACATAATTTAAAGATTTATGAATAATATAATAAATATTTGAAAAGAAGTTCATTAATTGGTCAATAATGGTTATTTAATTATTTATCATTCTAAGTTAAATAATTGAAATTCTATTTTTAATTATTATAATTTAGAAAATTATGAATAACGGATTAAATAATTGAAATTATTAATTGATCAATGATGTTTATTTATTCGTTTATTATTCTGAATTTAAGTGATTGAAATTGATTTTCAATTATTATACAATTTAAAAAATTATAAACGATAAATAAATAATTGGAAAGAAAAAGAATTGACTGGGAAATAATAGAATTTTATTTCACTTTATTCTATTTTATTACAATTGTTATTTAAATATTGTATTATTTACAAAATATTTATAATAACAAATTACATAAAAGCTTAAAGTAAAATAGAACTATTTTTCTAAGATTCTAATTCTAAATCTTCTATCCAATGCTTTTGTCTGCTCATTTAATTTTACCTGCAAAAACAATTAAAAGAAAAGTTAGAAATAAATAAATGATTAAAAGCAGAAAATTATTTCAGTGTTCATCATTAAAAGCAACGGCTGGAATCAGTTTACCCTTTTTTGCAAATCACGGGATTTCTCCCGGTTCACAAAAAAGGGAGGAAATTTTATTTTCATAAATGAATGCACAATTTAAAACATGCACAAATTCATTTTTATTTTCAAAACTGCATAATTAAAAATTAATTGCATTTTTCAAAGTCCACAGCATATTTCAGAATTAACATCATATGCATAATACAACAGCACATGCATTTCAATTCCAAACAAAAGCCAACATAACTATGCCATGCACATAGGAAGAGTCCAAATACAACAAGGCTCCACTGTGCCATTGCAAGTCAAAAGGAAATATGCAGTTCAAAACCATTTTGCAAGCATAATATATTTCCTTTTACATCATGTTCCAGCCTATGCAATTTCAGAATACAGTACAGTACATCATCTTAATGCATCAAATGTACTTAAGAGAGAGAAGAGAGATAGAAAGATGGTTTTACAGGTTTTGGTTTAGGCAGAAGGAGTTATAAAACAAAGCTACAGCAGTAACTCAGTAGAAAAAAGGAGCATAAGAAAGGAATACAAACAAACCACATGAAGCAGTATTGTGCAGAGGCCAAGGAAATATAGTTAAATATTCAAAACCTGTGGCATAAAGAGAGATGCCAAGCAAAGCTGTAACATAACAGAAGAACCCTTCAAGAAAAACAAGAGAGTCAAACCTGCCTAAGCAATCAAAAAACCATTCCTACTGTAAACACCAGTAGAACCATCAACATAACCATTACCAAACGCCATAATCACTTTCCAAACCAGTAAAACACATGGCCTAAAAACCTAAACCTGCTATTTCATATGTCCTGAACCAAACCTGCATATAACCAAAACCAACATGTCCTAAACCATTCAAAAAAACAAATGCTAAGCTTGCATAAACCATCAAACAAAACACCTACTGCATAAAACAAGTAGAACCAAAACCAATTCAAAGATCAAAAACCAATACAACATGTATCAGTATAAACACCATAAAAACCAGTAGAACCATCAACATAACCATTACCAAACGCCATAACCATTTTCCAAACCATCGTTTCCTATGGCCTAAAGACCAGTAACCTGCATAAACCTGTATTATCCAAAACCATTTCACAACAATGGCCTAAACCATCAAGCCCCAAAACTTACTATATCATGATCAAAAACCAGTGCAACTTGTAATGGCCTAAACCATACACGCTCAAAAACCAAACCCAAGCATACGAAGGCCTCAACATGTTCATCATTGGCCATAAGCAAATCATACAGTAGTATAGGCGAGGAGAAGAAAAGAGGCTGTCAAACCATTCCAACAAAGCATACAGAAATCAGAAAGAAGAAAAGAAAAAGCATCAATATCATCAAGCTAGTCAAAAATCATTTTTCAACATAGCATTCAAAACGTTCAAGGGCAACCCAAAGGCAACAAACATTTCAAAGAATATCAAGCATGTTCAGCATACAGTGAACGAGAAGAAGAAATAAGTGAATATCAAAGGCTCAGTTCATCATCAGCACCAGATAAAAGGGCAAAAGACTAAGAATACACAAACATGGGTCAAGTAGCTAGCAAGCAGCACGCGCCCTCCTCGCCGTCCCGGCCTCCTAAGCGTATCGCCCTCAACACTCCTCCTCCATCTCCAGGTAACGGTCGTTCTCCTTTCCTTTCAGTACCTCAATAATCATGTGAAAAACGAATAAGAATCAAAATAGATGAAATCACAAACATGCAAATCGTAACAAAAAACACCTTGAATACGAAAACGAACTTACCGAATCCGTCGCCCCCTAATGTTTTGCTGGAGGGAAGAGGAAGTGAAGAGCACTGGTGGCCGTTGGGACAGAGGGAGACTCAGAGCCATAGAAGCGAAGCAAGAGACGAAGAGATGAATCACGCGAAGAAGACAAAGCAAGCGAACGGCGCCGTGGTCACAAAACCTAAATCCCTAATTCAATTATCAAAACATGTTTAACCTAAAACAAGAATTATGAAATGCATTTTGGACTTAACTGCCTAAGCCCAGCGAAAACCCCTTTGCACCCCCCCTGTCTTCAGTTTTGGTTTGGGCCCCTCAGACCCCTTGGCCCATATATGTTTGTTCTTCTAGCTTTTTTTAATACACTTTTTTTATTTTATTCCTTTTTTTAGTTTTTAGAAATATTACTAACTTAGTTTAAATTAATTGGTAACTCAATTAATAATTTAATTAAAACATTTTAATCATTTTACCTTTTGTTTATTAAATTTAATTTTAGGTTTATTTGGTAATTTTAAATATCCCTTTTTTAATTAGGTTTAAGTTAGTTTTTTTAAGTATTCATTTAGTTTGATTATTTAATAATTACTAAAAAAAAATAATAATGCCTCATATAGAACTTTAAAAAATATATAAAAAAAATGGAAACTTAAAAAACTTAAAAAATATTTTTGTTTTCCTTAATTAATTCTCATTACTTTTATCCATATTAAAAATGCGTAAAAAATGAAAACTATTAAAACATTTTCTTTTCATTAATATTAAACAAAAATCATAAAAATGCACGTTCACACACTTAGTCTTTTATTTAAATTGTTGTATATCATTTATTTATCATAATTTTCTGTTTACTCGATTATTCTGTTTACGTTTAAATCCAAGGGAAAAACGATTAAATTTGTCGACTTCATGTCCTCAAGTCTAATCGCGCGAACATTCGCATTTCGTCAAAACTTAGGATAATTTTTCCTCAAATATTCAATCTTTTCAAAACTTATACCTTTTAAGCAAAAACTTCGACATTAGGTCGTCGTCTCTTCAAAAACCCGTCTGTACCCCTTTTTCAGCAAAAAACGATTCATTTTTCAATCAAACGAACAATTTTAATAAACAGATATTTCAAAAGGTTCCTATAGAGTACTATAGATACATTGGGTGCTAATACCTTCCCACTGTATAACCAACCCCCGAACCATAGATCTCTTTTCAAAACGCCTTGTATTTTTATTACTTTTAAAAGTATTATTTACATTGCATATTTAGGGTTTTATTTCGCTCTTTCCCCTTTTCCCTTGGAAACAATAAAGCGCGGTGGCGACTCTTGCTTTTGGTGAGACGAATTAATCAATAATTCGATCTCCGATTTACCCCACTACATTTTTTATCGCTACAGAATTGCCGACTCTGCTGGGGACAGATTGACCTCTTGCTGGTCCATCCTTAAGTGGGTTAAGCCTAATTTGTCTTATCTGTTTTTTATTATTTTATTTGTTTGATTATGTGTTTAAATTGGGGTGTTTGGGTTTTTTACAAAGGACGAATCCTATACCCGGATTAAGTAACACTTAAGGAATAGGACGGGCGGTACAGTCATGTTAACTTTGAGGGAGTAATCCCGAAGAAGGAGGCATGAGATCCCCCACTCAATGGAAGGCCCTCTTGAACTTAATATTTGTTTACCGAGTAATCGGGAAGACATTATTATTTTCGACCTAGGAGCCCGAGAAGTTGAGGACCGTAGAACCCTAACCCATCTTGGCTTTTTTAGGTGTAGCGCGGAGACTATAACGGAGTAATTCAGAAGTAGTTGTTACGCGATGCTACGCTCGGACGAGTTTCTCTTGAGAATATTGCTAATTATTGAGTAATCAAGACGTTGGTAATATCCGAAGGAGGAATGTAGACTCTGGGAACTCTTAGAACATTGTCTTACAGGTGTGATTGAACCATTAGTACATACCTTTGGGTGGGCTTTACCCTCGACTCCATGCTGAACGTTGAACCTTTGAACCCCATGTTTGTGAACTTGTGTGTGACTGTTGCATTATCATTCATTCATGCATTCATCAACATCTTTGTAAAAAACTTGTTTTTCAAGGAACTTCGGAATGATTTTTGCAGACATCTCAGGTTATTATGGAATTTGGAAGGAGAAATACTCGAAGCTTTAGTTTTAAGGAGCCCGAGATTGAAGAACTGAAGAGTTTGATTCCGAAGATCGAGAACCCGACGGATTTTCAGAGAAAGTATGGGTCCATTATAACTCTCATGAAGCGCAAGATGAAGGAAGGCATACTCAATACGTTGGTTCAATTCTACGATCCTTTGTACCGATGTTTCACCTTTCCGGATTACCAGTTGATGCCCACCTTAGAAGAGTATTCCTACATACTTGGTTTGCCGATCACCGACTGTGTTCCTTTTTTTGGATTAGAAGAGGAGCCCAAATCTCACGAGATAGCGACCATCACCCACTTGAAGAAGTCAGAGATAGAGGAGAACATGACTACAAAAGGGGGAATCCGAGGTTTGTCTGCGAAGTTTTTGTTGAGGAAAGCTCGTCATTTTGCTGAGATAAAAGATACTGTTGCCTTTGAAGACGTGTTTGCTTTACTCGTTTATGGTCTATTCTTGTTCCCTAACGTTGATAAGTTTGTGGATATTAACGCCATCAGAATTTTCTTGATTGGAAATCCGGTTCCTACGCTACTAGGAGATACTTACTACTCCATCCATCTTCGAAATACTTACTACTCCATCCATCTACCTGGGTCTGATATTTTCTGGGATCTCGAGAAGGAGCCGCGATGGGCGCCAAAGATTATGGCTCTCACTCATTTCGACATTGATTGGTATAATCGAGTTTACTACGACGTAAAGATCATCGATAGCTGTGGTGCTTTTCCTAACGTGCCTCTTCTCGGTACGAGAGGTGGAATTAACTATAACCCTGTTCTCGCGCGCCGTCAGTTTGGGTACCCGATGAGAGATAAGCCAAACAACATCCATGTGAGTGGTTTCTTTCTACAGGAAGGACAAGATCATCAGGCAGCTAAGAGGGAGATCGAAGGAGCTTAGCGCCACATCCATAGGAAAGGGAGAGATATGTTAGGACATAGAGGTGCCGTTTCTTTGGAGCCTTACCTACAATGGGTCCGTGCTAGGGCTTGTGTTCTCAAGATTCCCTATAAACTTGAGAAACCTTTATTCCCTACCGTTGCATCATCATCTGTTGTTATCCCTATCGCGAATATAGGAGAATACCAAGGAAATCTGGCTAGGATGAAGTCCGAGAGAGATGCTTGGAAAGAAAAGTACAATATGTCTGAATATGAGAATCGGGTCCTGGCTCGACAACTAAAGGAAAAGGAGGAGTTGCTGTTTATTCAAGACGGCTGGTTCATTGATCACGATGAGAAACTTCGTCAAAAGGATGCTTTACTGAAGAGGTATGCTAGTGAAAGGAAGAGAAAGAAGGAAGGTTCGGTAAGCGTTGCTCTTGTTCCTAATTCGCAGAAGGAAATCATCGATCGGCTGGTAGCCGAGAAGAAAGAGATGGAAGACTTTTATGAAGAGAAGATCAAGAAGCTCCGGTTACAGTTGGTGTTTGGTCCTTCATCTGAGGATTCTGAGTGATCTTTAGCTTTTAGTTTTATTTTATTAATGTCATTTTGTAAAACTTTGTAAAAGGGCTTCATGCTCCGAGTTGTAATTTATTGCTTTATTATGGACTTCATGTTTCAAAGTTGTAATTTACTGCTTTTATTATTGGGTTGTTATCCCAAAGTTGTAATTTATTGTTTTGATATTCCAAGTTTTAAGTTGTAATTTACTTTTTTCAATTAATGGATTGAGTTTTCGTTTTTCCAAATTCCTTTACCATTGATGTATGCAAAATTATCGAAGTTCCTTGGAAAACTATTAAAATGAATCATCATTTGCATCGCACATCATGCATCATTCAACATTTCACTTCACATGTTTCCTAGAGTCTTATCCTTGTTTCTTTTTCCACTCCAAAGGTTGTCAAGCTGTCTCACCGATACGACACTCGAGCCAATCGTCAGAGGAAAATGGAAGATCTGGAACAGGAAAATCATGAGCTTCGTGGGGAGGTTGCTACCCTTCGTATCGAGATGGAAAAGTTAACTGTGTTAGTGGAAAGTTTGGTGGCTGTTCAGAATCAGCCATCGACTACAGCTACCGAGATTCAGACTTCAACTCCAGTGGTTTCCGAGATTGTCACCGTTCCTACATCTGTGACTCAAATCAACTCTCCGCTTCAACATCAGATGCCGAAAGGTTTTCCGTGCGGAATGCCTTACAACTTTGTGCCAGAGGGGTATCAGCCTGCCGTACAACCTTTATTTCAACCTGCTTTGTCTCTTCCTCAACCAGAGACAACTACCATGCCGCCAGTAATTCCGTCTGTGACACCTTTTCCGCAACCGATTATGACAACTGTCGCTCCTGTGGTCCACTCCGTGCCATACTTGAATGAACCTACTTATCCTGCCGAGCCTGCTGAAAGTTTGGGTCTTTTTGATAGAATGGAAGAATTTCAAGATCAGTTCCAGGAAATGCAGAAAGAGCTTAGAGCGTTAAAGGGGAAGGATTTGTTTGGGAAGAACACGCATGACCTTTGTCTAGTTCCGAATGTCAAGATTCCAGAAAAATTCAAAGTGCCAGACTTTGAAAGATATAAGGGTGATTCGTGTCCTAGAAGTCATTTGACAATGTACGTGAGAAAGATGTCTACGTATTCCGATGATCATGACTTGTTGATTCATTATTTTCAAGATAGTTTGACGGGTGCTGCTCTAAAGTGGTATATGGGTTTAGACAATATTCAGATCCGCAACTTCAACGATCTTAGCAAAGCTTTTGTTCACCAGTATAAGTATAACGTTGACATGGCGCCGGACAGGGATCAACTTCGGGCGATGTCGCAAAGAGAACGAGAATCTTTTAAGGAATACGCCCAGAGGTGGCGTGAAATTGCTGCTCAAATCTATCCACCTCTTGAGGAGAAAGAGATGACGAAGATATTTTTGAAGACTTTAGGTTCCTTTTACTATGAAAGAATGATATCCAGCGCACCCAGTGACTTCACCGAAATGGTAAGCATGGGCATGCGGTTAGAGGAAGGGATTAGTGAAGGGCGTTTGGTTAAAGAAGGAAGTCCATCTAGCAGTACTAAGAAGTTTGGAAGTGTTTTCCCGAAAAGAAAAGAGCAGGATGTCAGCGCTTTGTTCCCAGGTAGACCAAGGAGAGGTTACTCTCACGTTGCGGCAGTCACTCCGGCTGTCCGCCCAGCTTTGATGACCCCAGCTCATCAAACCCCACCAACTCAACAACGACCATTTCAGCAGCAGCCTCGACAACAGGCTTATCCATTCAACAATCAAAACCGTTCACCCAGAAAACCGCAGTTCGATGCCATTCCTATGACGTATACTGAATTATTCCCTGCTCTTATCAGAAAGAATCTCATAACGACAAAGCCTCCTCCTATCGCACCGAACAGTACTTCTCCGTGGTACAAGGCGGATCAGTTTTGTGAGTATCATCAAGGGTCGTCGGGGCACAACCTTGAAAATTGCTTTGCTTTGAAGGCGGACGTGCAGAGATTGATTAAGAATGGTATCTTGTCTTTCAAGGATGTTAATCCAAATGTTAGAGATAATCCTTTGCCTCGACATGGGGCAGCTTCAGTGAATATGGTGGAAGGTTGTCCGGGGAAGTTTCGAATTTTTCAAGTTGAACACATAAGAGAATCGTTAATCAGGTTACATCAGAGTTTGAGAAGACTTACCTTTGTTAGACATCAGCATAATTATGATGTTTGTGAATTTTGTTCAAGAGAGGTTGATTGTCCTATTGTGAAGGAGGACACTCAGAAGTTGCTAGACCAGAGAGTTATCACTATTACGTATGACAGAGATCCGGAGGATGAAGTGAATGTTATCATACCACAATTCAATTTGCCTGAATCAGTAGAGATCGCTTACGATAGTCAGACTGCACCTGTTGATCCTTTGTTTATTTACCCACCTGGTCCTGTGCCTTACAACTCAGACCAAGCTGTACCGTATAAGTATAATGCCACAATGATTGAGAATGGGGTAGAAGTCCCTATACCAACAAGACCGTCTTTTGTTAACATTGCTGATGTGAGTAGAGTTACGAGAAGTGGACGTGTTTTTGCAGCAGTACCTTTGAAGAGACAGGAAGTTCAAGTCAGGAGACCCATACCTGCAGAAGTTCCAGTGAGAAATGTTGAACCAAGGGTTGAGATAGGCCGATCCAGTAAACCTATCCCTCACCCTGAGGATGATGAGATTCTGAAGCTTATCAAGAGAAGTGAATATAAGATTGTAGACCAGCTTTTGCAAACTCCTTCCAAGATTTCTATGCTTGCTTTACTGAGAGATTCTGGTGCCCATAGAGAAGCTTTGATGAAGGTCTTGGACCAGGTGTTTGTGGATCATGATGTGACGGTTGACCAGTTTGATGGGATTGTGGGAAATATTACTTCGTGTAACAATCTTGGTTTCAGTGATGAGGAACTCCTGGAGGAGGGGAGAAACCATAATATGGCTTTGCATATCTCAGTAAGTTGCGGAAATGATACCTTATCAAGTGTGTTGGTGGATACAGGTTCGTCGTTGAATGTGATGCCCAAGACTACATTATCTCGACTCTCGTATCCAGGTGCTCCTATGAGACCTAGTGGAGTAATTGTTAAAGCGTTCGATGGTTCTAGGAAGACAGTCATTGGTGAAGTGGATCTTCCTATAGTAATTGGTCCCCATACTTTTCAAATCACTTTCCAAGTGATGGATATTCGTGCTGCCTACAGTTGCTTATTGGGTCGTCCATGGATCCATGATGCAGGGGCAGTCACTTCCACGCTCCATCAGAGACTGAAGTTTGTGAGGCATGGGAAGCTAGTAATGATCGGTGGAGACCAGGCTATGGTGGTAAGCCATTTATCATCATTCTGTTTTATTGATGTTGATGAGGATGTGGGAACCCAGTTCCAAGGTCTATCTGTTACCAAGAATGCAGTGAAGAAGCAAGGGGCATCCATTTCTTCTTTTGAGGATGCGCGGCGAGTGGTGGAAAGTGGTTCGGCCGAAGGATGGGGCCAGGTGTTGACTTTGCCCGAGAACAAATCCGGGGGAGGTCTTGGTTTTCGTCCTGTGTCTGCGAGAGTCAAGCAAGAAGTGGTTGTTCGTCCGATTCAAGAGGTTTTCCGAAGCGCAGGGTTTATACATCCTGAGGTGGATGCTGTCATAGAAGATGATTCCGAAGAAGATTTGCCTGATTTTGTGACGCCTGGATTGGCTTGCCAAAACTGGATAGCTGTTGATGTTCCTATTGTTATGCACATTTCCGAGTAATGTTTTGTTTTGTTTTTCTTTGAAAAATTCGCTCTGCCCAAGGCGAAAAGTATTTTGTGTCGGGCTATGAAAAATAATTCCTTTTGCTCTGCCCAAGGCAAAAGAGAAATGTCTGGGCCCTTTGTTTCAAGTATTTCCCTTCAATGAATAAAAATGTTATTTTGTCCACTACTGTTTTATTTTTCACTTTTTCTGGGAAATAGCAATAAAAAAATTAATTGGTAGTAATAGGAAAATATAATAACTTTTTGTTTTATTTGCACAAATCGATTTCTAAAATAAAGAATAATCATGTGTGCAGTTTAATCCATGACTTAACCATCGAAAACAATGATCTTATTCCCTCTCCAAACTTTGAATTCCCTGTGTTCAGAGCCGAAGAGGACGATGACAAAGAGATTCTTGTTGAAATTTCCCATTTGCTTGAGCATGATGAGAAGATCATTCAACCATTTGAAGAACCTTTAGAGTTGGTCAACTTGGGTGATGAAGAAGATAGAAAGGAAGTCAAAGTCGGAGCATTGCTTATCCCGGAAGTTAAAGAGAAAATGTTGGAGCTTCTCAAAGAGTATGTTGATGTGTTTGCTTGGTCCTACCAAGATATGCCGGGTTTGGACAACGATATTGTGGAGCATCGTTTACCGTTGAGACCTGAATGTCCGCCGATCAAGCAGAAGCTGAGAAGGACTCGTCCCGATATGGCTGACAAGATCAAAGAGGAAGTTCAGAAGCAGATTAATGCAGGTTTCCTTGTGACATCGGTCTATCCTCAGTGTTTAGCCAACATAGTGCTTGTTGCAAAGAAAGATGGCAAGGTTCGGATGTGTGTAGACTATCGAGATCTGAATAGAGCTAGTCCGAAGGACGACTTCCCATTACCTCACATTGACGTATTGGTCGACAGTACCGCCAAGTTCAAAGTCTTTTCTTTCATGGATGGCTTCTCTGGTTACAATCAAATCAAGATGGCGCCAGAAGATATGGAGAAGACCGCTTTCATTACACCTTGGGGAACTTTCTGTTATCAGGTTATGCCGTTTGGTTTGAGGAATGCTGGCGCAACATACCAAAGAGCCATGACTGCTTTGTTCCATGACATGATGCATAAAGAGATAGAAGTGTATGTGGATGACATGATTGCCAAATCACAGACTGAGGAAGATCACTTGGAACACTTGTTGAAGTTATTCCAGCGTTTGAGAAAGTACAAACTCCGTCTGAATCCCAACAAGTGCACTTTTGGTGTTCGTTCTGGAAGACTTCTGGGTTTCATTGTCAGTCAGAAAGGTATTGAAGTAGATCCTGATAAAGTCAAAGCTATTCGAGAAATGCCCGCCCCCAAGACGGAAAAACAAGTAAGAGGATTCCTTGGGAGACTGAACTACATTTCTAGGTTTATATCTCATATGACTGCTACCTGTGGGCCGATTTTCAAGCTTCTCCGAAAGAACCAAGGATGTGTGTGGACGGAAGATTGTCAGAGAGCTTTCGATAGCATCAAAGAATATTTGCTTGAACCTCCCATTTTGATTCCTCCGGTGGAAGGAAGACCTTTGATTATGTACCTGACTATATTGGAAGACTCCATGGGATGTGTGCTTGGTCAACAAGATGAGACTGGAAGAAAGGAACATGCCGTATACTATCTGAGTAAGAAATTCACAGACTGTGAGTCTCGATACTCGTTGCTTGAGAAAACCTGTTGTGCTTTAGCTTGGGCTGCTCGCCGTCTGCGCCAGTATATGATTAACCACACCACTTGGTTGATCTCCAAAATGGATCTGATCAAGTATATCTTTGAGAAGCCCGCCTTATCTGGAAGGATAGCCCGTTGGCAGATGTTGTTGTTTGAATATGACATTGAGTATCACACTCAGAAAGCAATCAAAGGGAGTATTTTAGCCGATCATTTGGCTCACCAACCAATTGAAGATTATCAATCCATCAAGTTTGATTTCCCAGATAAAGATGTTATGTACTTGAAAGCTAAAGATTGTGAAGAGCCGTTACCTGAAGAAGGACCTGATCCTGAATCGCATTGGGGTTTAATATTTGATGGAGCTGTGAATTCCTATGGAAATGGAATTGGGGCAATCATTGTCACTCCCCGAGGTACTCACATCCCGTTCACAGCGAGATTGAGGTTTGACTGCACGAACAACATGGCGGAATATGAGGCATGTATTATGGGTCTCGAAGAAGCGGTGGATCTAAGGATTAAGATTCTTGATATTTACGGAGATTCAGCATTGGTGATTAATCAAATCAAAGGAGAATGGGAGACTCGTCATCCTGGTTTAATCCCTTACAGAGACTATGCTAGAAGATTGTTGACTTTCTTCAACAAAGTGGAATTACATCATATCCCTAGAGATGAGAACCAAATGGCTGATGCTTTGGCTACTTTGTCTTCAATGTTTCAAGTAAATGGTTGGAACGACGTGCCTACGATCAGAGTTATACGCCTTGACAGACCTGCTCATGTGTTCTCAGTAGAAGAGGTCACCGACGACAAACCGTGGTTCTACGACATTAAACGTGTTCTTCAAACTCAAGAGTACCCGCCTGGGGCATCCAATAAAGATAGGAAGACGTTGAGAAGATTAGCAAGCAGTTTCTTCCTCAATGAAGAAGTTTTGTATAAAAGGAATTATGACATGGTCTTGCTCAGATGTGTAGACAGACGTGAAGCGGACATGCTGATGCAAGAAGTACACGAAGGGTCCTTTGGCACTCATGCCAATGGACATGCAATGGCTAGAAAGATGTTGAGAGCTGGTTACTATTGGATGACAATGGAATCTGATTGCTGCAAGTATGTGAAGAAGTGTCATAAATGCCAGATTTATGCGGACAAGATGCACGTCCCACCGACCCTCCTCAATGTCATCTCTTCACCTTGGCCTTTCTCTATGTGGGGCATCGATATGATTGGAATGATTGAACCCAAAGCTTCAAATGGTCATCGTTTCATTTTGGTAGCGATCGATTATTTTACTAAATGGGTGGAAGCAGCATCTTATGCTAATGTAACCAGACAGGTGGTAGTCAGATTTATCAAGAATCAGATCATTTGTCGATACGGCATCCCGAGCAAGATCATCACTGATAATGGTTCGAATTTGAATAACAAGATGATGAGAGAGCTTTGTGAAGAGTTCAAGATCGAACATCATAATTCTTCTCCTTACAGACCGAAGATGAATGGGGCTGTTGAAGCTGCTAACAAGAATATCAAGAAGATTGTCCAGAAGATGGTGGTAACTTATAAAGATTGGCATGAAATGCTTCCGTTTGCTCTGCACGGATATCGTACCTCAGTTCGGACTTCAACAGGTGCAACCCTATTTTCCCTAGTTTATGGTATGGAAGCTGTACTCCCCGTGGAGGTTGAGATTTCGTCTCTGAGAGTGTTGATGGAAGCTAAACTTTCTGAGGCTGAATGGTGTCAAAGTAGATATGATCAGTTGAATTTAATTGAAGAAAGGAGATTGACAGCGTTGTGTCACGGTCAATTTTATCAGCACAGAATGAAGAAGGCTTTTGATAAGAAGGTTCGACCACGCGAGTTCAGAGAAGGTGACCTTGTGCTCAAGAAGATATTATCTTTCCAACCTGATTCAAGGGACAAGTGGGCTCCGAATTATGAAGGACCATATGTCGTTAAGAAAGTTTTCTCTGGAGGTGCCTTGATTCTCACCAATATAGACGGTGAAGAACTCCCGCGTCCCATGAACGCCGATGCAGTCAAGAAGTATTTCGCTTAGGCAGGCTTTTGGTCAGACCAGTCTTGGCATTTGAGCACATTTTGGAATTCGAAGTTGTTAGGGAGAATAGCGATCATTGTTTTTGTGTAACCTTTTTATTTCATGAACTATTTCCCAAACTTTTGTAAACCGCTGGAGTCGCATTGTTAGCAAACTACCATATTATTAATGAAATTTGAGCATTTACCTTTTGTGGGCAAAATTTTAATTTTTGTGGAAATACTTGAAACAAATTTACTTAAAGTATTCTTATTTTAAAAAAAATGTGTCGTGAATAACGAAAGGAATATTAACAGTTGTTCCGAGGATGTTCAAACCATGAAATGCAAAACAATACAGTAATTTATCCTTGCATGATGAGCTTGTTTTCTTTCAAAACCGTCATGAGGTGTTGGTTGTGTACACTCTTGGTCCTAGTGGTGCTGAGTTTGGTGACTCCCCAGTTGTTCCAGTTAAGTGTTGTTTTGGTTATCTTCATTTGGGGGATTTCGGAAGTGTGGTACGCTTTGTCTCTTGCCAGTGGTCTATTGGTATTGTAAGATTGGATTTGGATGCTTTTCTCCTCAGAATATTTGAGCCTTGTAGCTTGTTATGCTCCGACGTTGTTGTGTGGTTCCAGTTCCAGTTATTTTCCGTCTTTTTCAGGATTGGCCGAGTATCTATCTTTTTGTGACATCTTATCGTCTTCAGGATATTCCTTCTGTTCGTTTTGCCAGCATAACATTCATTATTCATTTACACTTATATCATGCATACATATTCACATTTGCCATCGATTTTGGGTTGTACTTTGTCTATTCAAATAACGTACATGTTTCTTTCCAAGTAGAAGGTTAGCTTAGGCAGAAAATGTGCTTCCTTGTAAATTCGCCAACTGAGCTAATCCTCATGGATGATTTTTGATTTAGCTCACCTTGTCCATTTCTGGATAGGATGAATTCCCCAATCGAGTTGCTTTCTCATTGGGTGGAGTCTTGTTTGACTGTTTTCTCTTTAGTTATTCCTGGATGAAGTTGTTGTCTCTTGCATAGGCTATCTCGTGATTTTTCCCAGTGAAATCGCGACCTAGACAGATGGTGCATTTATTTTGCACATTTATATGTGATCTCCTCGGGAATGGACTGATTCATGATTCTCTTTGACGAAGATTTTATTCTCTGCCAGGGTCATCGCAACTTCTTTCTGAGTTACTCTTCAGAAAACGACAAGCGGCAGCTCTTCACGAGCAACTTGTACGTATATTATCATTATTGGAAAACCACAAGCGGCAGCTCTTCACGAGCAACTTGTGCGTTATTATTATTGGAAAACGACAAGCGGCAGCTCTTCACGAGCAACTTGTGCGTTATTATTATTGGAAGACGACAAGCGGCAGCTCTTCACGAGCAACTTGTACGTCATAGACATCGTCGGAAAACGACAAGCGGCAACTCTTCACGAGCAACTTGTGCGTTATTATTATTTTTGGAAAACGACAAGCGGCAGCTCTTCACGAGCAACTTGTACGTCATTTTATCTTGTGGAAAACGACAAGCGGCAGCTCTTCACGAGCAACTTGTGCATTATTATTTTTGGAAAACAGCAAGTGGCAGCCTCTTTATTTGAGCAGCTTGTATGTTATTGGTATTTTCTTTGGACGACAGCAAGTGGCAGCCTCTTTATTTGAGCAGCTTGTACGTTATCGGTATTTTCTTTGGACGACAGCAAGTGGAAGCTTCTTTATTTGAGCGACTTGCGTATCTACCATATTATCTCAGCATTAACGAGTATATCTCGGAAAATCTCGCAGAGAAGCTTGTCATGAATCATTACCTTCAGAAGTCGGTAATCCATCATCAGCAAGATTGTTACTTTTCGTCTATCTTCGACCTTGAGTTGTGAACTCACTGCTTTGGGTCAATAATCTGTTATGGCCTATGCAAGATGCCTGCTTTGTTAGGGTCAGAGGTCGTATTCCCTCGATTTTATTCGCTGTCAAGAGTCTGTCGTTTGAAGTCGATAACTCATTTCCCCAGTAGTGTATAATCCACGTCTCTGTGTTTTGTTGGTGTTTGATTCCTCCAGCATTGTCTTGTTTCACACCATATATTTCTCTGTGAATTCAATCACTGCATTCATATCAAACATAAGGGCGGCATCTTAGGACAAAATTTGCGTAATTACGTATTTAAGTACCTTCAATCTCGTCGAAACGAAGATTTTAATCTTCATATCTCCGGATAGAAAAAACTTAAATAGGGGCAGCTGTTGTACCCCAAATTTTGACCTAAGATACCATCTCCCATCTGCATCATTACATTGCAAGTGTTTTGATCTATTGATTTTTAAAAATTCATAACTTTTTCAGGTCGAGAGTTGTTTATTTTTTAACGCTAAATTTATTAACTGATCAAGACTTAAATTATGTTTATTAATTATTTATCATCTTAAATTTAAATAATTGGAATTTATTTTCAGTTATTATATAATTCAAAGATCTATAAATAATAAAATAAATATTTGAATAGAGGCATATTAATCGTTCAGACAGTGTTTATTTATTATTTATTATCTTAAATTTAAATAATTGGAATTTATTTTCAGTTATTACATAATTTAAAGATTTATGAATAATATAATAAATATTTGAAAAGAAGTTCATTAATTGGTCAATAATGGTTATTTAATTATTTATCATTCTAAGTTAAATAATTGAAATTCTATTTTTAATTTTTATAATTTTGAAAATTATGAATAACAGATTAAATAATTAAAATTATTAATTGATCAATGATGTTTATTTATTCGTTTATTATTCTGAATTTAAGTGATTGAAATTGATTTTCAATTATTATACAATTTAAAAAATTATAAACGATAAATAAATAATTGGAAAGAAAAAGAATTGACTGGGAAATAATAGAATTTTATTTCACTTTATTCTATTTTATTACAATTGTTATTTAAATATTGTATTATTTACAAAATATTTATAATAACAAATTACATAAAATCTTAAAGTAAAATAGAACTATTTTTCTAAGATTCTAATTCTAAATCTTCTATCCAATGCTTTTGTCTGCTCATTTAATTTTACCTACAAAAACAATTAAAAGAAAAGTTAGAAATAAATAAATGATTAAAAGCAGAAAATTATTTCAGTGTTCATCATTAAAAACAACGGCTGGAATCAGTTTACCCTTTTTTGCAAATCACGGGATTTCTCCCGGTTCACAAAAAAGGGAGGAATTTTTATTTTCATAAATGAATGCACAATTTAAAACATGCACAAAATTATTTTTATTTTCAAAACTGCATAATTAAAAATTAATTGCATTTTTCAAAGTCCACAGCATATTTCAGAATTAACATCATATGCATAATACAACAGCACATGCATTTCAATTCCAAACAAAAGCCAACGTAACTATGCCATGCACATAGGAAGAGTCCAAATACAACAAGGCTCCACTGTGCCATTGCAAGTCAAAAGGAAATATGCAGTTCAAAACCATTTTGCAAGCATAATATATTTCCTTTTACATCATGTTCCAGCCTATGCAATTTAAGAATACAGTACAGTACATCATCTTAATGCATCAAATGTACTTAAGAGAGAGAAGAGAGATAGAAAGATGGTTTTACAGGTTTTGGTTTAGGCAGAAGGAGTTATAAAACAAAGCTACAGCAGTAACTCATTAGAAAAAAGGAGCATAAGAAAGGAATACAAACAAACCATATGAAGCAGTATTGTGCTGAGGCCAAGGAAATATAGTTAAATATTCAAAACCTGTGGCATAAAGAGGGATGCCAAGCAAAGCTATAACATAACAGAAGAACCCTTCAAGAAAAACAAGAGATTCAAACCTGCCTAAGCAATCAAAAAACCATTCCTACTGTAAAAACCAGTAGAACCATCAACATAACCATATCCAAACGCCATAATCACTTTCCAAACCAGTAAAACACATGGCCTAAAAACCTAAACCTGCTATTTCATATGTCCTGAACCAAACCTGCATATAACCAAAACCAACATGCCCTAAACCATTCAAAAAAACAAATGCTAAGCTTGCATAAACCATCAAACAAAACACCTACTGCATAAAACCAGTAGAACCAAAACCAATTCAAAGATCAAAAACCAATACAACCTGTATCAGTATAAACACCATAAAAACCAGTAGAACCATCAACATAACCATTACCAAACGCCATAACCATTTTCCAAACCATCGTTTCCTATGGCCTAAAGACCAGTAACCTGCATAAACTTGTATTGTCCAAAACCATTTCACAACAATGGCCTAAACCATCAAGCCCCAAAACTTACTATATCACGATCAAAAACCAGTGCCACTTGTAATGGCCTAAACCATACACGCTCAAAATCAAACCCAAGCATACGAAGGCCTCAACATGTTCATCATTGGCCATAAGCAAATCATACAGTAGTATAGGCGAGGAGAAGAAAAGAGGCTGTCAAACCATTCCAACAAAGCATACAGAAATCAGAAAGAAGAAAAGAAAAAGCATCAATATCATCAAGCTAGTCAAAAATCATTTTTCAACATAGCATTCAAAACGTTCAAGGGCAACCCAAAGGCAACAAACATTTCAAAGAATATCAAGCATGTTCAGCATACAGTGAACGAGAAGAAGAAAGAAGTGAATATCAAAGGCTCAGTTCATCATCAGCACCAGATAAAAGGGCAAAAGACAAAGAATACACAAACCAGGGTCAAGTAGCTAGCAAGCAGCACGCGCCCTCTTCGCCGTCCCGGCCTCCTAAGTGTATCGCCCTCAACACTCCTCCTCCATCTCCAGGTAACGGTCGTTCTCCTTTCCTTTCAGTACCTCAATAATCATGTGAAAAACGAATAAGAATCAGAATAGATGAAATCACAAACATGCAAATCGTAACAAAAAACACCTTGAATACGAAAACGAACTTACCGAATCCGTCGCCCCCTAATGTTTTGCTGGAGGGAAGAGGAAGTGAAGAGCACTGGTGGCCGTTGGGACAGAGGGAGACTCAGAGCCATAGAAGCGAAGCAAGAGACGAAGAGATGAATCACGCGAAGAAGACAAAGCAAGCGAACAGCGCCGTGGTCACAAAACCTAAATCCCTAATTCAATTATCAAAACATGTTTAACCTAAAACAAGAATTATGAAATGCATTTTGGACTAAACTGCCTAAGCCTAGCGAAAACCCCTTTGCACCCCCCCTGTCTTCAGTTTTGGTTTGGGCCCCTCAGACCCCTTGGCCCATATATGTTTGTTCTTCTAGCTTTTTTTAATACACTTTTTTTATTTTATTCCATTTTTTAGTTTTTAGAAATATTACTAACTTAGTTTAAATTAATTGGTAACTCAATTAATAATTTAATTAAAACATTTTAATCATTTTACCTTTTGTTTATTAAATTTAATTTTAGGTTTATTTGGTAATTTTAAATATCCCTTTTTTAATTAGGTTTAAGTTAGTTTTTTTAAGTATTCATTTAGTTTGATTATTTAATAATTACTAAAAAAAATAATAATGCCTCATATAGAACTTTAAAAAATATATTAAAAAAATGGAAACTTAAAAAACTTAAAAAATATTTTTGTTTTCCTTAATTAATTCTCATTACTTTTATCCATATTAAAAATGCGTAAAAAATGAAAACTATTAAAACATTTTCTTTTCATTAATATTAAACAAAAATCATAAAAATGCACGTTCACGCACTTAGTCTTTTATTTAAATTGTTGTATATCATTTATTTATCATAATTTTCTGTTTACTCGATTATTCTGTTTACGTTTAAATCCAAGGGAAAAAAGATTAAATTTGTCGACTTCATGTCCTCAAGTCTAATCGCGCGAACATTCGCATTTCGTCAAAACTTAGGATAATTTTTCCTCAAATATTCAATCTTTTCAAAACTTATACCTTTTAAGCAAAAACTTCGACATTAGGTCGTCGTCTCTTCAAAAACCCGTCCGTACCCCTTTTTCGGCAAAAAACGATTCATTTTTCAATCAAACGAACAATTTTAATAAACAGATATTTCAAAAGGTTCATATAGAGTACTATAGATACATTGGGTGCTAATACCTTCCCACTGTATAACCAACCCCCGAACCATAGATCTCTTTTCAAAACGCCTTGTATTTTTATTACTTTTAAAAGTATTATTTACATTTCATATTTAGGGTTTTATTTCGCTCTTTCCCCTTTTCCCTTGGAAACAATAAAGCGCGGTGGCGACTCTTGCTTTTGGTGAGACGAATTAATCAATAATTCGATCTCCGATTTACCCCGCTACATTTTTTATCGCTACAGCCAGGACTCTCAGAATGATAGGCACACCGGGCATTCGGATTATATCAGGGAGATGTAGTGTTTGGATTCTTAGGCGTCTCTCTCAAGGTTGCCAAGTTGGATCTTAGCAGATAAGGTAGAACTTCAGCCAATGCATGTTGATGCAGGTAAACTACTGATGTGGTCTTTCCACCCTTTGTTGATTGTTGCGTTATGGAGCAACTGCAGGTCTAGGTATCATCACGGCACTTACTATCTGACATTGTTCAGCCCTGTTCTGACCCCTTAGGCTGTAGATGGAACTGGCTTCCTTTTTACCAGTAAAAGGCTTCTTTACTGAACTTGAAGATGTATCCTTCTGTAATTTTCCGCTTCGAATCCTAGCTTCTACTCTCTCTCAAGTTAAAATCAGCTCGGTGAAACCAACTGACAATCTGCTGATCAAATGATTGAAAAACGGCCCAGATAGCGTCCCCAGAAGCATATCAACCAACTCCCTATCAGACAACGGGGGTTGAACTCTCCTAGCCAAGTCTCTCCATTTTTGTGCATAATCTTTAAAACCTTCACTTGCACCCATAGACATACTCTGGAGTTGAGTACGAGTGGGAGCAAGGTCGACATTGTACTGATACTGCTTGTAGAAAGTAGCAGCCAGATCTTGCCAGTTTCAGATATTTGCTCCCTCTAGCTGGTAGAACCATTCAAGTTGAGTCCCTGACAGACTATCTTGAAAGAAGTGAACCCACAAATGTTTATCAGCTGTGTGAGGCTGGATCTTCCTGACATACGAACGGAGATGGAGTTTTGGGCAGGACACCCCATTATACATGGCAAAAACTAGAGCTTTGAACTTCTATGGGATGACTACTCCCGACACCAATCCCAGTTCTTCGAAATCTAGTCCAGGTATCCTCTGAACTTTCATGGCACTCAAACGATCTTCTAGTTGTTTGTATCTAACCTCAGCAGGAGGATATTGCTCATCATTGTAATCGGTATCATTGTCAAACACCACTGGACTGGGGTCTTTCTCTTCTTCTTGGTTCTCCCCTTCCTTAGATGAAGAGGTCAGGTCGACTTGTCGCTTCAACCTCTCTCCGAACCTTCGGCCCATGTTCAGAATACCAGTAGCCTTCTTCTTTTTCTTCTTCTCTTTCAGGATAAGAGCTTTCAGATCTCCTGCCCTTTTTCCAGACTTATAAACATTTGTTGGAACTGGGCGTTCTGTGCTTGTAGGTCCTTAATGCTCTGTTCGGAAGACATTTCTGCTGAAATAAACAGTGAAGAAGATGAGAAACCTGTAATGGTACCTGTAATGATGTGTATGATAATGGGATGCGTATGCAATGATTTTAAAGACTTCGGGCAATTTAAATTTGCAAACCAAAATTAAAAAAAACTATATTAGCTGAATTTGAAGTTCAAATGCCTTTTAGGTGTTACAATTAAAAATAAACAAATCCAAAACTATAAAAGACATCAAAATTCCCATGGATGCTTCCTCTTTGTGCCAAGGTAGTCATTCAGTCCTATTTCTTCATGCAGTTGCTTTGTGAGCTCTAAGACCTTCCTCTCTTGAGCATGGAACTGATCCCTATAAGTGTCCCGCTCCTTCATCAACTGAGTCCAAGACCTCTGTAATTCCCCAAGATCAGTGGGCATGTAAGGATAGAGAACTGTGTAAGGAATGCCCTCTTCTGTAGTGGGTTCCACAATCACTGGAAAAACGGAAACATAGGGCATCATAAGGTTTTGGGCACGAGCTCGTACCCATTGGAGGTAAGGCTCCATAGGAATGGAAGTTCTTGGCCCCAAAGTCATGACGCCAGATCTGTTTACCATGCCCCAAGCTCGTATGAACCTCCGGCAATACTCTTGAATATCATCCCCATAGTTAAATACAATGCCTTCGATAAGAAATTCATGGGGACCATCCCTTCGAGCATGACCAAATTGTCACATAGCTAAACAAGGATTGTAGGTTATCCCCCCTCTGATACCAAGCAGTGGGACATTAGGGTACTCCCCGCAGCAATCAATGATAGCAATGTTTTCCATGGATCGAGTACAACAAAGAATATTTGTATGAGCGAGTGACATTATTCTTTGCGACCAACCCAAACCTTCTTCATTCTTCAGTATGGACTTAGGGAGGTGAGAAATAAACCACCTCGACAGCAATGGTGTGCAGCATATAAGAATCCCTCTTCTCCTCGTGGTACGAGTATGGTAGGCACAGGATTGAGAGAGAAAGACCTTGATAGCATTCACATCTACGAATGAGTCCATATTAGGGAAGAGAACTAAACCATAGATAAGAAGAGCCAAGACCTCCTCAAAAACCTGAAAATCCATATCATCCCAAAACAGCTGGGCTTTGTCTATCAGAAACTTAGATAGAAAACCCTTGAAGTTTAGTTGGTTTAAGGCTTATATGAGGTCAAAGGTAATACCCTCTTGAAGTTTAGTTGGTTTCAACCTGTCTTAAAAAGTAACTGGGTTCTAGAGGATCTCAATATCACTGACCATCCTTTATCGGGAATTGTTTCAGCTCTCAATCTTTTCTTCCAGCCAAAATATCTCGAAATTCTGGTCTCAATGAGTGTACCATCGAGTATCAACCAGTTCTTAGCTCTACACCGAGGCCGTCTATCTCACTACTTTCTAATGGCCAAGTTTGTTCAACTAAGGTTCAAAGGTGCGTTAGTGCTTCAAGACACCACGCGGCGGCCTCGTATTCTCCTCGTTTCCCCATGAAGGATACCGATACCAACCAAAGTGCCACGCCCACACATCCATCGCTTAAACCATATCGGTCTATGTCGTACAGTCTCCATGATCTATTGTTGTTTACCTAATGAGTGCCCCCAGATACGGGTGTAGGATCTATAGTAACCCCAAACAAACCCCCAAAAGTAAAGCAATCAAGATAATCAAGAGAAGCAATTTAATGACCTAGATCCTAAGGTATACCCCACTTATATGATCCCCAGCAGAGTCGCCAGTTCTGTGATACGGTGACAGAACCGACTGTTTAATACAAGTTTGTCTTTTGCACTTTTTGTTTGCAAAATATAGCGGTAAGCGAGAGTCGCCACCGAATTTTATTTCATCCAATCATGGAAAAGGAAAAAGAACAGAAAAACCTTTTTTCGAGATATTCTGAGTACGTGGGTAGATTATAGAAAGGGAAGGTGTTAGCACCCTTTCTATCCGTATTTATCTACGGGCTCTTAGGTACTTGCTCATTTTTCAAATTGCTTGTGTGTGTTTGTCTTGAGAATGTTTTACTTTGTGATAACCCTTGTATCAGTCCTTAAGGATGTGACGAAGTTTGTTTTGATTTTTTTTTTTGAAATGTGTTTGTATGAAAAGTTTTTATTGAGCAAGTACTTAAGATTCTACCTACTCGAAAAAAGATTGTTCGTTTTATTTCCTTTAGACAATGATATCCTACTATTAAGGAGTAAGTAGAACCATCGTTGGAGTTGTAAGGGACATTCGAAAGGGACAAGTACAATCACTAAAGCAATAGTTAGAAAACTTTAGTAGTAACCCTAGAGTCTTAAGATCTTTTCGAGGCAACATTTCCGAGGCAACATTCGAATGGGACGATTTGATCTTTTAGACTGGAGGGAAACCACTAAAATCTCTTATGCTTAATGATTGTTTACCGAAGGCAACCGAAGTGAGGTAAACCCTAGGAGTGAATATGTGCATATGAGTTGTTTCAGTTATTTAATCTTTGCACATTAGGTGATCTACCGTTTTATATTTCGAGCATTCTTTCCATACAATCCTATTAGCCATGCATATAGACAGTTAAAAATTGTGGGAATTTTAAAGTGCGAAAAATAAAACCTAGCTATTAAAAGGCTTCAGGGAGGGGGGTTAATTACATAACCAAAAATTGGGGATTTAACAGTAAATAAAAACCCTAGATTAACTATTACAAACCCTGAACAGTTACAAAATAATGGACAAATAATTAACAAGCGCGCGGAAAATTAAATGCGAGGACAATTGAAATAATCTAAAACCCTAATTTGAGAGGAAAAGATTTTTTTTGGATTTTATTTGAGAAAATGTTTAATTGCAAATTAGTTAAACCTAATTTCTAATTGTTTTTAATTATGAAAGAAATTAAATTAACCTAATTTTCTAATTAACCTAATTAATTAAAGGAATGAATATTTATGAGAAAAAATTATTTTTGATGTATTTTTTAAAGAAAATTAATTAAATTATGTACAACTAAAGTCCTAATTCTAATCATTTTTAATTATAAAAAAAATATTAAATTACCCTAAATTAATTAAACTAATTAATTAAAATATTTATTAAAAAAGATTTTTGTGATTTTGATTTATTAATTTAATAAAAATAATTTTTGTATTGATTAAAGAAAGGAAAATAATTAAAGAAAAGAAATTAAAGAAAATAATAAAAATAACCAAATGGGCTTGTGTTGTTAGCAATTCTAGGGGTGGGAATCTGAATTTCCAGCCCATTAAGCTCCAAGACCAGTCAACCACGCTGGATCCTGTGCCAGCGTTGACTTGAGGAGCACCATGGACCTTCAGGCAGGAAGCGTCAGATCTGACCAGCAGTACATCTAGTGGTTTGGGTGTTGAAGTTGCATGGAAGGCATGTGAGGGAGTGGAGAACTGGATTTGTTACAAGAAAAGAAAATAAATAAAGCGTTGGAACCTGGGATCGAACCCAGGTCCTCACGCCTTGTACCAATGCTACGCTACCAGCTAAGCTGTTGTTGTTAGTTGTTAATATAGTAACAAGAATATATAATATGTAAAACACATTCAATATCCCTGGAACAAAAAAACCGTGCACACTGAATTCAAACAAACCAATGGGGTGATGACCAGTCATCTTCTTCTACCTCCATCCCGTCGTTTTAGATAAACAACCTATACCTACGGACTTTGTCCGTTGCTAAAACCTGTTTCATTCAAATATTCAGTACAAGCATGATAAATCCATTGTGATGGTACCAATCAACTCGTCTTGGCCTCATGAGCATCATGGTACTTGATTCATGGCCCAATTTTTCCTGTACACAAAGACCCTAAAATTCGAGTGGAAATCCAAACCATGGCAGATGCGTGTAAGGGTCCCAAAAATACAATTAAACTATGTGGTCAGCTTGCAAACATGATGATGATCACAAATATAAAAATTAAAGGTGCTAATGATGCGTAAATTGTAATAATATAATTTGAGAAAGTTTGCAAACCGTGATGTGTCTAGGCGATGATTCTTGATATTTTGAAGGCTGCAAATGATGTTGTTGGCTTCTGGAGATGGCCTAGAAGTGATTAGAGTCCTTCAATCGCCTGGAATCGTCCTCTAGGGCAGAAATAAAGTGCACACTTTTTATCCAATTTTTGAGTTTTTGTTCTTGCTTCCTACGACTACAAAACCTTCCTGTTTGATCTACAATTGTTGTATACATATAGTAGACTGAATTAGGGTTGTAAAATTGCATCATATCTTTGAGAATTATAAAAATGTGATTTGATTTGATTCATGTATGATATCTTTCTAAAACAAGCTTCAATACAATCTTTTCAAACCCTAATGAGTCTTGCACGAATTGATCATCACGCTAGCTGTACATGGACTCCAAATGTGCACAAAAATCTCAAGATTTGATTTGTTTTCACTATTTTACCATTTAATTTAATTTGATTTAAATGAATAAAAAATCAAAATAAATGATAAAAGTAATAAAATAATAGGTGTAAAATCTCAGGGGTCGTGGGTCCTATTAGAAACATGTTTCAAACAAGAAAACATGAGCCCCTTTGGAAAAAATGCATATTTGATCAATGTTAACTTTTGACAATTTTCCAATAATTGCCAACTTTGACAATGCACAACTCTCTCAATTTTGATCCTAGAGATGTGTTCTTGTACTTTTTAGAAAGTTTTGGATGTCCCCTAAGCAACCCTTTTGGTCTCATCTAAATTGGATCTTCCATGTTCATGTATGAAGCTTTGATCCAAAAGGTGTTTTTGTTGACTTTTCAAAATGACCCATAATGTAGAAATTCATATCTTTTTGTGGGTGCGTATTTTGAACTTGTGAGCTGAAGATGAATTGTAGGGAATTGCATCCTCTTAAAAGTAAGATTTGGATGGAGAATTTATGAAAAACTATGAAGAAGTTATGTTTGGTCAAAGTAGTGTTGACTTTTACTAAGAAACCCTAATTTAACAACTTTTGGGTTTTGATGAATTAGGAGAATTCTTTGAGGAATCAAGATCAACCCTGGATCAAATGATGGAATTCACTTCAAAATGTTGATTTTGACCCAAAATCTTGAGGTTTGACTATATGTGGGCCACAATTGACTTTTGACCTAATACAGTCGATTTCTCAAGCATCTGAGCAGTTGACTGGGAAAACTTCTTATGCAAGGCATGAAACTTGACATGTAGGGTTTTGAGGACTTATTAATACCATGGAGATCATATGAGGCCTTTGTGTTTCACCCATGATGAAAATAGAAACCCTAATTTGAGGTACATTGCCTTAGGAGGGAGTTTGTCTGGTCAACTCTTGGGCAAGCTTGAGCAAATTGAGGAACTCAATGGACATGTATTGAGTAAAATGAGAGGGAAAATTTTGGGGTACAACAACTACCTTTACCGAGTATAGCTCCTTTGTTATTGTCTCCATAAGTAACAAATGCTTTCTTCTTTGCTTTGAAGTCAATGAAGAGAGATATGTCACTATTCATGTGCCTTGAACTCCCACTGTCTAGAAACCATCTTCTATCCATGGATGTAAGACACTTTTCCTGCAATATCAAAAGAGAGAAACCTCCTAAACTTTCCTTTATGCCTCCATTGGCAAATGCCTTTAGGAACAAGAAACCTCCTAAACTTGCATTTTTCAATGGTATGACCAAAATGACAACAATAATGGCATAAACCATGATGATGATGTATTTTTTTACTTCTTCTCATTGAATCCTTTGGTATTTTTTCAACAAAAGAGTATTTTTAGTATGGTGGATTCAACGTTTCCTTAAAAATTCTAGGATCGACTGCAAAAGTAACTTTGGGTTGTAAAGCTTTTTCTAATTTGGCATTAAGAGTTCTAACCTCTTGTTGACAAATATGGCAAACTTCACATTCCCTTATGAGAATAAACCCTGTAACATCCTTATCTTTTGAACTTTCTAAAATACTAGCTTTTAGACTTTTTAAGTCTTTTTCAGCTTTATAGACTTTACTCTCCATAAATGAAAATATTTGTTTATCGGAGGATAATCTCTTAAAAGCATCTTCGGCCTTGTATTGCAGTTTTTCAAAATCTATTTTTAGTTCAGAAAAGGTCATAGAAGAAAAGTTGTTAGGATATGCTTGTCTTACTTGCTTGTTGTGGTTGTCTTTCTTGTGGTAGGATTTATTTTTGGTATGTGCCATCAGACATAAATTTGCACTTTCATCACTACCACTTGAACTATCATCGCCTGATGAATCATTATCGCTTTCCCATGCAATGTAAGCTCTTCTTTATTTGTTTAACTTCTTTGGTGGAGCTTTTCCCTTATCCTTTTTCATCTTTGGACAGTCTGGTTTGTAGTGTCCAACTTTACCACAATTGTAACAAGGTCCTTTACCTCTTTTCTTTTTATTTTCTTCTTGCCTTGGCTCTTTGGATTGTTTTCAAAAGCTTATGAGATTCTTATCGGGGTGCTTGATTCCATTCTTTCGAATAAATCTATTGTATCTCCGAACAAAAAGTCCCATTTCTTCATCATCATAATTTTCATCACTAGTTGAGTCATTATCATCTTGCTCTTTGGTTGAGGACTTAGAGCTAGAAGACATTAGAGCTATTGACTTCTTCTCACCCTCCCTGTCTTTGTTCCTCTCCTTCTTACTCTTATTTTCATATTTTTCAAGACTTTTCAATTCTTGTTGATGTTCTTCCAGCTTTCCAAACAGAGTTGTAATGGTAAGCGTAGTGAGGTCATTTTCTTCCTTGATAGCTGTTACTTTAGGTTGGCATTCCCTGCTAAGACATCTCAGAATTTTATTAGTAGCAATTTCATTGGAAACAGGTTTTCCAAGTGCATTTAAACGGCTCACAAGATGAACGAATCTCTTCTGCATGTCAGAGACAGATTCTTCTTGTTTCATGCGAAAGAGCTCGAACTCTTGATTGAGTGTATTGATGCGGGACTGTTTAACTTCAGTAGTGCCTTCATGGGCAATTTCTAAAGCATCCCACATTTCTTTAGCATACGTGCAGTGAGATACCCTATAATACTCATCAAAACCAAGTGTTGAGATTATCATATTTCTGCCTCTCCAATCGCACGACCATTTCTTTTTATCCATTTCATTCCATTGGTCCTCAGGTTTAGGTATTATTGCACCTGCATCATTCCTCATGGTGATTTAAAATGGACCATTTTGAATGGCAGTCCATACATTCCAGTCAATGGAATTTATGTGTACTCGCATGCAGTCTTTCCAGTAGCCATAGTTTTCACCATTGAAAACAGGAGCTCTATTATACGCCCCTTAGGTTCAAAGGCCATAGCGTTACTAGTAGATATAAAGCACCAGCTAACCGGTGCTCTGATACCACTTGTTAGACGGTGTGCCAAGTGATTGAGTGGGGGTTGAATAGATCACCTCTTACTTTTTCAAGGATTTAAAACTTATTTTATCAAAGTGAATTGAAAGCAGCGAAAATCAATGTCCTGAATCAATTTCGTCTACTTTAAACCGACTACTAGAAAACTTGACATTTCAATGCACTTATCATAAAAGAAGTATTTCCAATGAATTAAGAAATTTGTTAGGAATTTTGTCAAACACTTGGCATATGCTTGTATAATGATTTAGTAGTGGTGGTTTGGTGAAAAAATTTGAACCACTATGTTTATCATTAGACAGAAAAAACTTAGCAAGCCAATTGAATTAAAAAATTATGGAATATGTAAAAATATAAAGAGAAAGTAAGAAAGAATGATACGCAGGCAGTTTGGTAAGGAAGTTCCCCACTGTCGTCCTCGCGTGTGGGTACGTCTCCCTCTCAATTTCACAATTGAAATTGAGAACTTTTATAACAATTTGCTGAATGTTTGATAACAAGGTTATACTACACAGAAAGATAGAAATCCCTATGATCTTCTTCTTCTTGTAAGAACTATCACTTGATATGAGTTGTATCAAGATTTCCTGCAAGGTCCATAAACGATCCTCCGCTTCCACGACGTGTTTGCGAAAATCCTTCTGATTTCCAAAACCCTCGCTATGGCTGAATCCAACTCGTGCGACCGTGGCTAACAAAACCCTCAAGAACACACCCATTATTGAAGGACAAACCCTTTGGTTTATTTCTTAAAGCCTCGTCTTCAACCTTCAACTCAGCTGAGATTCTTTCAATACACAGATGAACGTTATCTCTGACCGCTTGATTCACTTCAACAAGGATGTTTGATTTTCTTTGTTGTTGTTGAATTGAAGATGGTTGAGAAGATGATGAAGATGAAGTTTCTTTAGGCTTCTGGTTCCTCACAATTGTTTTCACACAATTCTAATATGTTGCTACATTTTGTGCTGAGAAAAATACTTGCTTATATACGTAATAGAAAACGGTTAGCCAAAAAGAAAGTATTATGAGTCAATGCTGAAGAAGTGAAAAACACAAGAATGGGGGGTTGAATTGAAACTTAAAATCAAAAGCGCAGTAGACACGATATTTTTATCCTGGTTCATTTGATCTCAAACTACTCCAGTCCACCCGCTAAGGTGATTTCGCCTCTCTCCAACGAGGACTTAATTCACTAATCAAAAACTGATTACAACACTACTTTGACAACTGCCAAAGTCTTCTTTAGTAAAACTAGCTTAATTAAGATAAAAGACTATACTGTATATTGTTGTTTTTCCTTACAAAAATTGTATCACAACTGTGATATTTTACACAATTTTGAGTGTATATATGAATATGTAAGATTGCAGCGTTTTAGAGGTATGTTGCAGTTGTATCAAAATCGTAAATGATTTGTCCTCTAAGCTTGTTTATATAGGCATGAAAATCATGTCCAACATAAAGTGTGATAATGGACATTCAATGATGTTTCCATATTTAGAAGATTCTTGTCTGAATGAAGCCGTTGCATATGATGCTGTCTTAATTGAATAGTAACGCTTCAGAACTTAGAATCTTGCATGCTGCAATTGCTTCAGAATATTGATGACTCAGAGATGTGAGGATCTGATGGTATATAAACCTTCTGTTCAGAATCATAGTATTCTTCACTTCAGCGCAGGTTCTGATCATCATTCTTCAGTGCAGATTCTGATTACCCCAGCTTGAAAGCTTCTGTAGCTTAATTTCTGATTTTGTTTCGGTCAGAACTTCTGCATACAAAATAACACAAATTTAGAGTGCATATTTGTTCTTTGTGCTTGTTATCATCAAAACTCTAATTAAGGGTTGTAGAATCAACTATGTTCTAAAAATCTCCCCCTTTTTGATGATGACAAAAACTAGGATTTTCAATAAAAAAATATAGAACAAAAAGCTTAAGAGGCTTAAGAGAGACTCCCCCTAAGTTGATTACTTCCCTGAAGTTCCTTCTCGTCAGAGCTTTTGATGCATCTCCTTCTGTCCTTATCAGAATGTATTCCTATTCAAGCTTTTCAGAAAATATAGGGGTTAACATATTCAGAATGTTTGAGAATTTGTCCCGGTATACTGTTATTGAAAATATCTTACTTTCTCCCCCTTTTTGTCAGGTATCAAAAAGCAATATAATCAGAGTCAAAAAGATGAATTATATTGAAAACAGAATGCAATGACAATTTTAAGAAAACAAGGAGGATAACATAAAAATTACAGATAAACTATTTAAAGAAAATCTAAGAAGGAGGGGAAGACGTGTGAACAACGCTTCCAACAAGCTCTTAATCTGAGTGCTTGATTCTTCCTACTTTCCCAGAATGTCTTTGATTTCTTTTGTTGTATCTTCTTGTTTATCCAAAATACCCTTGATCTCTTTGTTTGTATCCTCTTTCTTATCCAGTCTGGCATGGATTAAGGCATTCTCCTTCTTCAACTCTTCCAGAGTTTGCATGACTAGAGACGAAGCTGGTGTATCTTCAAGGGTTGCGTGTCATTCAGGAAATTCTACAGCCTCTTCTGATTGAACCACTTCTTATGTTACAATCATGTTTTCTGGAGCAGTAGTGAGAGGGTGACTATCAGAATCTGGTTTAGAGACTTCTGAAGGATGGTTCTCTTTCCAGGGAGAATTATTCAGCGAAAGAATTTATTTCTTGTACCATTAGTTCAGAACTTGATCTTGGAAGGCTTTCAGCTGATCACTGAAGTTCTGTTGAGCCCTTTCATATCCCAATTCTTTCAGCTTCTGGGTTTCAGAGTTGAGCCATTTTCTGAATCTTTCCCACAGAGAATCAGAAGCAGTAGGATTAGAAATCTCTTGACTTGCTTGCTTCAAAGAAGTAATCCATTCCTGCATTTCTGTTTCAAAAATCAACAGATTCTTACCAACATCTAATTTGGTTGAGGTTGGTTTAGGTTTGGGAGTGGCAATTTTGTTTGAGGTGGAAGCTAGTTGGTCTAACACTTGTGGACCAATGACAAGTCTGAGGTTGTCAGCTGGATGGTTGATGGGTGATGGAGTGGAAGAGTCAGAAATCAGGATTGGTGATTTAGGGGTGTTTGGTGGTGCACATCCATATGGTGAATGGATTTATGGAATATCATGAATAGTGAGAGGTAAATGAACCGTGAGAGGTTCTGTTATCCCAGGAATTGGGGTAGTGGTATCAAAATCTGAAGGGGAGTCTTCTGATTGGTTTGCAGTAGCGTGTTGAATTTCTAGTTCATGAATTTCAAAAGATGGGTTTTTAGAAGGAGGAGTGAGAGGGTTTTCATTCTCTAGTTGAGGTGAGTTGAGGTTCAAATGTTCTGGTTGAGGAGAGTGTGGTTGTGAATTTTCTGGTTGAGGAGAGTGTGGTTGTGGATTTTCTGGTTGTTGAGAGTGTGGTTGTAGATTTTCTGGTTGTTGAGGTTAAGTGTTTGGGTTTTCTGGTAGTGGTGAGGAAAAGTCTTGATCAAACATTTCAATATCAGATAGAACTCTAGCGAGTTCTGGTTGATGTTGTTCTGGATTTGGATTTGGATTGGGGGAGTGAGGTTCATTCAAGAAGTTTCCAAGAGTTACAGATGGGTCAAACTCTATGTTAAAAACTTCAAATGTTTGAGGTGAAGGATTTTCTGTTGGTTGAGGGGGAATGGTTTCATATGTTGGAATAGCTATTGATTTTAGAACAGAAACAGAAGATGGGTTACATTTCTTTTTCGCAGCTTTAGGTGTTCTCTGAGAGGATCCTTCTCCTTCTGCCTTCCTCTTTTTGGATTTCTTTAGCACAACCTCTAGAGATGGCTTGTGTAGATCTTGGATGTTGATTTCTGGAATAGTCCCATCAGCCTTGCAAGCTTCAAGATATCTGACTATGATTTCTGGAGAGGCATCTATCTTAGAAAACAGTGGAAAATCCTTCAGAGGGATTCTCCTAGAAGTGATGGTCTCATGAAGAGCAATTGTTGGTTCCTTCTTAATATTCTCAATAATCTTCATTTTCTTCAGATTCTTGGCATTCAAAGGTTTCCCAGCGGTTGCTTCCAGAGTGTTGATTTCTTGAGCCTCTGTCAGATGTTCTATCAGCCTATTTTCTGTTAGAATATCTGAAATCAATCTTCCTAGAGGAATCCAATCCCTCTTAGTTCTTTCTTATTCTCTTGTCTCTTTCACACTTATTCTGAGATGGTTGAAGAGCATGTGTGGAAGGTTTATCTTGGTCTTCTTTGCAATGAAGTAAATCAGAAACTGCTGATCAATATTGATGTAATCAGGAGAGCTTGTAGGCTTCCCGTGATTGATACATCCCAGAATTATTCTAGCCCATATTCTGTGATGATCCTTCAAGTCTCTGATCTTGCTGGATGGCTGTCCAGAAGTGAAGATTTCCCTAGAAATAGATTTTAGGTCAGAGCACCTATCAGCCATATCAATGCACCTGACTCCACCACCATTGTATCCAATGAGTTTCCCAATCAAATCTTCTGTTATCACTATCTTCTTCCCCATAACATATGATGTGACCTGGTGGTTGGATGAGGTAGCATGAATCCAGAACTCTTTAACAAGAATGGGAAAAGTTGGACCCAACAGACGATCAAAGTATCTGTTCCATCCCTGTGCAGTTACATCTTTATACAGATTAAACCCATTTTATTGTAAGCTTTCAAAATCAATTATCATTTCGTAGAGAACTTCAAGGTTGTCAACCGGAGTGAGTAGCATTCTAATGGGCTCTTCATATTATTCTGTTAATGAAGATTCAGGAGCACTGAGATTCTTGAGACTTGATGATGATTCCATTGTTCACACGGATTCTTTGAAGAAAATTAATGGAAAGGTTTTTAAAAAAAGAAACTAGAGCAAGAGAGAATATAGAAAAGGGTAAAACGTGAATGAATGCAATAGTAATTAAGTTTATATAGGTTTTTTTTTTGAAAACGTAATCAGTAAGAAAGAAAATAAGTAATGATTATATGCATTAATGAAACCTGAAATTAGGGGATTTAGAGAGATATTGAACAGTTACCACTGACAAGTGTCTCAATGCATCCAATCAGAGCCTTAGACCCTTCAGAATTTGAATGCATGTTCAGCCTCAGAAGGTAGCTTGTGAGAGGATGACAGATGCTTGATGATGTGAATTGCACGCCTCTATCCTTGAAATGAAATATTCAGATCTTCATAGATAGATTCTGAGACAACTGTACTTCTAACTTCTGAAGACAAGTTGATCAGATGTTCACAGAAAACAGTAAAGTTCTGAGGGTTAGGATATGCAAACAAAACATTTTATTCTGGACATAATTTCATGCTGAGATGTTTCAGAATGAAATTGAATCTATCTTCAAAAAGGGGTTTTGTAAATACATCATCCCATTGATGGTCTGTGTCAATAAATTTTAACGTAAGAATTCCTTTCTGAATATAGTCCCTAATAAAGTGATGTTTTATTTCTATATTCTTAGCCCTAGAATGCAAAATGGGATATCTAGAGAGACATATGGCAGAAGTGTTATCACAGAAGATAGGAATGTTACTCTCAAATATGTTGAAGTCTTCAAGTTGACTTTTCATCTAGAGCATTTGAGTGCTACATCCAGCAGCTGCTATGTATTCAACTTCTGCTGTTGACAATGCTATTATGGACTCTCTTTTGCTGGTCCATGAGATCAGATTGTCTCCCATAAACTGGCAGCTTCCAAAAGTGCTTTTATGCTTTACTCTGTCTCCAGCAAAGTCAGCATCGCAGTATCCTACTAAGCTGTATTCATTGGATTTTCTATAAAACAAACCCAGATTAGTATTACCTTTCAGATACTTGAAAATTCACTTAACTTCTGTTAAGTGAGATTCTCTAGGATCTGATTGGAATCTAGCACATAAGCAAACACTGAATAAAATATCAGGCCTTGAAGCCTTCAGATAAAGGAGAGAGCCAATCATACCTCTGTAGATTTTCTGCTATACCTTTTTACCTACCTCTTCCTTTTCCAGAATGCACGTGGGATGCATTGAAGTATTTGAGGGCTTACATTCTGAGAGGTCAAATTTCTTCAGAATTTCTCTGACATATTTTCTCTGATGAATGTAAGTTCCTTCTGGAGTTTGGTTTATCTGAATGCCCAGAAAGAATTTGAGTTCCCCCATTAAGCTCATCTCAAACTCTACCTGCATGCACTTAGAAAATTCTCTTCCCATAGAAGGTTTAGTGGATCCAAAAATGATATCATCTACATAAATCTGACAAACTAAAATGTCATTCTTAAATGTCTTACAGAACAAGGTTGTGTCCACTTTCCCTTCGGTGAATTCCTTTTCTAACAGGAAGTTACTTAGTCTTTCATACCAAGCTCTGGGAGCTTGTTTCAGACCATATAGTGACTTATTTAGTTTGAACAAATGTTCTGGGTGTTTGGAATTTTCAAACCCAAGGGGTTGGTTCACATATACCTCTTCATCTATGTAGCCATTTAGGAATGCACTTTTGACATCCATCTGATACAGAGTGATGCCATTGTTTACAGAAAATGAGATTAAGAGTCTGATAGATTCTAACTTGGCGACTGGAGCAAAGGTTTTTGTATAGTCTATCCCCTCTTGCTGACTATAACCTTATGCCACCAGTTGTGCTTTGTTTCTGATGACTTCTCCTTGCTCGTTCAGTTTGTTTCTGAACACCCACTTTGTTCCAATGACGTTGAATCCTTTTGGTTTGGGAACCAGATCCCATACGTCATTTCTGGTGAACAAATTTAATTCTTTCTGCATTGCCAAAATCCAGTCATTGTCCAGAAGAGCTTCATCAATTGTTTTTGGTTCAATCAGAGAGACCAGTCCAGTGAGGGATTCTTAAAAGTTTCTAAATGTTGATCTTGTTCTGATTGGATCATCCTTCTTTCCCAGGATCTTATCTTCTGGGTGAGCTATGCTGCTTCTGGATAACCTTTTATGGAGTTGATCAACAGAAGGTACAGGATCACTTGTAATATTTCTTGCTGAAGTTGTTGGAGCGTATCTATTGGGAACTTCTTATGGGTTATCTTCAGTACCTGTGAATTCAACTTATATATCTACAAAAGCTTCATTCTGCTTTGACTTTTGAGGGTCAAGCTTATCATCAAATCTAACACTGATTAACTCTTCAACAATCTGTGTTTTTGTATTGTATACTTTGTACCCTCTTGAGCGTTCGGAGTATCCTAACATAATACACTTTTGTGCTTTAGAGTCAAACTTGTTCGTATGATCTTTAGTATTCAGAATAAAATAGGTGCATCCAAAAAGATGGAAATAAGAAATATTGGGCTTTCTGTTCTTCCACAATTCATATGGAGTCTTTTCCAGAATAGGTCTTATAGAGATTCTATTCTGAATGTAACACGCTGTGTTAATTGCTTCTGCCCAGAAGATCTTAGCAATGTTAGTCTCATTGATCATGGTTTTGGCCATTTATTGAGGTGTTTTGTTCTTTCATTCTACAAATCCATTTTGTTGGGGAGTTCTAGGACAAGAGAAGTCATGCAAGATGCCTTTTTCATTAAAAAATGTTTCAAATTTTTTATTTTCAAATTCTCCACCATGATCACTTCTGACTTTGACAATTCTAAGATCCTTTTCATTCTGAACTTGGTTACAGAATGTGACTCGTCCTTGTGTCTTAAGAACTTTACCCATGTCCATCTGCTATAGTCATCTACGATCACTAACCCATACTTCTTGCCACTAACATACGCGGTTTATACTGGTCCAAATAAGTCTATGTGAAGAAGTTCTAATGGCTTAGAGGTGGAAACAACATTTTTAGATTTAAAAGCAGGTTTTTCAAATTTTCCTTTCTGACATGCTTCACACAGAGCATCTGAGCTGAACTTCAGATTAGGAAGTCCTCTGACCAGATTGAGTTTGTTAATCTGAGATATTCTTCTCATACTAACATGCCCCAATATTCTGTGCCAGACCCATTACTCGTTGTTAACAGAGAGAAGACATTTTACATTCTGACTCTTTAGTTCAGAAAGTTTTATCTTATAAATGTTGTTTTTCCTCTTTCCATTAAAAAGGATAGTTCCATCTTTCTGACTAACAACTTTTTATGAATTTTGATTAAAGGTTATATCATAACCGTTATCACTTAATTGACTTATGGATAACAGGTTATGCATTAACCCATCAATTAAAAGCATATTATTTATAGAAGGAAGATTACCATTACCTACTATTCCAGAGCCAATGATCTTCCCTCTTTGGTTGCCTCCAAAGCCCGCGTAGCCTCCAGGTTTAATTTCCAGGCTTTGGAACATATGCTTTCTTCTCGTCATGTGTCGAGAGCATCTAGATTCCAGGTACCATGACTGGTGTTTTAGCCTTGCTTCTAAAGATATCTGCTACATATATAATTTTGTCCTTAGGTACCCATATCTTTTTGGGTCCTGGTTTATTAGTTTTACCAAAATTCTGGTTGAATTTTGGTTTCACAGAGTAATCATTACTAGTGTATTTTAGGTCGTGTGTGTGCCCATATGTGAAGTGTGATTTTAGTGGTGTGCGTTTTATGATAAGGTCCATGAATTTCTTAGGTGGAGATACCTTACCCTGGTATCGTATTCCTTTTCTGCCATTCCAGCTAACTCTATAGATCATTGAAGCCATCTTTCTTCTATCTATGTTTTTAGCCAGAAACTTCTGAAAGCTGTGATCATACTCTTTGATGATCTTATCAGCATTACTGGGAGTCTCTGATATTATTTCCTTCTAGAGTTTTGTAAATCATTTTCTAATTTTGAAATATTTACTTTTAACTCATAATTCTCTAATCTAAGACTCTCAGTCTTTTCAGAGTCAGAGACAAGATCCCTTTTCAGGTTCTTGAATTTGACTCTGATTTGCTGATACCTTTCCAGAATTTCATTCAGACTTTCTGCAAGTTCAGCCTTAGTAAAATTAACAGTGAAATCAGGGAATACCTCTTCTGTGTCTGATTCTGAGTCTGAACTAGAAACTTCACTTTCTTCTTCCACATTTTCCATGAGAGTTATGTTGGCTCTTTCATCATCTGACTCTGAGTCAGCATCAGTGGTGTCTGAATCATCCCATGTTTCCATGAGGCTTTTCTTCTTCTCCTTGAAGAACTTCTTTTTGGGCTTCTCCTTCTGAAGCCTTGGACAGTCACTTTTTTAGTGCCCTTGCTCATTGCACTCATAGCATATGATGTCCTTGTTATTTGACTTTTTGTGTCCTGAGGAACCTTCAGATCATTTGTGTCTAGAGGAGGACTCATACTTTCTGTATCTAGAGGAGGATTCATTTTGATTCTCTAATCGTCTCGGGTTTCTGAATTTCCTTTGTCTCTGCTTCAACAGTTGATTGACCCTTCTGGAGAGAAGAGACAATTCATCTTCTTCTGATGAGGATCCATCATAGGTTTCTTCCATAGCCTACAAAACATTAGAATCAGATTTTTTGTTAGATTTTAATGCTAGAGGCTTACCTTGATTTTGAGGCTCATCTTCTTCTAGTTCTATCTCGTGACTTCTGAGGGAGCTTACAAGTTCCTCCAGAGATATCTTGTTGAGATCTTTAGCTAGCTTAAATGCAGTGACCATTGGCCTCCATTGCTTGGGTAGACTTTTGATGATTTTCTTTATGTGATCAGTAGTAGAATATCCTTTGTCAAGAACCTTCAGCCCAGCAACAAGAATTTGGAATCTTGAGAACAATGCTTCTATGGATTCACTGTCTTCCATCTTGAATGCTTCATATTTGTGAATTAGCGCAAGGGCCTTGGTTTCTTTGACTTGTATGTTTCCTTCATGCGTCATTCTCAGAGAGTCAAACATGTTTTTGGATGTCTCTCTGTTTGAGATTTTCTCATATTCTGAGTATGAGATAGCACTGAGAAGTATTGTTCTGGCTTTATGATGGTTTCTGAAATCACGTTTTTGCTGGTCAGACATCCTTTTTCTGTCTATCTTATGACCACTTTCATCCACTGGATGTGTGTATCCATCAATTACCATGTCACATAGATCAGCATCATGAGCCAGAAAGAAGCTCTCAATTCTGTCTTTCCACTAGTAAAAAATTTCTCCATCAAAGACTGGAGGTTTGCCGCTGATTCTATCCTTGTCCTCATGATAGTCATTGCTGATGTTTTGGCTTGGTCCCACCATAGTGTTTTTATAAAGCTTGGATCTTGTACTGACACGGTTAAGTGTATGAACTCAGAACTAGGCGCTCTGATGCCAATTGAAGAAGTGAAAAACACAAGAAGGGGGGGGGGGGGGGGGTTGAATTGAAACTTAAAATCAAAAGCGCAGTAGACATATTTTTATCCTGGTTCGTTTCATCTCAAACTACACCAGTCCACCCGCCAAGGTGATTTCGCCTCTCTCCAACGAGGACTTAATTCACTAATCAAAAACTGATTACAACACTACTTTGACAACTACCAAAGTCTTCTTGAGTACAACCACAACCCGGTTAATCTCAAGGAAAACTAGCTTAATTAAGATAAAAGACTATACTGTATATTGTTGTTTTTCCTTACAAAAATTGTATCACAATTGTGATATTTTACACAATTTTGAGCGTATATATGAATATGTAAGATTGCAGCGTTTTAGAGGTATGTTGCAGTTGTATCAAAATCGTAAACGATTTGTCCTCTAAGCTTGTTTATATAGGCATGAAAATCATGTCCAACATAAAGCGTGATAATGCACATTCAATGCTGTTTCCATATTTAGAAGATTCATGTCTGAATGAAGTCGTTGCATATGATGTTGTCTTGATTGAATAGTAATGCTTCAGAACTTAGAATCTTGCATGTTGCAATTGCTTCAGAATATTAATGACTCAGAGATGTGAGGATCTAATGGTATATGAACCTTCTGTTAAGAATCAGAGTATTCTTCACTTCAGCGCAGGTTCTGATCATCATTCTTCAGCGCAGATTCTGATTACCTCAGCTTGAAAGCTTCTGTAGCTTAATTTCTTATGTTTTTTCGGTCGAAACTTCTGCATACAAAATAACACAAATCTAGAGTGCATGTTTGTTCTTTGTGTTTGTTATCATCAAAACTCTAATTAAGGGTTGTAGAATCAAACTATGTTCTAATATATGCATTTTGGTCATGTGTCGACTCATGTTAGTTATGAGTGATAGGATGGGTCGACACATTGTGTTTTGAGTCGATGCAAAATCATATTATGACATTTTACAAAACCAACAATTTTATATCCGTCGACACATAACACGTATGTGTCGATACATACTGATTGTAATTTTAATTTTTGAACATAAAACATGGTATGAGTCGACACATGATATTATGTATCGATGCATGTAAATTCAAAAATGTTTTCCAGGGGCATCAAAATGTCATGTGTCAATACATGAGGTTTTGTGTCGATGCATACAAGTTTAAGTTTGTATTACAGGGGCATCAAAGTGTTATGTGTCGATGCATGGGATTTTGTATCGATGCATGCAAGTTTAAGTTTGCATTACAGGGTCATCAAAGAGTTTTGTGTCGACTTATAAGCTTTTGTATCGATGCATAATAGTTTTGAAATAGTATTCCAGGGACTTCAGTAAGTTATATATTGATACAAAACCTATTGTGTCGACTCATAATGATGCATTATGAGTAAAATACATTTTTAGCTTATTTTAAACATGTTATATTATATTTTTGTAGTCCACACATGTATTTAGTATTTCACATATATTTGCAATCATTCAAAAATCAATTATGAAGGGGTTGCTTACAGTTAGAGGCTGGATGGGTCCAGAACCGGTTTGACCAACTGAATTTGATCGAAGAGAAGAGCATGACAGCTTTGTGTGATGGACAGTTATATCAGAAAAGGATGAAGAAAGCTTTTGATAAGAAGGTCAAACCTCGTGAATTCAGAGAAGGCGAACTCGTGCTCAGGTAGATGATGTCTTTTAACACTAATTCTAGGGGCAAGTGGACTCCCAATTTTAGAGGCCCATATGCTGTCAAGAAAGCCTTCTCTGGCGGCGCATTAATTCTTGAAAATATGGATGGCGAGGAGTTCCCACGTCCCATGAATGCTGATGCAATCAAGAAATACTTCGCCTAAAGAAAACATCTCGCTAATTTGAAAACCCGAAAGGGCGGCTTAGGAAAAAAAGAGCGTCTCGGTAGGCCGAAAACCCGAAAGGGCTGTCTAGGCAAAAATTAGAGACATAAACAGAATAAATTTCCCTCTAAGTTGAAAACCCGCAAGGGCAGCTTAGGAAAAAGTTAGGGACTTTCTTGGAAAGTAACTACATCAGACAAGACTTGATCATGGGAGTAACAATCTTCTTGGATCCTCATCATACTTTGACATAAGCTGCTTCTCGGGATTTCAAAAGTTGTTAGAGGGGATAGTGGTCATTATATCTCAATGTATCTTTTCCATTATATATTACCATTTTTCGAACTTTGTAATTATCCATGGAGTCTCGCCATTGGAAGACTACCATTTTATTAATGAAATTTGAGCTTTTACCCAATTCCTTGTATTTCTTATTTTATTTAACTTGCAAAGACTCCATTTATTATTGATAATAACTTTCAAAGCGAAAATATTAAATAACAAAATTGATTTTAAAAAAGAACTTACAATTTTCTTTTACTTTAAAACTTGTGACGCAAGACAAAAAACAAAAGTGGTGATCCCATGAATGGACGAACTCCAGTTGCTTTTAAGAAGTTTTGTTTCCCGGAGAAGTTTTTCACAAGATGTTTTGCCGTATAGGGTTTGTAACTCCAGTATCCCCGATCAAGTTTTGGTTCATTTCTCCTCTTTTCTGAGTTTGCATGATATGAAGATTCAATCTAAAATTTCTCCAGTGAAGGTTTCGTTTGTTTAATAGAAGTTCTTTCTTCCTAGAGAAGTTGATACAATGATTAATCTCGAAGAACACGAGCCTCTATTTACCCCAGTGAAGAACATATATTAGCTTCCCCTTTGTGAATGTGGTGTTGACCTCCCTAATGAAGTCGGCGTGAATCCCCCAGTAAATGTTTTGATGATTTGATGTCGGTCTGCTCTACTTGAAATTGATTTTTCAAATCCCCGGTAGAGGCGTTACTTTTGAAAATATTTGATTCCCCGTTGAAGTCTGAATGTTATTCCTTGGAAAATCCTGGGAGAGGGTGTTGTATCTCTATATCTATACTGTTTGGTCGCTATTGTTTTGTTTACTACCGAATTACATTTCTCCCCAATAAAGTTAAACCAGACAGTAGGTTTTGTTTCCTCAGTTGGCGCTTACGTTTTCTTGGATTGTTCATCTTAGATGTAATTTAGCCGAGTGTTGGTTGTACCCAAGTTGGTTTGGCCTGTTTACTCCCAGTGTTATATATCTATTTTGTCAGCATATGCGCAATAACACTCATACATTTATACATACATCATGCATAGCTAAAATTGGCAAATCATCGCTCATTCACATTTTTTGACATATTACCATATTTTGCAGAGTTATGTTATCCTCTCTCCAATAGAGTGTTGGCCTTAAGCAGAAAGTGTATATTATTTCAATTTCCCCACTGAGTTATCCCTCGTGGAAGATGTTTTCTTTAGCCTTCTTGTACATCTCTTTGTATGGATGATTTGGGTTTCCCTCTTGAGCTTATTTCTCGAAGGAAGTGTTTCGGACGACTGTCTCATTCTAGTTTGTTTCTGGTTGGAATTTTCGATCCTCGACAATATTATTACTTTGGATTTATGCAAGCTTCGAGCATTGGTTTGAGAATGTGCATTTATTTTGCACGAGAAGGCTTTATCTCCTGAGCAGGAGTATATTGGCATTTCCCCAGGAAGTCATAGTTCCTTCTCCAGGATGTCATGTTGCTTTCCCCTGAAAAGTCATTTTTACAATCCTTCCTATAACAACAAGTAGCAGGTCTCTTTATTTGAGAAACTTATACTTCCCTGTAAAAGTCGACGTAACCTTTTTTTTTATATCTTCTCTATGAGTGGATAGTTTACAGTTTGTTGTCGAATTACTCCCGTGGATGGCAAGACTTCCAATATCGCAAAGGAAGTTCATTATGAAATATTTATAAATGGTAGTCTCTTTATTTGAGACATCTTATATATTACCCTTTCCAAGTGGAGTGCCTTGGTTAAAGAAGAAGTTGAGACCCGTTCTAGGTGAAATGCAAGAATTTTGGGGAAACTTTTTATCTTTTTGATACCCTCAGTGAACGTTGGTAGTTCATCATCAGTGAACGGTGATGTTATGATATATTCTCTTTCTACCTTCAGTGAAAGTTGGTAGTCCATCAGCAGTGAACGTTGATGATTGTTATCTTTTTTCTACCCTCAGTGAAAGTTGGTAGTTCATCATCAGTGAACGGCGATGCTATGATATATTCTCTTTCTATCTTCAGTGAAAGTTGGTAGGCCATCGGCAGTGAGCGTCGATGATTGTTATCTTTTTGCTACCCTCAGTAAACATTGGTAGTTCATCGTCAGTGAACCGCGGTGCCATGATATATTCTCTTTCTACCTTCAGTAAAAGTTGGTAGGTCACCTTCAGTTAAAGTTGGTGTTTGTTATCTTTTTACTACCCTCAGTGAACGTTGGTAGTTCATCATCAATGAACGGCGATGTTATGATATCTTCTCTTTCTACCTTCAGTGAAAGTTGGTAGGCCATCGGCAGTGAACGTCGACGATTGTTATCTTTTTGCTACCCTCAGTGAACGTTGGTAGTTCATCAGCAGTGAACGACAGTGCCATAATATATTCTCTTTCTACCTTTAGTGAAAGTTGGTAGGTCATCTTCAGTGAAAGTTGGTGTTTGTTATCTTTTTGCTACCCTCGGTGAACATTGGTAGTTCATCCTTAGTGAACGGTGATGCTATGATATCTTCTTTTTCTACCTTCAGTGAAAGTTGGTAGGCCATCGACAGTGAACGTCGATGATTGTTATCTTTCTGCTACCCTCAGTGAACGTTGGTAGTTCATTGTCAGTGAACGGCGATGCTATGATATATTCTCTTTCTACTTCAGTGAAAGTTGGTAGACCATCGGCAGTGAAGGTCGATGAGTGTTATCTTTTTTCTACCATCAGCGAACGTTGGTAGTTCATCGTCAGTGAACAGAGATGCTATGATATATTCTCTTTCTACCTTCAGTGAAAGTTGGTAGGTCACCTTCAGTGAAAGTTGGTGTTTGTTATCTTTTTGCTACCTTTAGTGAATGTTGGTAGTTCATCGTCAGTGAATGGAGATGCTCTGATATCTTCTCTTTCTACCTTCAGTGAACATTGGTAGTTTCACCTTCAGTAAAAGTTGGTGTATCCTTTGAATTTTTTATCATCCTCTATAAGTCGGGTCTTTTTGATCCACCAAGATTTATTTTCCTGGTCTCGTTTCTCTTTTGTTTCTTTATTTTGTTACATCCCCAGTGGTATTTTGCGTCCCTTTAAAGTTTTCCATGTGCATTCATATTCATAAGCATTGCATGGAATCTTAGGGTCAAAAATAGGGTTTGTTTTTTATTTAAGTATCTTCGATCGCGTCGACACAAAGATTTTTAACCTTCATATCTCCGGATAGAAGAAACTTAAATAAGGGCAGTTGTTGTACCCCAATTTTTGCCCCTAAGATTCCTTCATCATACCATGTTGATTCAATTACAACAAGATCACATTAGGGCTTTTGGTTCTTCTCCCTATCTTTAGTTTTTCTCTTTCAGGAATCACCAAGCACCTTGACTTGTTTTATTTTGTGATCATGGATATTTTTACTTTATTTTCTTTCTAATTAATAAAATTCAATGTTGGATGGTCTTACTTGTTAATAATGTAGGTAAAGGAAATGTGGCTTAGCAATTTGATCCATGGGTTCATGAGTTTATTTCCATGCACTAGTCAATAAAGCTTGAGAAGTTCAAACCTCACCATTGGATCTTATTTGGAAGAAATGGCATGGCAAGGTTATTTTGGTTCACCACCTTTCAAAGTTATCAAATTTGATTCAAAAGTATAAGGGGTTGATTGAAGAAGTTGTCATACTTGGACAAGGCTTTGTTCCCATTGGTCACAAGTGCATATTTCTATCAATTCTCAAGATATGGAAGTGGTTTTGGTGGCTATGAGTTCTCATTTTCATCCTAAAAAACTTCTATTTACAAAGAATTTGTGTTGGTACAAGAAGCTTGTTCAAAGTTGTCAAAGTTCCTCAAAGCATTTTCTTGATCTAGGAGCTAGGTTTTTGAACTTCAAAGAAGTATATCTTGCTCATCTTTTGGTATTTTTTAGTTATTCCAAAGACATCCTTCTCTTCAAAGGGTTATTAACAAATCACTTCAAAAGTTTCAAGGAGTTTTCATGTGGAAGAAACTTGATGATGAAGAAAGATTACAAGTCCTCCAGATGAACTCCCAATTTCTCATGTGTGACTTCAAATGATCATGACTTGGTAAATTTTTATCACCTTGAGCCCATTCTTTTTACACAATGATCTTGATGGTGTGAAATTTATGCCTTCTTTTATATGCAAAGTGAGAAAATGGATGGAAGATGCCCTAAGGTTGCAAAAGATTATAGATCATTTCATGATTTTTTGCCAACTTCAACAATTCATAACCCTCTCAATTTTGGAGATTTTGAATGGTTCAAGTTTCAAAATGTCATTCAAGAGGTCTATTTCATGCCATATTTTTTGGTCAAGAGAAAATTTCAAGTGGAAGGCCATGTTTGGATGCAAAACATTATAGGTCATTTTTGAAGAAAAACATGAAATATTTCAAAGTATGGAAAGTCAACTTATTTGTCCCAACTTTGACTCAATACAACTTTCAGCTCAAGAATCCTTTTGATTCCGTTGTTTTTCCATTGCAAAGCTTGTAACCTCATCTTTCTAAAGCATCAAGAGCCATGCCCTAAGACGCCTTGAGCTGAAAATGTCATTGATTTGAACTTGGTAACTTGGAACTGAAGTTTCTTCAAAAGTCGGAATTCGAAATCATTGGTTTGGCTTCTAAACACTTTTTTTCTGTGTGTTTTTGCCTCTAAACATGTTTAGTGAACTTCCAGAAGTGATTAGCACAACAAAACGCACGTTTTGGATGAGTTTTGATCAAATTAGAAGTCACACTTTTCTTGTTTGCAACTTCACACGATTTCCCTCCAAACTTCATCATTTCACACGCTTGGACATTCCATTTGAATCCCTATAAATAGAGAGTCATGCCCCATTCATTTCCCCAAGCTTGGATAGCCACAATCACCCTGCCAAACTTGTTCCATAACTCAAAATTCTGCAACTTTGAAATCTGTTTTCAAGGCTTTTTCAATCCAATTTTTCTATCAATTTACCTTCCTTGATCTTCCCTGAAGCTAACCATATAATTACATTCAAGAAATATGCCCTATATTGCTCCATAGAAGTCCAGTTTCAGAGCTCTGCAACTCAACTTCAATAGGTAGATTTCTTCATCAATTCTTGAAAACTTTGATATCATTGTGATGCTCTCATTTCCCTGGTTCTAGTTGCAACACTTACTTTCATCTGGAAACTTGTTTTGACCATGAAATTTCAAATCCCTTTTCAAAACTTTCTTTCCAAATTGCTTGAGCTACATTTTATATAAATTTATCGCGAAGGTGTGGTTGTCTTCGTCTTGAAGAGACGAAGCAAATGGAATAGGTCTTGTGCTCTAATTTTACAGATTGAGCAACTTGGTTTTGGGACTGGCTAGAGGTTCAAGATGACCACCGTGTCATCCTTCAACCAATGAAACAGCGCCATTTGGATTTTTTTTGAATTTCTGATTTACATTTGATTCAGTGCTTTATTCACTAAGGACCATAATATGCACAGTGCGCCAGATCCTTTGGATTTTATTACTAACGCATTTTGACTCTCATCCAATGGTCCACATATTTTCGACATTATTTTCCTTTTTTGATTTTTTATATTTAATTATTTTTAATTTCAAAAAATCATAGAAAATTTATTTTTAGTCTAAAAAATCTGAAAAAATTCTGAAAAATATTTTTGATTTTTCTCTTTCTGATTAATATTTTTTCACAATTTTATTTAGTGTTTTGATATTTTTTATAAATTCCCACTTTATTTGAATTGTTTTAAATGTTTAAAAATACTTTTATGCATTTTTAAATTTTGGAAAAATTATGGAATGATCCAATGATATTGTGACAAATATTGGTGACCTCATTTATTTTTTATTTCTGACTTTGTTTTTTTTTATCATTTTTGGTTTATTTTAATCATTTCTTTTAATTTTAAAAATAGTTTCCGACTTTAAAAAATTACCAATAATTTTATAAAATCATTTTAGTTCATTTCTAATTTTTCTATGGTCTTACTTTTTATTTCTTGATTAATTCGAATATCGTTGATATTTTTCTCTATTATTTCTATTTTAAAACATTTTTAAAACCTTTTTTAATATATATATTAAATGCAATATTATTTTGTGATTATTTTCTGGTTGATCTTGGATTGAATTTTTGGTCATGAACTTTGTTAATATCATTGAATCCATGGTGTTGAGTCTAACTCCACAAAAATGGATGAATGATTTTAATAATAGTTTGATTTAAATTTAATTCAAATGTGGTTTGTATATTCTCTTCCCCCCCCCCCCCCCCTCTTCATCTTGTCCCTTTCTCATTGCACTAAGTGTTGTTGGAGCATGATCTCTATATCATGTCTCAAAACAAATGGTGCATAAATTGCTATTGACCGGCCTCAAAATAGGTGCGACTTCTATATAAGTCCACTTACGATTGCTTAACATAGCGCTAAATTTTGTCCCGATTCGAATAAATGATCATTCGTGGCCCAAACCTATGTTTGCAAGCCCAATTATATTAATTTGATATTTTTGATCCAATAACCTTGAGATTCATTGTGTGGAGGCTTTGGTTCTACCAATCCTCTAATGGATCTACAACACTTTTGGTCAACGCGGATCACCTAAACATCATTGATCATTAAATGGTACTTTTGAGGATTCCAAATAGATGATATACTTTGTTAGAACATAGTTTGATTCTACAACCCTCAGTTAGAGTTTTGATGATAACAAAATACAAGATTAAATGAATTATGAGTTTTATATTTGACATAGATGCTACTTAAAATTATGCTGTTTATTTACAGGAAACTCTGATGGAATCAACATTAGAATATCAACATCAGCATCAGAAGATGTCAACCAGAAGATCTTACATATGCTTACGCTGAAGTCTGATGAACAGAATATGCGCTCAACACACTCTGACTCTGATCAGGATCTCATCAATGTCATCAACACTCAGAAGCAATCAGAATAAGCCTAAAGCCAAGAACGCGCTGATCTTAATCAAGCAGAACATTCTGAAGTGTCAACGGTACTGCATTCAAGGCAGATTAATTACCAACGGCTTTATTCCAAGACAAAGATCTTCTCAATATGGAAAGAACGTAATGGGCATTGAAATGGAATTATTGGCATCAACGTATCTATTCCAAGAAGTATTTAAACAAATCAGTGAGAAGTGAATTGGCTAATGCTCTACAATACTCTACACGCCTAAAGTCAATCATCTTCATCCTCACTCATACAGTTTGCTAAAGCTCTCAAATTACTTACTCTATAGTTCTAGCAAGCTAGTTTTACATAAGCTTCATTTTGTGTATTATCATAGTTGTGATATATAGTTTTTCCAGAAAACATTTAACACACATATTGTTCATTTATCTGTAAGAAATAATTTCCTTGAGAAACCGGTCTGTGGTTTAGACTCAAGAAGGCTTTAGAAGTTGTTAAAGCAGATTTGTATTCAGTTGAATATAGTGGATAAAGACCTCGTTGGAGAGAGGCGAAATCACCTTGACGGGTGGACTGGAGTAGTTTGAGATCAAACGAACCAGGATAAAAATATCGTGTTGTCTGCATTTGATTTCAAGTTTCAACAATTCAACCCCCCTTCTTGTGTTTTTCACTTCTTCAATTGGCATCAGAGCGCCTGGTTCTGAGTTCATAACACTTAACCGTGTCAGTACAAGATCCAGCGTTGAAAAACACTATGGCAGGAACACATCACAACATCAGCAATGACAACAACGAAGAAAGAGACAGATTCAGTGGCAAACCTCCAGTCTTTAATGGAGAGAATTTTGATTACTGGAAAGACAGAATTGAAAGCTTCTTTCTAGCCCATGATGCTGATCTGTGGGATATGGTGACAGATGGATACACGCACCCAGTAAATGCAAATGGCCAGAAGATTGACAGGAAAGCAATGTCTGATCAACAGAAGCGTGATTTCAAGAATCATCACAAGGCCAGATCTATTCTTCTCAGTGTTATCTCTTACTCTGAATATGAAAAAATATCAAATAGAGACACTGCTAAGAACATGTTTGATTCCCTCAGAATGACGCATGAAGGCAACCTTCAAGTTAAAGAAACTAAAGCTCTTACGCTCATCTAGAAGTATGAGGCCTTCAAGATGGAAGAAAGTGAATCTATTGAAACAATGTTCTCAAGATTTCAGATTCTGGTTGCTGGTCTCAAAGTTCTGGACAAAGGGTATTCTACTGCTGATCATGTCAAGAAGATCATCAGAAGCTTGCCAAAACAGTGGAGGCCTATGGTCACAGCGCTGAAGCTAGCTAAGGATCTCAATACAATCTCTCTGGAGGAACTTGTCAGCTCCCTCAGAAGTCACGAGATAGAGCTAGAAGATGATGAACCTCTGAAGCAAGGTAAGCCTTTATCTCTAAAATCTAACATAAAATCTGATTCTAAAGTTTTGCAGGCTGTTGAAGAAACCTCTGATGGGTCCTCATCAGAAGAAGATGAACTGTCCCTCCTCTCCAGATGGGTGAACCAACTGTGGAAGCAGAGGCAAAGAAAGTTCAGGACTCCCAGAAGATCTAAGAACCAGAATGAATCCTCCTCCAGATACAGAAGGTCAGAACCCACCTCTAGATATAGAAGATCTGAAGGCTCGTCAGGAAGCAGAAAGCCAAACAACAAGGACATCATCTGCTATGAATGCAACGAGCAAGGACACTACAAGAGTGATTGTCCAAAGCTTCAGAAGGAAAAGCCTAGAAGAAAGTTTGGCAAGGAAAAGAAGAAAAGTCTCATGGCCACATGGGATGACTCTGACACATCTGAAGCTGACTCAGAAATAGATGATGATAAAGAAAACATAGCTCTCATGGCGAACATATCAGAAGACAGTGAAGCTTCTGAATCAGACTCTGAATCAGACACATAAGAGGTATTTCCTGACTTTGCTATTAATTTTACTAAGGTTGAACTTGCTGAAAGCCTTAATGAGATTCTGGAACGATATCAGCAGATCAGAGTCAAGTTCAGAAACCTGAAAAGGGATCTTGCTTCTGACTCTGATAAAACTGAGAGTCTCAAGTTGGAAAATTCTGAGTTGAAAAATAAAGTTTCAAAATTAGAAAATCTTTTACAAAACTCTCAGAAGGAAACAATTCTTGAAACTCCCAGTAGCGCTGATGAGATCATCAAGGAGTATGATCACAACTTTCAGAAGTTTCTTTCTAAAAGCATAGATAGAAGCAAGATGGCTTCAATGATCTATGGAGTTAGCAGAAATGGCAGAAAGGGAATAGGATACCAAGGTAAGGTACCTACACCAAAGAATTCCATGGATTTAGTTATTAAACGAACTCCTCTTAAGTCACACTTTGTATATAGGCACACACACGACATTAAATATACTAGTAGCAACTATTCAGTCAAACCAAAATTCAACCAGAGTTTTGGTAAAACTAACAAATCAGGACCCAAGAAAATATGGGTACCTAAGGATAAAATAATACATGTTGCAGATATCTTTAGCAGCAAAGCAGAAACACCAGTCATGGTACCTGGACTCTGGCTGCTCGCGACACATGACGGGAAGAAGGCATATGTTCCAAAGTCTGGAACTTAAGCCTGGAGGCCACGTAGGTTTTGGAGGCAATCAGAGGGGAAAGATCATTGGCTCTAGAACCGTAGGTAATGGAAATCTTCCCTCTATCAGTAATGTATTATTATTAGATGGATTAATGCATAACCTGTTATCCATAAGTCAATTAAGTGATAACGGTTATGATATAATCTTTAATCAAAATTCATGTAAAGCTGTTAGTCAGAAAGATGGGACCATCCTGTTTAATGGAAAGAGGAGAAACAACATTTACAAAATCAAACTTTCTGAACTGAAAAGTCAGAATGTAAAATGTCTTCTGTCTGTTAACAACGAGCAATGGATCTGGCACAGAAGATTGGGGCATGTTAGTATGAGAAGAATATCTCAGATTAACAAACTCAATCTGGTCAGAGGACTTCCTAACCTGAAGTTCAATTCAGATGCTCTGTGTGAAGCATGTCAGAAAGGCAAGTTTGCAAAACCTGCTTTCAAATCAAAAAACGTTGTTTCTACCTCTAAACCATGAGAACTTTTGCACATTGACTTATTTGGACCAGTTAAAACTGCTTCAGTCAGTGGCAAGAAGTATGGGTTAGTAATCGTAGATGACTATAGCAGATGGACATGGGTAAAGTTCTTAAGACACAAGGACGAGTCACACTCTGTGTTTGTCACCTTCTGTAACCAAGTTCAGAATGAAAAGGATCTTAGAATCGTCAAAGTCAGAAGTGATCATGGTGGAGAGTTTGAAAACAAAGATTTTGAATCATTTTTTAATGACAAAGGCATTCTTCATGACTTCTCTTGTCCTAGAACTCCTCAACAAAATGGAGTTGTAGAATGAAAGAACATAATATTGCAATAAATGGCCAGAACCATGATCAACGAGACTAACGTTGCTAAGATCTTCTGGGCAGAGGCAATAAACACATCGTGCTACATTCAGAATAGAATCTCCATAAGACCTATTCTGGAAAAGACTCCATATGAATTGTGGAAGAACAGAAAGCCCAACATTTCATATTTTCATCCTTTTGGATGTACTTGTTTTATTTTGAATACTAAAAATTATTTGAACAAGTTTGACTCTAAAGCACAGAAGTGTATTATGTTAGGATACTCTGAACGCTCAAGAGGGTACAAAGTATACAATACAGAAACACATATTGTGGAAGAATCAATCAGTGTTCGTTTTGATGATAAGCTTGACTCTGAAAAGTCAAAGCAGAATGAATTACTTGCAGGTATGGAAGTTGAATTCACAGGTACTGAAGACAAGTCATCAGAATCTCTTAACAGAGACACTCCCTCAACATCAGAAAGAGGCACTTCAATAAATCCAGCATCTTCTGTTGATCAAACTCAGAAAAGACCATCCAGAAGCAACATGGATCACCCAGAAGAAACAATCTTGGGAAGAAAGGAAGATCCAATCAGAACAAGAGCCAGCTTCAGAAACTCTGAAGAATCCCTCATGGGACTTGTCTCTCTGATTGAACCATCCTCTGTTGATGAAGCACTTCTGGACAATGACTGGATTCTAGCAATGCAAGAGGAGCTGAATCAATTCACCAGGAATGACGTATGGGATCTGGTTCCTAAACCAAAAGGATTCAACGTTATTGGAACAAAATGGGTGTTCAGAAACAAGCTGAATGAACAAGGTGAAGTTGTCAGAAACAAGGCACGATTGGTAGCACAAGGTTATAGTCAGCAAGAGGGGATAGACTATACAGAAACCTTTGCTCCAGTCGCCAGGTTAGAATCTATCAGACTTTTAATTTCTTTTGCTGTTAATAAAGGCATCACTCTGTATCAGATGGATGTCAAAAGTGCATTCTTAAATGGATATATAGAAGAAGAGGTATATGTGCACCAACCCCCCGGTTTTGAAAGCTCAAAAAATCCAGAATATGTTTTCAAACTAAAGAAGTCACTATATGGTCTGAAACAAGCTCCCAGAGCTTGGTATGAAAGACTAAGTAACTTCCTGTTAGAAAAGGAATTCACCAGAGGGAAGGTGGACACAACCTTATTCTATAAGACAATTAAGAATGACATTCTAGTCTGTCAGATTTATGTTAATGATATAATATTTGGATCTACTAAACCCTCTCTGGGAAGAGAATTTGCTAAGTGTATGCAGGCAAAATTTGAGATGAGCCTGATGGGGGAACTAAAATTCTTTCTGGGCATCTAGATCAATCAAACCCCAGAAGGAACTTACATTCATCAGAGCAAATATGTCAGAGAACTTCTGAAGAAATTTGATCTCTCAGAATGTAAGCCATTAAAGATTCCAATGCATCCCACGTGCATTCTGGAAAGAGAAGAGGTAAGCAAAAAGGTAGAACAGAAAGTCTACAGAGGTATGATTGGTTCTCTTCTTTATCTGACAGCCTCAAGGCCTGATATCTTATTCAGTGTATGCATTTCTGCAAGATTCCAATCAGATCCAAGAGAATCTCACTTAACAGTTGTTAAGCGAATTTTCAAGTATCTGAAAGGTACTACTAATCTGGGTTTGTTTTATAGAAAATCTAGTGATTACAGCTTAGTAGGTTACTGTGATGCTGACTTTGCTGGAGACAGAGTTGAACGCAAAAGCACTTCTGGAAGCTGCCAATTCCTGGGAGAAAATCTGATCTCTTGGTCCAGTAAAAGACAATCCACCATTGCTCTATCAACAGCAGAAGCTGAATACATAGCAGCAGCTGGATGCAACACACAAATGCTCTGGATGAAAAGTCAACTTGAGGACTTCCAGATTTATGAGAGTAACATTCCTATAATCTAATAATACTTCTGCCATTTGCTTAAGTAGAAATCCAATTTTGCATTCTAGGGCTAAGCATATAGAAATAAAACATCATTTTATTAGGGACTATATTCAGAAAGGAATCTTAAACGTAAAATTTATTGATACAGACCATCAATGGGCTGATATCTTTACAAAACCACTTTCTGAAGATAGGTTCAACTTCATGCTGAATCATCTCAGCATGAAGCTCTGTCCAGAATAAAACTGTTTTAATTTTATATATTAACCTTCAGAATTATGTTTATTACTCTGTGAACTTCTGATCAATCTCCTTTCAGAGTATTTAGAAATGAAGATTGTATCAGATCTATCCATGAAGCTCTGAGCTCTTCAGTTCAGGGATAAAAGTGATGTTCACTCAAAGCAAACTAGTGTCATCCAGTCATCAGCTGGTTCCTGAGGCTGAACACGCGTTCACGCTTCTGAAAAGGCAAAGCGCTGATTGGTTGCATTGAGACACATGTCACTGGTAACCGTTTAAGTATCTTTCCTAAATCCCCTAAAATCAGCAATCAATTAATGCTATTAATCATGATTTATTTTCTCTCTCTTAATCGTTTATGTTTTCAAAACCTATTTAAACACCATTCACACCTTTCACAACGTTTACCCTAACTTTAGTTTTCAAGCAATATTTCTGATAATCTGTGTTTGTGTTCTTCTCTATCAAGAAAACCCTTTCAATTTTTTTTCTCAAGAACTCGTGTGAACATGGCTTCTAGCAGCAATCCTTCATCTGGTTCCCAGAAAGTCATATCAACTGAGCAATATGAGGTTCCTCTCAGAACTCTACTCACTCCAGCCAAGAATCTTGAAGTTCTGTCAGAAATTATAGTGGATTTCAACAGTTTGAAGGAAAATGGCTTTGATTTATCAGAAGAGATTCAAGCTCAAGGATGGGAAAGGTATTTTGACAGGTTGGTGGGTCCAACTTTTCCTATCTTGGTTAAGGAATTTTGGATTCACGCCTCTTCCTCAAATCACCAAGTCACTTCTTACATAATGGGGAAGAAGATAGTGATTACTGAAGAGCTGATTGCAAAACTGATTGGATACAATGGTGGAGGCATTCGCTGTATAGACATGACTGAAAGGTGCTCAGATGTTGTTGTTATTGCCATGCATATTTTCACGCTGGGGCTTTCCTCCAGCAAGATAAGGGATCTGAAAGATAAGCACAAAATTTGGGCAAAGATTATTTTGGGTTGTTTCAATCATAGGAAGCCCACAAGTTCTCCTGACTACATAAACATAGATCAGCAGTTTCTGATCTATTTTATCAATCAGAAGGTAAAGATTAATCTAGCTCATCTTCTGTTCAACCATCTGAGAACCAGCGTCAAGGAGACTAGAGAAAAAGAATGCACTAAAAGGGATTGGATACCCCTGGGCAGATTGATATCAGATATTCTGATTAAGAATAGGCTGATTGAGCACTTGACAGAAGCACAAGAGATCAGCACCTTAGAACCTTCTGTTGGCAAGCAGATGAATGCCAAGAATCTAAAGAAGATGAAGCTGATAGAGAACATTAAGAAGGAGCCCAGCGTTACTCCTTTTGCTGAAATCTCCAGCAGAAGAATTCCTCTGGACGACTTCCCTTTGTTTTTAGAGATTGACTCTAAGCCTCAAATAGTTCTGAGATACTTGGATGCGTGCAAAGCTGATGGAACAACACCCAATCTGAACATTCAAGATCTTTAGTAGAAGGCACCAGAGGTTGCTCTGAAGAAGACTAAGAAGAGAAAAGCTGCTCCAGAAGGATCATCACAACAGACTCCAAAGAAAAGAGGTAATCTTGTTTCTGTATCTGTTTTAAGTTCAAGTGTTGTTTCCATATCCATTCCTACTCCAATTCTATCTGATATCCCAACACCCCAAACCTTTGAAGATTTTGAAGACTTTGACCCTTCTGAGTCATTAACTCTCAGAAGATCCCGCTCCAAACCACAAAATCTAAACACTACAACCATACCAGAACCAGAACTTGCACAAGTTATGTCTGATATTGAACAACATTCTTCCGCTCCCCATACAGAAAATCCAAATCCAATACCAGAAATTCCCACTTCTCATCAACCTAACATTCCACTCTCACCCATTCAAGAAACTCCCCTCACTCCAATACCAGAACCAGAAATTCCACAACCTTCCTCTCCCCAACCAGAAAATAATCCACCATCTCCTCCACACGCACAAACTCCACAACCTGAGACACAAAACTCTGAGGCTCAAACCTCTGAGTCCCCTGAACCACAACCCTTGGCCATTCAACTGCCTTGTGGTACAACTGTTAACATACCTCAACTACCATCCTCACCAGAAACAACTCCTCCAAACTCCCCACATAGTCCAATCATTATTTCTGACTCTCCTACTCCCTCACCCAAGAAAAATACAGAAAACCACAGCAAGACAGTCATTGATCTAACAATCCTTGAACGCCTTGTGCAATAAACCAGAAAATTGCCATCCCCAAACCGAAACAACCAGATGTTGGTTCTAGCATTTTGAATTTTGAATCAGATATGCAGAAATGGATATCTTCTTTGAAACAAGCAACTCTGGAAGTTGTTGATCCTGTTGTATCATATCATCTCTGGACTCAATTTAGAAGATGGGTATGCGCTGAAACTTTCAAGCTACAAGACCAGAGCTATGGACAGGTTCAGCAGAACTTCAGCAATCTGCTGAAGGAAATGGAAGGTCCAGTTCTGAGCAAGGCGCTGAATGAAGAAGTTCTCAATCTGGATAGTGAGCCTTGGTCTGAAAAGCGTCCAGCATCTACAGTTCAAGCTGCAGAAGAACAGGTTATTCAAGATGAAGACTTGGGTCAAGCAGAAGAAGCTACAGAAAGCTCTGAGAAGCAGTCTGTATCTGAAGATCCTCAAGCTTCCTCTGTTGACAGACAAGCTCTGGAGGATTTGAAGAGATCAGATATGCTGATGAATGAACGGATGGACAAGCAGGATATCAAGATTGATTCTATAGCAAGCATGGTAGCCAAGCAGAACGAAACCAGTGAACAAATCAAGAGCATGTTGGAAGCGCTGTTCACACGACTTCCTTCTTCTTCTTAGATTTTTCTTATGGTTTCCCTGTTTTCTTATGTTTGTATGTAATATTTCTACTTATTCTAAACTATATTTGCTTCTGTTTTAATACAAACGTGTTTTTACTCTGATCATTTTAAACTCTGTTTATATATGCTTTTTGATAGCTGACAAAAAGGGGGAGAAAGAACGATATTTTTCAATAACGGCTTACTGAGACAAAAGTCTCAAACATTCTAACATTCTTAAATATTTGAAGTTCTTTATTCTGAAAAGCTTACAGGTACAAGAATCTGAAGAACTCTGATAAAAGCAAAATTCTGATGCTTAAAGAAAGGTTCAATAAAGTTCTGACGCTCAAGGAATCAAAGGGAATAATCAACTCAGGGGGAGCTTTTCTCATCTTTACTCTGATACTTTTTATTTCTTACCCTCTTAGCTCTGATAACTTTTTCTCATTATCTGATTAGCTCTGATACTGTTTCCTCTCTATTCTTAAACTCTGATACTTTCATCATTTTATTTTAATTGAAAAAATCTAGTTTTTGTCATCATCAAAAAGGGGGAGATTGTTAGAACATAGTTTGATTCTACAACCCTCAGTTAGAGTTTTGATGATAACAAAATACAAGATTAAATGAATTATGAGTTTTATATTTGACATATATGCTACTTAAAATTATGCTGTTTATTTACAGGAAACTCTGATGGAATCAACATCAGAATATCAACATCAGCATTAGAAGATGTCCACCAGAAGATCTTACATATGCTTACGCTGAAGTCTGATGAACAGAATCTGCGCTCAACACACTCTGACTCTGATCAGGATCTCATCAATGTCATCAGCACTCAGAAGCAATCAGAATAAGCCTAAAGCCAAGAACGCTGTGATCTTAATCAAGCAGAACATTCTGAAGTGTCAACGGTACTGCATTCAAGGCAGATTAATTACCAACGGCTTTATTCCAAGACAAAGATCTTCTCAATATGGAAAGAACGTAATGGGCATTGAAATGGAATTATTGGCATCAACGTATCTATTCCAAGAAGTATTTAAACAAATCAGTGAGAAGTGAATTGGCTAATGCTCTACAATACTCTACACGCCTAAAGTCAATCATCTTCATCCTCACTCATACAGTTTGCTAAAGCTCTCAAATTACTTACTCTATAGTTCTAGCAAGCTAGTTTTACATAAGCTTCATTTTGTGTATTATCACAGTTGTGATATATAGTTTTTCCAGAAAACATTCAACACACATATTGTTCATTTATCTGTAAGAAAGAATTTCCTTGAGAAACCGGTCTGTGGTTTAGACTCAAGAAGGCTCTAGCAATTGTTAAAGCAGATTTGTATTCAGTTGAATATAGTGGATTAAGACCTCGTTGGAGAGAGGCGAAATCACCTTGACGGGTGGACTGGAGTAGTTTGAGATCAAACGAACCAGGATAAAAATATCGTGTTGTCTGCATTTGATTTCAAGTTTCAACAATTCAACCCCCCTTCTTGTGTTTTTCACTTCTTCATACTTGACAAAAAGAAAATACAACTTATTGTGTGGAGGCTTTGGTTCTACCAATCCTCTAATAAGTTCCTAATGCAAGTTTCAAGATGGTCATCCAACTAACCACTAATTATTAAATTGGTTTTACTTTATGCCCTTTTATTTATTTATTTATGATTTATGTACCATTTACTTTAAGCATTACATTTCATGTAATTTTTATTTTGCTCACTTGAGCCTTTTCTTTTCTCTTCTAAGACACCTAATAATCAACAATAACCAAAAAAACTTTAATGATACTTGGAATATTTGGTTACTATTCTTGGCATTATGGAGTATTGGACTTTTTGGACTTAGGATTAGAAACCTTGGCCTATGTTGGAAACCTTGTGACCTTAATTTATATTTTGTCTGGACTTCTTGAGCTTTACCTCAAGACATTGGGTTGTTTGTTTGTTTTATGTGCAGGTTATTGTGATTACATTCTTTGTTTGTAATTTAGAATTCACCCGTATACAGCCGTTACTCTGCCCAATTTTTGTGAAGACTTAATACACTTGAAGTTTAGTTCTCACAAGAGGTCTAGTATCTTTTCTTGCTTGGTTTCAATCCAAAGAATGAGAGTTCTATCTTGGCTCATAATGTCAAGTATTGGCTTCTTGTTGGTTAGATGGTTCTTATCCCTAGCTTTTACCTTATGCTTTAGGATAGTCTCTTCTTCTCCTCTCATCCTCTTTAATTTCAAAAATCTTCTCCCTCCTTTTGAAAACTCTTCTTGTTTTTTTTTTACTTGAACCACTTTCATAATAAACTTGGACCTAGGTCCATGCATTTTCAAAACATTTTCATGAATAAACTCCAATCAACTTAATAATACCTTGACATTTTTTGTGAGAAGACCAAAAGTCAATCAATCTCAATTCAAACCATTTTTCCACTTTGGCTTTTTACTCTAAAACTTTTCTCAAAAGATTAGACTCTCGTCAATCCTTGTAGTGATGCAAACAACTATACTTCTACAATATGTAGTGAAGAGAGATATTTTCCACTTGGGTTTGAGTTAGGCATTGTTGATTTTAAAATCCAAGTCATATCCTCCACCTTGAGATGATGCAAATTCTTCTTTCTCATGATTGTGGGTGGTAAATATGTTTTCCACACGGACAATGACGATGATATCTTATCTCATAAAATTAACCAACACACTTGTGTTTTAAAAAAAATTCAAAGGTGAACTACGTGTACCTTGATCCCCTATTGCACGAAAGGTGGTACGTAGGCACTAAAGGTTCGCAACCGCGGCGGGTGCAAAAATCATAAAAAAAATATATTTCTTTTCTCACCTCCACCATCTATTTTTTATACAACACTTTTATAGCCAAAATATACAGATTTTACAAAGAGGTTCCTGCGGAGTTCCGTAGATGTTTAGGGTGCTAATACCTTCCCTTTGCATAACTAACCCCCTTGCCTAGAATCTTTCCCACTCTTGTTGGGTTATTCGCTCTTTTCCAATTCCTTTGGAAACAATAAAGCGTGGTGGCGATTTTTATTTTGATTTGTACAAGTCTAGTCAATCCAATGGCTTAGTCTTAAAAATTTCTACCGCTACAGTAGGAAACAGGGACATGAACCATTTATAGAGCATAGGAACACAACATGTCACAACCCCTCCTTTATTGTGTCTCGAATGAATTTCATAATAAGTGTTGGCCAATAGGGTCGGAATAGGGTTTGGGCTCATAAAAACACATATGGCAGCAAGATCCATAGTCTTCTCAACATTAGGAAAGAGTACAACATCATAAATTAACATTGCTAGTAATGCATTGAACGCATCCCAACATTCTTTTTTCACCATATCACTAGCTTTACTCATCAGAAACCCCACAGAAAGACCTAAAATTGTGCTTTTATCCCTCCAATCACTTTTTACTTCACTCAGGCTCAAATAAAGTGCTTTGGCAATGGCTTCATAATCGAGTACTTCCGAGACACTAGAAAAAGGAACATGATTTGTGATCTTGATATTAAGTAGATAAGAAAATTCCTCAAGCGTAGGAGCAAGTTGGTAATCCTGGAACGTGAAGCAGCACAATTTTGGATCATAAAATTGCAACAGAGTTTGGAGAACTCTAGTATCAACTTTGGCATCTAATAAAGACAGGAGAATCCCGTATCTTTTGCTGAAAACCGGAGAGTTTGGATAGACTACTTGGTCACTCAACTTCTTCAATAAAGGCCAAGCACTTGGCCAAATTTGTAGCCAATAACATCCCTAGTTTCTCTTTTGTTGGCACCAACGTTGTCTGCCATTCTTGGAGGAGAAGAAAATTCTGGACAACCTTAGAAATGACAATGCATTTGCAAGTTAAATATTGTGTATTATAATTTTTGAAAGTAAATATGCTATGATGCAAACATGATAGGATCAAGGTCTCCACTTGACACCACTGCTCTGTTGCATGATCAAAAATTTGGAATAGTCACCAACAAAAGTTACCATCGACACCATAGTTCCTACCAGAACCTGAGTCACCATCAGTACCTGTAAGAATCAACCCTCCCTACTCGCGGGTATAGTCTAGGTCAGGGCAAAGCTGAAGGTAACTCAAAATCATGGGTCTTCCTATAAGCATTATCGTCATTCTATAGACGTGGAGGACAATAACACCCCGTTTGTACCTCATCTGAGCGCAGACGACATGACCGCATAGTAGGACCTTCGTCCAGTAGCAGTCATGTTCCACTTTATTCCTAGGTTTTCTAAAGAGTGCACTCTGGCCTGGGTATTGGGCCTTTTACCTCAAAAAATAACATCCCACCCCCACAAATGAACAACATAACAATAGCATCCAGAGTATATGAGACAATAAAATGTAATGCATGGAAGCACACGGATGAAGCATATAAATAAAAATGGAAAGCAATAAACAACCAAAAACACCCAAAGAAAAAGAGAACAAAAGCTAGGATCGACTCTGAGATTGACCAGTAATTGGTCAACTCGATTATTTCCCCAGTAAAGTCGCCAGTGGAAATAACGGCCAAACCATCATCTGATAAAATATCAATGAAGTCTCTACCAAACGTCTTTTATCCCGCCGAAACAGAAAGGTAAACATCGAGAAAACCTGAGAAGGTGAAATCACAGTCTTGCGACCGAGAGATCGGGTAAGGGAGTCTATTACGCGAGGGGAAGGTATTAGCACCTCACACACGCCTATAGTACTCTATAGTATCCACTCTTGTTGTTCTAATCTAAAGGGTGTGTAAAATCTATGTCTAGGGCTTAAAGATGAAAAGGGAATGCATGCAAAGAAAAAGGAAAAGAAAGTGTGGGGAAAAGAAAGGAATATTTACAAAGATATGCTCTATTAGGCCCCACAAAAGCTTCTTCATACGTATCCCTTTTAAGGAATCAGAGCAGCCGTAGTTTGGCTCATATATTTTGGTTGGTTTGTGTTTTTTACTTAAGAAGACAAAAGAAACAGACAAGATGGCAAAACATCACATAAAATGACAAAACATCAACAACGATGATAAAACAACAAAAAAGGATGACAAGATATCACATGGAAACACATACTCAGATAAGATTATAAAACGTCAGCATGATAACAAAATATCAGACAGGACGAACCTAACAATGATATCAAAAATCAAAGTAGGATGACAAACATATGCGATGGTGAAACATCAGCAACAAACATATGCGATGGAGAAACATCGGCAAAAAGATAGCAAGATAGCATGGAAAGGATGGAGAGACATTAACAATCTAGATGATAAAACATCACACCTAACAATGATATCAAAAAATCAAAGTAGGATAACAAACATGTACGATAGCGAAACATCAGCCACAAACATATGCGATGGTGAAACATCGGCTAAAATATAGCAAGATAACATGGCAAATATGGCGAGACATCACAATTCAGATGATAAAACATCACATCTAACAATGATATTGAGAATCAAAGTAGGATAACAAACACATGCGATGGCGAAACATTAGCAACAAACATATGCGATGGCGAAACATTGGCTAAAAGATAGTAAGGTAACATGGCAAATATGGTAAAACATCAATTGACAAGGTTTAAAACAAAGCCAAAAGGTGCACCAACAAATAAGATTGGTTTGTATCTTTTACCTTGAAGAAGGATTTAAGTTTATTAGAGACATTTTATGATTTGCCAAGAAGAAGTTTTAGTTTTAAGATGCAATATGCAAAGAAAGGAAAAAAAACTAAGGGAGACTAGCCTAGCACTACCCCTAATATTATCATACAATAATTGACCCTAAGGTTGAGGATGAAAAGGGAAGTCTCTAACCTATGTTAGCATGCATAGATTCCTATCCAAAGGTATAGCTCAAGGACTAACCCTACATGAGAGATCCTAAGGGAGCATGGTAAAAGTGTCACGAATCTTGTGACAAAAAAAAAACAAGCAAACAAATGGCAAAACATCTGGACAAACAAAAGCTCGAGTATCACTCGAATATCAAACACCTACAAGGCGCAGGCATAATAGTAGAAAGGGAGGTCCCGCTATAGACAAGCAACCAAGCATCATACCAAGGGTCAAGCAAAAGCCAAGGGGAGTGTATCCCCCGAGTCAACAAGCTATAGAATTATAGGAATATAAAAGGTTCCTTAATCGTGATATCAATTACCTGGGCAAGAAAGATCTAGGGGAAAAGACATAGTGCATGCGTACACTAAGCATCAGTGTTGGTCAACACGAGCTAAAGAAAGCGTGGGGATCAGATTGCGGGAACCCTTTCACTCACCTTTAAATGACTTAAATTCATTCAGATCTTGGGCACATGTTCAAAGCATTTACTTGTAGAAAGTGAGCATAGGAACGACATGGACTGGAATGTGCGGGGGTCGATTACGAACCCTTTTTGCTCGCCTCCTTTTGAGGACTTTTCACCTGTAATATAGTGCGGGAACAAATATAAACACACGTGCATAATACCTACTTCCAAGGTAGGATTTTAAACAATCACAATTAGCACACCGACAGAATTGCCTTAAACAGGTCTTTAAATAAACAAGAGGGACTCATGGCATATATCAACAACGGAGGTCCCATCATGAAATAGAAATCAATAAAGAGCGAAAATAGTAAAAAGGAAATAGTGCAATATCAAACAGATAATTATCCGTAGCAACCGAGCAAGAAAAAATAAACCCAGAGAACTTCAAGCAAGCTAGCATCAGCAAATAAATCAAGTCAGAAATCACACCATCAAATATAAGCACTGAGGCTTCAAATATGAACCTATCCCACCCGTGATGTATATCAGTCACAATCACATATATATCTTACAAGAGGATAATAAATATACAAAGCACACGGGTGGTGAAAGCATAACCAATTGTGTTCCACAAATAAAGTGGAACAGTACAGCATCAAGTCAAAATTGAAGACTTTCCTCAGAGTACCTCGCACATTCAACAGACAAATTAGTGATTTCAAAGAGAGATGATGAACCAATAAGGGGGTGGATAATGATATGACAAGGCAATGGAATAAAATTATGGAAAAGCATCCAAGCAGTAGATGTAGAAAGCATACAGTAGGCACAAGCAACAATTAGGTCAAAGCTAAAGAACTATAGCTCCTTTCTTGTCACCATGTTGAATTGACAAGTAAATATCAATCAAGGATAAAATGAGCAAAATAAGAATACAAACAATACCTTTAAAGTCAGTAGGAAACACTATACATCCATACTCATTCATTTTATTATGGTTCACAAGCGTAACAAAAGAGGGGTACCACAAAATGTATCACAAAGCTTGGATCACAAGTTAGCAAGGAAAGGAATTCAAACAAAGACAAAGTTAGAAGACTTAAACCATTCAAAGACTTGAAATAAAGCTTCTAACATGCTATGAATATGTTATCAAGAGTTTATAATGTTGATTCTAAAGCATGTTGCACAAGTGCATTCAATATACCTCAAAGATTCAAAAGAAAAGAAAAGATTGAACATCAAATTCACAATAAGTTGAAATGGTTCAAACATTAGAGGTCAAGTGATTCCACGTCTTTATGAGACTATCCTTGAGGTATCATTCCCCAACATGTCAACATTGGTCATTTGATGACCTCAAACTCAAGGCAAAAATTCAAAATTCAAAGTAAAATTCACACAAGAACATCACTTAGGAGGTATGCATCGAAAAAGTGCTCATCAAACAATTATGAGAAGTCAAGAGGATTCACTTAAATTGATGTGAGAAAACAGAAGCAATATGATCATTAAATGCCAAACTACAGGCCTTACACAAGTTCATTGGCCATCAAACAAATTGCAACAAAGAATGTAACATCAATTGGTCATTTTCACTTCAAAAATTCATCAATAATAGAAAAGGACTTCAATAATTCAAACAGAAATTTCCATAACATCCTTGAGATATGTAAAGGCAGAAAACAAGTTTGAAGTTCATGGAGAGTAGAGGAAAGGATCAATCAAGCTTCAAACATCAAAACTAGTTGGTGAAACCACCAATCTAGACAAGTTTTCAAAATAAATCAATGGAACATACCAAACCTTATCAATTAATTCAAGAAAAATATTTTTAAGATTCTTAATCCATCTATGAACCTCAAACAAGAGCTAACTTCAATTAAAGCTCAGGACAAGTTGGTTTTGAAATTGAAAGTTGCTAAGTAAGCCACAAACCCTAATTATTTGAGTTTTAATCTCAAATATTAATTAAATAAGACCAAAATTCAAACAATTCAAACCAAGATCATGCAAATCACAAGGGATCCCTAAATACCAGAAAACATATTTTTCCACATTTTTAGAATTAAAGAAATTTCAAAAAATAAAATCAAAATTCAAACCATTAATCAATTTTAAGCAAATATTCACATCTCAAAATAAAAATCTAATCAAAATCATAAAAATATCCAACCAAAATTATATTCAAATATTAGAATTAAAAACAAGCATTCATGATTTTTTGCGAAATATTTGGATCAAAGGAAATATCAAAATAAAATTGAAAATCAAACAAATAATTAATTAATCACACGAATTTTTAAACCAATCAAAGCGTTTCCAAAAAATTCTGAAAAAAATACACGAGGTCAGAAATATAATTTTGGAGTTTCATGAATTTTTTCAGAATTTTTCAACCATTTTTGAGCAAGAAATAAAATTAGGAGAATCAATGATATAAAACAAAATTCAAAAAATTCAAAAAAACAAAACAACCAACCAGAGGAGGCTACGTCATCACCTTCAACCTCTGGCTAGGGCAGAAACGCGCGTGGAAACAGATTTGTAAGCCATGTTCAGATCAATACAACTCAAGCAATTCTCAACCAAATTTAATGAAATCAAGTGCAAATTAAATCTAGCAATGCAATCTACACCAAGCAACTCAAATCCTTAACCGCGGATAAAGAACAAAGCTCATGAAAACTCAAAAAATTCACTGCACACTGAAGTTCAGAAACTCCATAACATTATTCAAACATCAAACCAAGACAAATATATACATCAGACCTATAGTCCGACCAACTAAACCACAATGCACAAGAGCTACATCACTAATTCAACCTGAATCACACAAATCAAAGTTCAAGAAAACTCACCTTGATGCAAAATCTAGAAACTCAAATCAGCTGCTCCAGATGCAAACCAATGATGCTAACTTGATCTCCACACTTTACTGAAGCTGACTCAATAAGAAATTTGAAGAAAACTTCACCAGACTGAGAGATTCGAATCAAGTTGCAGAAAAATGGTGGAAAATTCAGATCTGAAATTCTTGCAATAGGAGCCTCCTCCTCGTGAACCAAGGCTTGCCTCTTCTTATATAGAGTTAATGGAGGAGGATAGAAGTGGAAATGCAACCTCAAAGCCGTTGGAGGGCAAGTTTGGAAGTTTAGGCAAAAAGTGCGGTTGCACATGGAGCCTGCATTTCAATCGTGCATTCTCTCTTTTTTTTTTGCATTTTATGAGCCAAGTGACCTCAGAAACAAATCCTTAAAGTTCCAGGTCATGATTATTTGAAATGAGAGAGTGTGGGCGAATTTGCAAAATCAAGCAAGTTTTATGATTTTTCAATCAAGCAAGTACAACACCACATGGGGCACGAAATGGTGATTGTGATGGGCCTCAGCATGTCACAAATTGGTCATGGGATTGATTAGAAACAAAAAGAATTGCTGAAACTTGAGTTCTCAAGAATTGGCCATTTTGCATACTTGTCAAATTTCAATAAAATGTCTCAAAATTCCAAAGTTCATAATTTGTTCATACTTTTAAATTTTGACACAAATGAGAACTCTTTGGAAAGGTCTTGCAATTATCTTCAACCTTATGGAAATTGGCCTCATATTTAATTCCATTAATTCCTTTAAAATATGGCATGAAAATCACAAATTTTGAGAAATGACCCATAATTTTGTGACTTCCAAGCTTCATAACTTACCACCATTTCATGCATTGTTCTCAAATATGGAATCATGTGGAAGATCCCTCTCTTAGTTTTCCAAGCATATTTAATTTGCATTTTTTAGATCAAAGATGAATAAAATATGAATTTTAAAAGTTTGATACTTATTTTCCAAATTTAGAAATTTTTAGGATTTCTTTATGAACAAGTTTCCATCCAAACTTAAAATTTCTTGATCCAATGATCAAAATGGACTTAAAAATATGAAAATTACCCCCTTTGAGTTGATGGTTGACCAAAAATATGAAATTAACTTTGACTGAATTTGGCAAAAATGACCATTTTTCCCCTTTGAATCAATTGAACCACTTCTCTTCAAAATTGGTAAACAAATCTTCAAATATATGATATTCCAAACACATAGAGGCTACGGAAATAGTTTCCACTAAAAATTCCAAAGAAATCCTGATCTCAAACCCTAGTTTTGCACTCTATATTAGGAGATAACTAATCAAGCTTCAAAACCCTAATTCTATTGGGCATCATGAGAGGCTTCTTGAACAAATTTGATTCCAATTATGATAAGATAATGATGCTTAAATACTTGGCTCATCCAGACCCCAATAACTCCAATTTGGACAAAACCCTAATTTTGACTGATGTATCCAAAGGATGTGATTCTCCTTGTAAGCAGCATAATATTCAATCTTATGATGATTCAATGAGGTGGATACGATATCTTGAGATATGTTAAACCTTTGGGCTTGAAAGATCCAGAGGTTTAGCAACTTGCCAATAGAATCAATCTTCCAAAGCTTGAGGAAGACTTTGATAACCAAAAAATTTTGATCCCATCACAATGTATGAATGTAATGCAATATGATGTTTATGATGAAACATAAGCCTAAAAATTCTGAAATCAAGAGGGTAATTTTGGGGTGTAACAGACACCAGTGAGTCAAAGGATAACCCAAATCTGACCATCTAGTGTGAAATTGATGACCTTTGCATCAAGCAAGTCTTGCACTTCATCTCTTTATGGTTAACAATCTTCATTTGAATGGCCAGGTTCCCCAACATGGTAATCACATCAAAAATTGGGATTAAACCTCACGGGATAAGGAGGAATAACAGGATCCAAATGCTTGGGTTCCACCAAAGAAAACTTAAGTAACTGAAAGAACAACTTATTGTAAGGCTTAGGAATAGTGTCAAACACTCCTTTTGGCTTCCTCTTTTCTCTGCCTATTTGACTTATTTGGACATCAAGCCTATTCTGGTTCCTTTCCTTTCTTATTTAGCTGAGAAACAAACGAATATTGGTGGCATGGACGCTCTAGAACCCAAAATTACGGAGGGTACCCCTGATTTGAAGCAGATCCTAGATGGAAAATATGATTATTCTTTTCCCCTACAACATTTGGACTAACATTAACTCGCACATCTCGACTATTTAGAGTAAACACAAATGCCTCTAAATCAAATAGATGTTGAACTTGGTACTTCAATTCCTTGAAGTCTTCAGTATCATGATCGGGTGCCCCATAATGGAATTCACACCTAGCATTCCCATCATAGTCGCGCGGAAGCCTTTTAGGCATAGTGAAATTTTAGAGATTAACCAATTGAAATCCCAACAAACGAGGAAGTAATTGTGTGTACATCATTGGAATGGGATCAAATTACCTCTCGGGCTGCTTTGGCCTCTACTGACGAGCCTTCCCCTTTAGATTTTCTTGGGGAGTAGCAAATGGTAGTGGACGGTAAGACACCAGAACACAAGGTTGTAGAGGAGATACATGAATTACTCCATGACTTGAAGGTGCATCCAAAGTATGGGGAGGAACAGTAGTTCTCGTTGCTGTAGCGGGTATCAGATCATCTTCCTTTCTCAAAAATATCTTCAGAACTTCCATTACCAAACTTAGATGAGTCTTCAACTGACGGTACTCCTCCTTCAAAAGTTCCTAACTATGGGCAATAGCCTGCATGTCCAGAATAAATAGTCCCATTTGATCTCTCATTTCATCCAATTTCCCATGTAGTTGCTCCATAGCTTAGTTCTGATCACGAAGCCGCGAGAAGTCAAGATTTGCAGTTCTGAAAAGAATACTAGGCTTGAATATGAATTTCCCCAACTTTGAGTACCTGTTATGAATGCATGAAGATGCATGAGGTGAATTAGTGGATGCAATGCCATATTCAATCATTTTCAAGGAAACTACATGCTTTTAATTCTGATTTTGATCCAGTAAAACATGGAAAAACACAACACAAGGCTTACAAACATGGTTCCTTGGGAATGAAGAGAACATGTGGATTAACTTGTTCCATGTATACCTTTTTTAGGAATGCTATAATGAAAATGACATGATACAGGATCAAAGCTTCCACAACATTGAATACTTATTGTGCAGTTAACAGAGTCACTGTCACATGTAACAGGATCAAAGGTCTTGACCGTTTCAAAATACCAAAGAACCAAGTATCAAAGATCAGCATTTTTACCTGTAAGAATAATTCCCACCCCACCTCATGGGTACATTCTAATCAGAACATGGTTTCTAATTCACACATTTATACATATAAACATATACACATATAAACATATATACATATGCACATTCCATAAAGCTAAAAGAAATAAACACTCAAAGAAAAGAAAATAAGAGATAGGGCTGACTCACTAAGGATCCCTAGTGAAGTCGCTAGCTGAAGCAACCCGAGAAAATAAATCTCTCAAACAAACAATGAAGTCACCATCAGACATTTATTTATCCCATAGGAAGGGAAATGAAAAACATCGAAGAAATCCTGAAGAGGGTGAAATCAAGATCTTGCGACCAAGAGAACATGTAAGGGAGTCAATTATGCAAGGGGAAGGTATTAGCACCCCTCATGTTTGTGGTACTCCATAGGATTCACTGTTGTTGTCTAATCTAAATGGTGTGTTTAAATCTAAAGCTATGATGTAAAGGGAATTCATGGATGCAAAGTATTATATACAAAAAAAGGGTTATACTAATCGTGCCTGTCTCGGTTGCAAACCTTTATGCCTACGTACCATCACCCATGCAATGGGGATCACGGCACTCATAGTTCACCTCAAAAAATTTGGTTGGTTGCATGTTTTTTATGAACGATGTTATCAAACCATGTCCTTTTTCAAAAGGTTTTAAAAGAAAAAATCTGAAGAAAAAAAGGTTTTCATTGGTTAGTTTTTTTTACCTTGAAAAGGGTTTACTAATGTTAGAGTTTTTTGATGTTTGAACAGAGAAAATGAGAGTTTTAGTTTTAAGGGTGCAAAAAGGGGAACAAAAGTCTAAGGGAGACTAACAGTCCTAGCGTTGTCATGTAATTATGGTCCTAAGGTTTGGATAACAAAGGGAAATCTCCACCTAAGGGAACATGTAAAGATCAAAACCTAATATCCAACTTGAATCGAAAACGAAACAAGCAATCCTAAGGGAACATGCAAAGGTTACAACCTAATTTCCAACTTAAATCGAAAAAGAAACAAGAAATACTTAGAGAACATGCAAAGGTTACAACCTAATTTCCAACTTGAATTGAAAATGAAACAAGCAAACCTAAGGGAACATGCAAAGATCTAAAGAAAAGCGCAAACGCAAGTGAAATCAAACAAAGTCGGACCAAAACAAAAACAAAAATCAAGTGCGAGCTAGCAACAAACAATGAATCCAATGGATTTCAAAGATGGAGTAAGGAACTATTTCCACTTGATTTTCTCAAGCACTTATATCGAGTAATAACTCGAAGCTTTAACATTTAAAGAAACATGAGTTAACATCATCGAAACGAATGACAAAGTGTGGGGGTTGGTTACGAATCCTTTTCCACTTTATTTGACTCAATGAACAAGAATAAGCATGGTTCAAAGTATCAACGTATAATGCGAGCTAAGAATGACAGAGACTAGAAAATGTGGGGGCCGATTGCGAGCTCTTTGCTCCATTTATTAACTCGATAGCAAGCACAAATTAAAAGGGAAATGGAATTGCCTTCTTTGAGGACTTTAACAAAATTGCCTCTTTTTGAGGTCTTTAAGCAAACACAAACATTGCCTCCTTTTTGAGGTCTTTAAACAAACACAAACGTTGCCTCCTTTGAGGACTTTAAATAGAATTGCACACCTAAAGTAAGGAGTTCCAGACATGCATCTCTATTCCTACTTCTCATGAAAAGGAAAATAAAATACAATGCGGAATATAAATAGAATAAAAAGCAATACCAAACGACAATAAGTCCATAGCAAAGAGATATCAAAGCAAAATAAACCTGACAGTCTTCGTGCAAGATAGCATCAACAAACAAAATAATCAGAATCAGGTTCTTGAAATAGGCGCCAAGGCATTGACAATATGAAAATAAATCACATGTAAAGTGTGTATAAGACACATCCTCATAACATCAGTAAACCTACACAAAAATACACATCCATACAAAAAAACACAAGCAATGTATATATCTCATAGAATGAGAATCAAGTGCATCAGAAGCAAGCTCGAATCCACAAAGAAAGTGGAATAAAATGATTTTCAATCGAATAACCAAGAATTAATTAAGAGATTTAAAGCTCTCTTGAAATGCCTTGCAAAAGTCAACAAAAAAGTTAGAAATAACAAGGAGGCATACACTTAATCATTTATACATACCACAACTTAAATCAAGATTGAATCATGAAGAAATAAGATGCAAACATTCATTGGCACATTAAAATGAATTTTCTGGAAGCAACACATTAACACATGCAAGTGTGCAAAAAGTCAGAACAAAATCAATCAAACTCGATACCAATGTCAAACAAATACGCTAACAAGCTCTAACACGCATTAGGTTGGAATTAAATCACCAAATACACACACTTACCATCTTTGGGCAGCAACATTTCACCTTACGTAATGCTCAAAAAGTCGGCTTAAAGACAACCAAATTTGATACCGGTATCAACCAAATATGCTATCAAGTTCAAGTATGCATTAATTATAAATTAAATAACAATGTAGATGCAAAAATCATTTTCTGGACAGCATGTACCACTTCATGAAATGTTTAAAAAGTTGAGTTAAAATCGAACAAAATTGATATTGGTATCAAGCAATTATCAACACAAAGCCACTCATGCATTGAACAATAACTAAAACTCAATTTGCAACACATTTGTGAGCTCCGAGAAGCCATGACATATGTCCCGATGCTTGCTAAGAAATCGGTTTGAAAACAACGTCTCAAGGCACAAAAGCCAAACATCAACACATGAACGGTCAAGCGGAATTCATAAATAATTTGTATCAAAGAAATCGGCACCGGTAGCAACAATTCCAAATATCAAAGCCGAAATTAATTTACGCATCGAAAAAAAGTAAACACTTTGAAATTTGATTCTGATTCATTAATTTAAAAAAATTTCAACAAGTATCAAATCAGAAACAAATTACGACCGTAAATCACAACATACATGAACAAATAATTTCGACGTGTAGATCTCAACAATCAACAACAATTAAATCAACCGATTCTGCATTTATTCATCATCAAGTTTCAAGAATCAATTAAATCTCAAAAATTAATTTAAGCATAATCACTTAATTCCAATAAGCACTTTGTGATACGGTGGGTGAACTGACTTGAGGTTTTGCGTTTTGTGTTCGTAAATGTTTCGGTTTAGAAAGAGTCACCATTGAATTTTTAATTTATCCAAAGGAAAGGTCAAAAAGCACAGGAAAGACCTTTGAGATGTTTTCTTGGGTTCGGGGAGTAGATTATGAAAAGGGAAGGTGAAAGCACCCTTTTCATCCATGGTTATCCATGGGCTTTTAGATACTTGTTTAGATCACTTGCTTTTTCTTTTCAATTGTTTGAAATGCTGCTTTGTGTGTGGTTTTGAAAATATTTTTGAAAGAGGACATAGTTGTGGCAACCTTTGTAATGATTCTCATTCGTAAGAATGTATACAAAGATGTTTGTCTTATTTTAAAAAAAGGTTCCAATGTTTTTGAAAGTTGTTTTGAAATGTGTGTGTTTGTTTTTGAAAATAGCAAGGATTGTTTTGAAATTGATCAAGTAACTAGAAGCATTCTACCTACTCAAATGTCTTTCTTGTGCATTTTTATTCCTTTGACATTGTTGACTTACCATTGATTTGGTAAGCAACCCTATCTTTGGATGTAAACGGGACGGGCGTGGGTCATCGTATGACCATGATAGCAATATTGCCAAGTATCTTTAGCAAAATTTTGAGGGACTAGATCATTTTATTTAGACAACCAAGATAGCATCATCGAGGGACTATGATCTTTTGTTTTGTTTTTTTTTTGCCAAGATACCTAGCATGCATACCATGGCCATTTGTTTAGGCAACCAAGTGGAGATACCTTAAGGGTGTTTGTGTGCAAGTGTGTTTTATTGCATACATGATTTTATCTTGAATTAGGATTTTCTATTTCATTGATTTTATCTTTCCATACATATCTTAATTACTAGCATTTACATTTGAAAGCAATAAAATGCGGAAATGTAAAATCCTACGATATTACAATAGTTAGGGGATGGGGGATACACACTTGTACATGGGGGTGGTTCAACAAGAAAAATAGATAAGAAAAGAAAATAACAAGGGGAAGAAAAGAGAAAGAGAGAGATGGCTAGCGCGCTGCTGAGAGGAAGTCAGAAGTTCTGACCCAGGCCTGCTGCAGGATATCAACCTGTTAGTGAAACTGTATGAGTCAGAACTTGACTCTGGTGCCCTGCAAAACAGAAACCTGTTAGTAGGAAGGTCAGAAGTTCTGACCCCCATGCGCTGCAAGACAAAAGTTTGTTAGTGGGGAAGTCAGAAGTTCTGATCCTGCTGGAAACACAATAATTTTCAGAAGTTCTGATATTATTGACATCAAAACAGGCCTCAGAAGTGCTGACGTCAAAGTCAGAGCTTGATTTTCCCCTGTGCTAGCCAGAACATCTGCAGTTTTATTATTTTTCCACAAAACAGAAGGCATGTCTAGGATAATCTCAGCAGGTGTCAAAGTGTTTCAGAAGACAGAACCAAAAAGGTCACAAGCAGGTTCTACACTGATTCACTTCCTACTTAAGTATTCAGAGGCATGAAAATCCTCAGAACACATACAGCAGCAACATGATATCTACATTGTGTTTATTAAGCATGCAAAGCTGATGATGCTTAGCAGTGTGATGAGAGTCAGCAGGTGCTTACCTTGCTGTTGGAAGAAAATTTGTGAGTTGGAGCTAACTTTAGCTCTGATGGTGTTCTGGACAGGTTCTTTTTAGAATGGGTGGATGGAGAAGATATGTGTATGTATGGTCAGAAACTGTATAGGAGTTCTCTAGTCAGGAAGCAAACTGAGTATCAATGAAGTTTGGAGGCAGGAAGTTCAAAGTTATGAAACACTAGGGATTTTGGCAGAGTTTCACAAGGTTTCCTTCGCTAGAGTTTTCTGTTCCTCTTCTAGAAATTTTTCTGGATGTTTCTTTTCGTCCGTTGTGATGGACAATGGTGTCCTATTTATAGGCAAGGCTTTGTGGATTTTTGAACGTTAAATGGCGCCAATATTATGCAGTAGAGGTTAACTTGTTTTTGAAGGAAGTTCATGAAAAGTTGTGATGATGGATAACTTTTCAGCCTAGGTTGGAACAGTAAGTGAAGATTAAGGAGAAGTGACACCTATTGGCGAAAAGTGGCGCATAGACCCATGCCTAAGCCTGCACAAAGGTGTTACCCAGCCACACGTGGAAAGACCCCTTGGATAAATGCTCAAAAGTGGTTATGAGCATTAATGAGCATTAAATGGTGATGAAATTTGTCAAAATCCAAAATCTTGTAATAGGAGATTTTGCATCATTACCTAAAACCTGAGCCAGCAGTTCTGCTTCACCAAAAAGAACAATGTAAACCAAGTTCTGACCTTGGCCTCTTGTTGCCTCAACAAATTTTGAGAGTTTTCCCGACTTCCCAGCATGCTCCTTTGATCTACCTTTAAAAACTATGGACTTAGTGATCCTGCTTCAGTATTTTACCCAATCTGCTGATCCCATTACCTTCTGATGCTATTACGTTCTGAAGGAGTTTCAGGCTTTGTTGCCTTCTTTACACTTCTCCAACAAACTCTGGATGAACTTTGTGTAACTGCTGAAAGAGCCATGTTCTGTTTAAAGATCATGTGTTGAACCACGTTTACAATCCCTGATTGAGTTGGTGTAGCTGCTGAAGAGCCACCTTCTGACTGAATGTTATATGCTGAGCTAAGTTTGCAACTTCTGACCGTTTCTTCCTGGAGGTTGGTTCAGAAGCTCTGAGGTGCCATTTTCTTCTTAAACACTTTTCTTTTTTTTAGAAAGATTCTAAGTATTTAGAATTTAACTTTTCCAAGGTAAAAGTTTTGACTTTTGAGCTTGCAAATGACCATTTTGTTCTTGTAAGCTGTTTACTTAGAAAGGACTGATAATAAAGGGCTTGGATTTGTTTAAGAGAAAGTCTGAGAGTTCAGGATGGATTCCTGAAGGATGAGAGGGAAAATTTTGGGGTACAACAGTTTCCCCTGTTCAATCTTCTTGAACCTGAAGAGTTAGATTGGCGAATCTGCCTTTCGTGACTTGAAGGTAAAAGAGGATTGGACACTAGAGTGCCCGTAAATTTGCACTCTTCAAAATGTAGCTGAGGGAATGGGCTTAAAGACGCCATTTGGAGAAGGTAGAATCTTGCTGGAGATGGGCTTAAAGATGCCATCCAAGATTTATTTGTTGAAAATCAGGAGAATGAATGTCAAAATGGTATCCGTGTCTGGAACGTATTTGAGTTGTATCTGGAGATTGGATCTGTATGAGCAATGGAATGGCGTTTGTGTCTGAAGCATATCCGATCTGTAACTGTATTTGATTCTTGGATGAATAATAGAATGACTGTCGTGTCTGGGGTGTATTTGTATTGTATCTGAAATCTGAAATCTGAATAAGCGACAAAAAGACATCCGTGTCTGGAGTACCTCTGGGTTGGGGAATAGGTTTGAATGAGTGACAGAATGGCAACCATGTCTTGAATGTATCTGAACCTGAAGTTGATAGTTGAACCTGAATGAGAAATAGAATGGCTTCCGTGTCTGGAGCGTATCTAGTCTGTATCTGGTTGCTGAAGTCTGAATGAGTAATAGAATGACCGCCGTGTCTGGGGTGTATCCGTATTGTATCTGAAATACGAGACCTGAATGAGTAGCAGAATGACTTCCATGTCTTGGAGCGTATCTGTACTGTATTTGAAGTTGATAGTTGAACCTGAATGAGAAATAGAATGGCTTCCATGTCTGGAGCGTATCTAGTCTGTATCTGGTTGCTGAAGTCTGAATGAGTAATAGAATGACCGCATGTATGGGGTGTATCCATACTGTATCTGAATGAGAAATAGAATGGCTTCCGTGTCTGGAGCGTATCTAGTCTATATCTGGTTGCTGAAGTCTGAATGAGTAATAGAATAACCGTCGTGTCTGGGGTGTATCCATACTGTATCTTAATGAGAAATAGAATGGCTTCCGTGTCTGGAGCGTATCTAGTCTGTATCTGGTTACTGAAGTCTGAATGAGTAATAGAATGACCGCCGTGTCCGGGGTGTATCCATATTGTATCTGGAATACGAGACCTGAATGAGTAGCAGAATGACTTCCATGTCTTGGAGCATATATGTACTGTATCTGAAGTCTTTCAACATTCGTTAGAGGTAGCTTTTAATCTTATCCTGAAAAAGGTAAAATGTTAGTTAAAACACACAAAGTTATGTTGCATGACATGTATGATGCAATAAAATGTGTTATATTAATGTTTATGATATATGAATGTAATGGATATGCACATAAGCTGAGTAGCCGTTTTGTTTGAGGAAAATAAATCCTTGATAGCTGGAGATAATGAAATCTTTGACTGCTGTTGTGGAAAATAAACCCTTGACTGTTGTTGGAGATTCAAAACCTTTAATTGCTGAGACTGAGAATGTCCTTTGGACTACTGCTGAGGATTGAAAATCCTTGGTGACTTGTGGGGAATAACAAGAAATTTGACAACTTCTGTGGGGAATTGAGAATCCTTCATGACTTTCCTGGGAAATAAAGAAAACTCTGACGATCTCTACTTGGGGAATTAAAACCTGGGAGGCTTCAATTGGAGAAATGAGAACAAGAATCTTCGTTTTGCTGGGAAATAACTCTGTGGGGAAATTTTTATCCTGTTGGAGAGTTTTTCAAAAGCTTGGGTTATATGCCGCTCTACTTGGGGATATGAGGAAGTTGGATAGTACTCCACCGGGGTTTAGAGGTTGAAGTTTTGGACCCCGTTCAGGAAGAAAGTTTTATCTTCGCTTGGGACTTGTGGTTTAAAGTCTTCTGGATCCACTGGGGATTGGGAGTTTAAAGTCTTTTGGCTTCGCTGGGGATTGGGAGTTTAGAAACTTCTGGCTCTGCTGGGGATTTTGAAACTTAACTCCGCTAGATATGCATTTCAAAGCTTCAACTCTGTTAAGGACCTAGATGATGTACTGCGGGGGATTTCCTCTGGAATAGCCTAAAGACATTTTCCTATACTTTCAACCTATCAGTAACTATCCTTTCTCATTTCGTTTTATTTGTAAGCAGTGATTATATTCAAATGCATATGCTCATTTAACAAATCATTGGACATTTTCAAATAAAAACATAGGTGTAAAAAGAAAGAAAAGGCAAACAAATTTATGCACTTTGAAGTATCTTTGTATTAACTTTGTGTAAGTATTTTGTACAAAGGAGACAGACATCCTAGTAAGAGAATGTTTTCATAAGAATGAGAAAAATTTATACAAAGAAAGATGGCTATGTGTAACAATTCCATGGGGTTCCCATTCTGCTATAGCCTTCATAACTCTGAGTATCTTGTCCATTTGCTGCTTCATTCGCGGATGATTGGATTGATCAGAAACTTGGAGCTTGTTTGTGAAGAGATTGTCTTTAAAGTGACCCGACGAGACATAGTCATATGCTTTAATTCCCTAACTTTTTCCTGGACCGCCCTTTAGGGTTTTCGATCCACCGGGAAACCCTTTTTTGCCCAAGTCGCCCTTTCGGGTTTTCAACTTGCCGGGTGTATAGATTTTTTGTATTTATCCCTAATTTTTTCCTGAACCGCCCTTTCGGGTTTTCGATTCACCGGGATGCCCATTTTTGCCCAAGTCGCCCTTTCAGGTTTTCAACTTGTCGGGTCGTTTTATGCGTAGTATCTTTTGAATATGTATGCGTTCGCAGGGTGCGGCAGGTCATCACCGTCCATGGTGGTCAGAATCATTGCCCCACCGGAAAAGATGTTTTTGATTATAAATGGTCCTTCGTAAGTAAGAGTCCACTTTCCCCTGGGATCACTTTGCGGCAAGATGATCCGCTTGATTACAAGATCTCTGACTTGATATACCTGACGCCTGACTTTCTTGTTGAAAGCCTTGATCATCTGTTTTTGATACGTCTGACCATGACAAACAGTAGTAAGTCGCTTCTCGTCGATCAAGTTAAGTTGATCAAGCCGGGTCTGAATCCCATCGTCTTCACTCAAACCAACATCCTTCATGATCCTTAAGGACGGAATCTGAACTTCCATAGGTAAAACAGCCTCCATGTCGTATCCCAAAGAAAAGGGTATTGCCCCAATTGAAGTGTGTGTCGTGATACGGTACCAGTGTAGAGCAAACGGTAACATCTCATGCCAGCCCTTGTAAGTGACTGTCATCTTTTGATGATTTTTTTGATATTTTTGTTCGCAGCTTCAACATCACCGTTTATCTTAGGCCGATAGGGAGATGAATTGTGCTGTTGAATCTTGAACTGCTCGCACAGAGCGGTGATCATAGTATTGTTCAAATTTGTACCGTTGTCTGTGATGATCCTGTCGGGGATACCATACCGGCATATGAGATTCTGCTTGATGAAGCGGGAAACCACATTCTTTGTAACGGAAGCGAAAGAAGCTGCTTCGACCCACTTGGTAAAGTATTCAATGGCCACCAGGATAAAACGGTGTCCATTGGATGTTGTAGGCTTGATCTCTCCAATCATGTTGATTCCCCACATCGCGAATGGCCAAGGAGCTGTTAAGACATTGAGAGGAACTGGAGGAATATGTACCTTGTCAGCATAGATTTGGCATTTGTGACAAGTACGGGAATGTTGATGACAATCAGCTTCCATGGTAGACCAGTAGTAGCCTGCCCTTAGAATCTTCTTAGTCATCGTATGACCACTCGAGTGGGTGCCAAAGGTGCCATTATGCAGTTCAGTCATGATCAGCTCAGCTTCAACCTTGTCCATACAGCGAAGTAGAACACAATCATGGTTGTGCTTATATAGGATACCATTGCTCAGGAAGAACTTGGCAGAAAATCTCCTTAAGAACTTCTTGTCGTTGACTGAAGCTCCTTTAGGGTATTCTCGAGTCTCGAGATACCTTTTGATTTCATGAAACCAAGGTTGTTCCACTACTTCTTTGGTATTAATCTCATGACAATGTGCAGGTTCGTCCATTCGCTCGATGGTGATTTGGGGAGCCTCGTTATCCCAGTTAAGTTTGAACATGGATGACATTGTAGCTAACGCATCCGCTAACTGATTCTCTTCTCGCGGGAAGTGCTCGAAGGTGATCTACTCGAAATGTGGTAACAATTTCAGGACATGTTCTTTGTAAGGGATGCGGTTAGGGTGTTTAGTATCCCACTCTCCTTTGATTTTACTGAAAACCAAAGCTGAGTCCCCAAATACAATCAAAGATTTGATTCCCAAGTCAATAGCGGCCTTGAGACCAAATATACAAGCTTCATACTCGGCCATGTTGTTGGTGCAGCTGAAGCAGAGTCTAGCAGTGAAAGGTGTATGGCAACCTTCTGGAGAGATAAGTACCGCGCTGATACCGTTGCCAAGTGCATTTGAAGCACCATCAAAGTACAGGGTCCATCGGGATCCTTGTTCAGGTCCGTCATATGGTCTGTTTCCTTTAACGTTGTCCAATGTCATAATGTCCTCGTCTGGGAAGTCGAACCTCATGGATTGGTAATCTTCGACGGCTTGATGAGCTAGATGGTCAGCTAGTACACTCCCCTTTATGGCTTTTTGGGTTGTGTACTGTATCGTATTCGGTGAGGATCATCTGCCATCTAGCGATTCTTCTGGATAAAGCAGGCTTCTCAAAGATGTACTTGATCGGATCCATTTTGGAAATCAGCAAAGTGGTATGTGTCAACAAATACTGCTTTAGCCGACGAGCAGCCCATACCAAAGCGCAGCAAGTTTTCTCGAGAAATGAGTAGCGAGTCTCACAGTCGGTAAACTTTTTGCTAAGGTAATAAATGACATGCTCTTTTCGACCAGACTCGTCATGTTGGCCCAGTACGCATCCCATTGAATTATCCAAAACAGTCAGATACATGATTAACGGCCTTCATTCGATGGGTGGCATCAAGATAGGAGGTTCCAGCAAATACTCCTTGATCTTATCAAAAGCAACTTGACAATCATTGTTCCATTCAACCAACTGATCTTTCTTCAACGGCTTGAAGATTGGCTCACAGGTAGATGTTAGGTGAGAGATGAACCTTGCAATGTAGTTTAAGCGTCCCAAGAAACCTCTGACCTCCTTCTCAATGCGAGGGGCAGGCATTTCTTGTATAGCTTTGACTTTGGCAGGATCAACCTCGATGCCTTTGTTACTGACGATGAATCCCAAAAGTTTACCGGACCTGACTCCGAAAGTGCACTTGCTAGGGTTCAGTCTGAGCTTATATTCCTTCTATCTGACAAACAGCTTTTGCAGATGGTTGAGGTGTTCTTCTTCTGTTTGTGAACGGGCTATCATGTCATCTACGTAGACTTCAATTTCATGATGTATCATGTCATGAAACAAAGCTACCATGGCTCGCTGATAGGTTGCCCCGACATTCTTCAGTCCGAATGGCATCACTTTGTAACAGAAGGTACCCCACTGCTTAACAAAAGTAGTCTTCTCCATGTCTTCGGGGGCCATCTTGATCTGGTTGTACCCTGAAAATCCGTCCATGAAAGAGAATACCTTATGTTGAGCTGTGTTGTCAACCAAGATGTAATGTGTGGTAGTGGAAAATCATCTTTAAGGCTAGCCCTATTTAAGTCTCTGTAGTCCACACATTCTGACTTTGTCGTCCTTTTTAGGCACGGGCACGGTGTTAGCAACCCATTGTGGATAGGAAGTAACAGCCAGAAAACCAGCGTTGAATTGCTTCTTCACTTCAGCTTTGATCTTATCAGACACATCGGGCCTTATTCGGTGGACTTTCTGTTTGATTGGTGGACAATCTTCTCTTGTAAGGAGACGGTGAACCACAATATCCATATCCAATCCCGGCATGTCTTCATAGGACTAGGCGAAGATCTCATCATACTCATTCAACAGCTGAACTAAACACTCTTTGACATTTGGCTTCAGGTCGGCACCTACTTTACCCTCTCTTCTATCTTTGGCAGTACCCAAGTTGATAGTCTCTAGTAGTTCTTCATGGGGCAGAATAGCCTTTTCTTCCTGTTGTAGAAGTCTAGCCAACTCTCCAGGCACTTCATAGTCTTCATCACCTTCGTATTCGGCATGATTGACTAGAGCTTCAGAGTCACTGATGGCCATAGCAGAATTGTTACCCACGGAATCCGGAGTGGATGGGTACCTGCATTTTGTGAGTGTGGGTGTGTGTAAGGGATAGCCATCTTTTAAACAAAATAAAATGTAAAAAAGAAAGAAAATGAACACAAAAGTTTATAGATGAAAACGTCCATGATTCATTAAAAATGGCATATAAAAATGAAGAATCAAAACCCTTACAAATGGACCTATATGCTTCGGGAAAGGCACAAGGCAAAAGAGTGTACGAATTGATTAAAAGTTATTACAGACCAACATAAATGTTTAAAAGATAAATTACTGATTGATGAAAGTAATAGGGACGAAGTCTTTCGCCTCCCAGTTGTTCAGTCCTCCTTCAATGGTTGGAAAGATCTAGTCTTCAAAATTGCTTCCTTCTTCATCATTCTCTAAAGCATGAATTCCGTGATGAGTGATTTTCAATGGTGGTCCTCCAGCCCGGGAGCAACGCACAGCTTTCTGGCTAGCAGCAGTGAAACCCAGTCCGTACTTATTTGTCTTGTAAGGAAAATCCGACAGTTGACCCCACATTGTACTTCCTCCTTCCTTGATTACAACCTCCGCATCTTTAAGGAATGACATCTGAGACACAGGATTGCTAATGATGGGTGCATCAGCCATTGTCTTGGCTACCGCAACTTCAGGAGAAACCTCTTCAAAGTGTTGGAAAGGTGTTTCTAGGAATTCACCATCTAACTCCAAGTAGCAGAAATAGTTAAGGTGGCTTATCATATACTCCTCCTCACCATGAACTGTTATGATCTTACCCTGGACTGGGTATTTGAGCATCTGGTGTAGAGAAGAAGTGACTGCCCCAGCGTTGTGGATACATGGCCTTCCCAGCAAGCATGAATATGAAGTACGGATGTTGTTGTACCCAAAAATTTGCCCTCCCATATTCTTCAAGATTTGGCAAGATCAAGCTTCAAAATCTCTCAAGGGTTGCACAGTCCAATTGCCTCCCAACACAGTCAAAATTAGGGTTTTGGTTCTTGCAAAGAAATTGAGATTTTCAAGGGTCCAATCAAGTCCCACATGCCCATATACATTGTCAAGCATCCACATGTCAAGTTTCAAAACTCGCAGCATCAAATTGCACAGTCAAAAACCCTAAATGCTTCACAGTCAACTGTAGGGGCAAAATGGTCATTTGACAGTCAAAAGTCAAAAAATTTGGTCAACATCTTATTTTGAAGCCACAATCATCATTTGATCAATTCTTGATCATGATTCCACAAGCATGGCTCAAAAAGTCTCAAGATGCAAAAGTTTCTATTTTTGGACAGTTGAAAAGTCAACTATAACTTGACCAAGGCATAACTTCCTCATGGTTTATCAGAAAAATCCCATCCAAAGCTCATTTTGAAGGGGATGACATTTCCTACAACTCATCTTCACATTCCAAGTCCAAGAAATGCTCTCACAAAAAGTTATCAATTTCAACATTATAGGTCATTTTCAAAAGTCAACAAAAAGGCACTTTAAGTCAAAGACCATAACTTGAGATTGGTAAATCAAAATGACATGGGACCAAAGGCATTGGTTAGAGGACTTCAAGACCTTTCCAAAATGTCCAAGAACATGATCATAGCTTCAAAATTGAGCAAGATATGCATTGGAGAAGTTGAGAAATTTTTGGGAATTTTGAAAAGTCAACTTTGCCTAAAAAACTTCAAATTTGCTAATGGGCCTCAAGTTCTTCCTTGAATCATTACCCAAAGCCTATGCACGACCCATTGAGCTCAAAATGATTTATTTTCTTATTTTTAATTAATTAATTGAATTTTTATTCTTATTAATTCATTTAATTAGTTTTAATTGTAGAAAAATATCAAATAATGCTTTTTCAAATCTTTTTGTGCAGCAAATATACTCCAAATACGCTAAAGATTTCGTGCATCAATCAACAAGACAAGATCTTCCATAATTGGCAAATTTTCATTGAAAAAAAGATCGAAATTTCATGATTGAAAATCAAATATTCAAATCATAAATTCATGGACTTTTGGGCTCTTTCTTGACCTAATATGCTTCACATACAAAGGCTGAGTGAAACCCTACTCATACAGACACGAAAAAGCTGCTAGGAAGCCATAACCAATTTGCAACTTTTCGACAAAAACTTGAAAACTGAAATCACACTTGCAGGGCGATTCAAGGCCTCAAATCTCTTCCATTACATTACTGACATTGCTAGGAAACTATTGGCATCAAGAACAAGCTTCCATACTCAAAGAAACGGTAGAACAGAGTCACGTTTCTTCACAAATATTTCATAATCGAATTTTAATTTCCACGCATCATTCATGTGTTTTGATTATTGATTTATGCTATTAACATCTCCCTGAAGCTTTTGGTAATGTTTAATTGTGCTAAAACTGCTTGAAACGGAATTCACCATGGATGAAACCTAGGGTTTCAGAAGCTTCAAAATAGGGCTTTCCTTGTATGGAAAAATTAGACCTTTAGACCTATACAGCTGAATTCAGAAGCTCAAGACGAAGAAAATGATACCCTCGCGCCCTTTTTATATTTCCTCCTCTTCTAATCGCTATTTTCCACTGTTGCACTTAGTGGGGGTTTAAAACCCCCGCTACTTGTTTTATATTTACAGGAAAAAGATGAAGAAGAAGCATGCGTGGCCAAGCGTGATTGGGAGATTCAAACGTTAGCGCGTTTTTTAACGTTTCCAGCATAATGGCTTTTTTTTCATATATTATAATTCCTTGGTATATTGTTTACAAATGCGCTTGTTAGCTCAGTTGGTTGGAGGACGTGTCTTGCAGGTATAGGGACCTAATTGCTATTTTTTGTTCCAATATATTCACATGCAGCGTATTCTCAACGTCCCACCATACGTCCTCATGCATTGGCTTGCCAGATAGCCTGGATGAATAATCTGAAGGCCACAGAATGAAGTCCATGGTAGGGCTCAGTCAATGGACGTACACACAAGCGTGGAAAGTCAAACAAGGCCTTTGGCTGATGGGCCTGAATTCCTCACAAATACCTCCATATGGGCCTGACACCCCCCTTGGTTTGCAATTTAATTTTCTTTTCTTTCTTTTAAATTTCTTTCAATTGTTTTATTTTTATGATTATTATTAACTCACTAAAATTAATTTTCCATAGAAAAATCAAAATCAAAAAAATGTTTTTATATTTAATTATTATTAATTTCACCACTAACCTATTTTTTTTGTAAATAAATAACTAACAATTAATTTAATTTAATTTAGGTTTCAAACTTTAATCTTTTCTTAATAAATAAAAAATACATAGAATTAGGTTCTTTGACATTTTTATCTTTTTTCCTTAATTAACTATTTTTATCATTATTTATTATTTATTATTAATATTATTTTGTAAATAAACATGTAAATTAAATAATTTAGTTAATTAGCCTAATTTCGACATTTTTCTTTAATAATTAAAATAATCTAGATTTAGGGTTTCCTTTTAATTCTTTATTTCATAAATACAAAAAAAACATAAAAAACACTTTTTTAATTAAATAATTAAATAGACTTTAATTTCATTTAATTTCAAGCAAAGGGTCAAAACCCTCGGACGTCCTAATTTTTATTCTTTTCGCGCATTATTTTCTTTTGAATATTATGTAACTACTCAAGGATGTAATAGTAATTAGGTTTACCGCATTTATTTACTTTCTGCATCTTTTATTAAAACGGGTCTTTGTATTTCGGCGATGTATAGACCCGCGCCTTGTAATAGCGTAGTTTTATCTTTCCGCTTTTAAATTTCCCGCACTCTTAAATTCTAAATTGTATGAAAGAATGTATGCTAATTAAAAACAAGCGTAGCTCACAATGCCATGATCAAAGATAATTGTTAAACTGAAAACAACACACAAGTACACACACCACTTCTAGGGTACGCCTCACCTGTTGCCTTCGAAACGTGGTCGTCAAGTATAGGACGTTTTAGTAAGTCCTTATGTCCATGATCCAGCTGCCTCGAAACAGTTGCCTCGAAACAGTTGCCTCGAAATAGTTGCCTTGAAACGGTTGCCTCGGATTAAAAAGGATCAAGGACATAAGGGTAGCTTCTAAGGTGTCCTAACTGTTGCTTCGATAACCACACCGTCCCTACAATCGAATTGACCCGAACACCTCCAACGGTGGTGCTACCTACCTCTCAATGGTGGGATGGCACTACCTTAAAGGACTTCTACACAGCTTAATTCCTTAGGGTAGGTAGATGACTCATAGATACTTGCTCTCTTCAAAAACAAATCAAAATCTTTTCACACTGACAATTTCCAAAAGCTTTCAAAACAATTTTTCAAACACTCTTGAGGACTGATACAAGAGTTATTCAGAAATATTTCAATGAAACTTTTTCAAACCCACTCACATTTTGAAAAGCAAACACTTTGAAAACATAAGAGCAAGTATCTAAGAGCCTATGGATAACCATGGATAGAAAGGGTGCTAACACCTTCCCTTTCTATAAATCTACCTCCCGAACCGAGAAACTATCTCATAAGGAATTTTGCTGTGCTTTTGTCCTGTCCATGTTGGAGAAAATAAAAGACGGTGGCGACTCTTGCTTCCGCGACATTTCGCGAACCAGCGTTAAACAGTCAGTTCTAAATCCACCGATCACAGAACTTGCGACTCTGCTGGGGATACTTAAAGTGAGTTGTACCTTAGGATAGCTCATACTTGTGTTTTCAATTGTCTGAATTGCTTGCTTTATTATTGTGGGTACTGTCTTGGGAGTTCTATAGATCCTAACCCGGATCTGGGGGATACCTTCTTAGAAAGTAGCAACAAGACTGTGAGGGAACTATGCGGGGTATACCGACACGGTTGAAGCAGTCTGCTACGTTGATGTGGCACTTTGGTGAGTACCGGTAACCCTTGAGTCCAGTCAAGGAGAGTACGGGGCCGCCGCGTGGTGTCGTGGAGCATCAACTGACCTTAGGAACCTTAATTGAACCATCATGGCCTCTTTAGGGTAGTGAGATAACTGACTTTGGTGCAGTCCGAAGTTGGTTGATACTCGATACTACATTCAGTTGAGGGTTGTTTTCTTGGAATATTTCGGTCGCCAGTTCAGTGGCTAAATCGAAACGATGAACACAGAAAGCAATCCAATGATATTGAGACCCTTAGAACCCGGTTACTTTCGATAGGACAGGTTTTGAGCCCACCAAATTCAAGAGGGTAGTACCCTAAACTTCATGCTGGCCTGAACTCTTAAGGCTATATGTGTGACTTGTGTGCCTTTAAACTTGAACTACTTGCATCTTCTTATCTGACACATGAGTTTCTTGCAGGTTTTGTTTACAGTCCTTAATCTGGGCTCATTACAGGGCCTACTTACATCACTTCATGCATCCTACATAAAGACTAATCCATTTCAAGGATCTCAAGGGTCTGTGATGCAGGTCATGATGAACCAAATGTCTTGCAAGGGGAAAAAGGGGATTTATTTTCCTCTAGCCAAGGTTGATAACTTGAGTCAGGGGCTCTGACCCACTCGATATGGTGAGCCTTGACTCTTGAAGAAGGACTCTCAACACCATGAAGTTCCTTCAATCAAGCTACAAAATTCAAATTCTAACAGTTTCTTTGTTTACCTCGCGAGATCCTTGAAAACATTGCATGCATATCATACATATCATTGCATTATAGGTACCACTATTTACAGGTCACTTACCTTCTTTGCTGTTTATTTCAGCAGTCTCATTATGAATCCTGAATCATCTACTGAGCAATCCATCAAGGCCCTCCAGGCTCAGAACGCCCAATTCCAGGAGTTGATTAAGAGTCTAGCCCAGGGTCAACAGGATTTGAAGACTCTGCTCTCGAAGAAGAAGAAGAAGAGAACGGTGTTGTTCAACCCGAGACCCAAATCTGGGAATGGATCACTAAATGAAGTTGAGCAGACTACCCCATATGTTGGAAAGGACAGCCCCCATGAGAGAGAGGGTCCTAGTCCAGTAGTCTCCGACAACGAGACAAATTTCAATGATGAACAGTACCCTCCAGCTGAGGACAGGTATAAACAGTTGGAAGACCGGCTAAGTGCTATGGAGATACAAAAGGTGCCCGACCTGGACTTCGAAGATCTAGGTCTGTCTTCTGGGGTAGTAATCCCACACAAATTCAAGGCACCTACCTTTGCAAAATATGACGGGGCTTCCTGTCCTAAGCTGCATCTCAGGTCATACATAAGGAGGATCCAGCCCTACACGGCTGACAAGAATTTGTGGATTCACTTCTTTCAGGATAGTCTGTCAGGAACTCAACTCGACTGGTTCTATCAACTGAATGGAGCCAGCATCCGCAGTTGGGAGGACTTGGCCACTGCATTCTACAAGCAGTACCAGTACAATGCCGACCTTGCCCCCACGCGCACTCAGCTTTAGGGAATGTCTATGGGTGCAGGCGAAGGCTTCAAAGAATATGCGCAAAAGTGGAGAGACCTTGCTGGAAGGGTGCAGCCACCTCTAACTGACCGTGAGCTTGTGGACATGTTCTTTGGGACCCTGTCTGGACCTTTCTTCAACCATCTGATTGGGAATTCTTCTGCTGGGTTTACAGATTTGATCTTGACTGGGGAAAGAATTGAAGCTGGTATCAAGAGTGGGAAGATTCAAGAGGCCGCAACTGCTGATACTCACAAAAAGCCTTACATGGGGAAGAAAGAGTCTAATGCTGCATACAGTCAAAAGAGTCGTCGTGACCAACATGCAGGGGCGGTCATGATCTCTGGTTCTACACCACACCGCCAACCACAAAAGGGAAATCAGCGAAGGCCGGACGAGCCTAAAAGACAATTCACCAACATCAACATGCCATTGTCACAAGCATTGCAGCACATGTTGAAAATGAATCTGATTGCGGTGATCAACCCTCCTGCAAATCCCAAGACCTCCTCTCCAAACTACGACCCAGAAGCGAGGTGTGCTTATCATTCTGATAGCCCGGGGCACGATACTGAGGATTGTTGGGCGTTAAAATACAAGATCCAGAATATGATCGATGCTAAGGAGATCGAATTCGAGCCTGCTGAGACTCCTAATGTGATCACTTCTCCCTTGCCAAAACATGGCTAGGATTGGAAAAACTTTTGTTCATTCGAATGTTCAAGTTGTATTTTTCTTTGATTATTCAAACAATTATCATGTCAAACCCTATTATTTCATTAATGCATTACACGTGTCTGTTTTGAAGTAATTGTGTTCTCTATATTCAAAATTGCTTTTATTGATGCTCAACTCTCAATTAATAATTCTAAGCCTCTTGAGGGAGGATGACGAAAACGATACCACAATCTACAGTATGCTTTTGGACAGACCCCGCTGATGAGGTACAGGCATTGTTTCAATTCCTAAACACTGGAGTTATAAGGAAGATAATCCCTCGCCAACCCCTTTGAGCCAAAGAAGTTGGAGTTTTTCTTTTCGAAAATTAAAACTCTTAATCATAACCTGGGGCATGGTAGTTCTCTCAGTTGATCCAAGTGCAGAACAAATGGCACCAAAGAAGTCCTTCTGAGACAAAAAGACAGTGATGGTTCCGAATAATCATAAAGACAGACAGTCATTATCTCTCAAAATAAAAGCCCGATAAGTCAAAACCTATGAAGGAGGCTTACAAAACTGGGGCATCCCGCTGACTGTAAATACAAAAGAAACAGGTCAGGCAAAAACAGGGATAACGAAATCAAAAAGAAAGAGGTCCTATAAACCCTCGACAATAAAAAATGATGACTGCCTATTCAAAATAAACTGTCAATATCCGAACCATTACTGGAATATCTGAGCAAAGACTCAAACAAGGTCTGACGCATGATTAACTGAGGTTAGGATTGAAGAACATCACGAAGAGCGGGTGGGTACAAATAAAATTTGAGCCTTTATCCTTTGTTTCTTAAACCGTGAACCAGGCCACGTTATAACCCCTAAAAGTCCTAGCTGAAGCATGGGTTAGTTCGAAAGCATACTGTTACGAAAGGTATCCTGACTCCTTAAGGCTTGCGGTAAAATAATGAGTTGACATCACAGTCTACAAAATTCACTTGTTTTTACTAAAAAGATGCATTTTCAAAAAAACTTCAAGACAGACATAAGCTTTGCATTTTTAATATAACATTGCTTGCATGTGACTATTTGTTTGAACAGCATAGAAGTTCGCGCGACGAATGTCTAATGAATAAAAGCACTTTCAATCAAGGGGCACGACATGATCATGGTCCATCGTCTGGGGCAGTTAAGTCAAGATTCGGGGAATCTCTCAAAAGGCCAACCAGCTTGGGGCAAATCTCCATCTGGATCACTCGGGGCATTGGACGATCAAACGAAGATCTTCTGGTAGTATGGCAACACAACACTTCTGATAGGGGCACCTCCCTACATCCTGAGAGCATGGAAATAGACAGAAAAATACTACGCATAATCAAAGACCCGCTAGGTTGACACACCTAGGCAAAAATAAGGGCTTCCCGGCGAACCAAAAGGGTTCGGGCAAAAATAAGGGATGAAATGGAAAAAATCTGTACACCCGGCAAGTCGAAAACCTGAAAAGGCGGCTTGGGAAAAAATGGGTATCCCGGTGGACTGAAAACCCGAAAGGGCGGTCCAGGCAAAAATTAGGGATCAAAGCGTACGACTATGTCCCGTCATCTCGTCACTGGCCTACCAGAAGAAGCTTTGTCAATCGGCGGTTATCAAGCTCCTCCACAGGTACCTTCTCCCACAAAAACTGGGGCAATAAGAGTTGTCTAAGCGATCTAGTCGCTCTGTCCGTCGAGGTACCAAGGTAAGTTCAGCTGAAGAACATGACCAAGATACCTTCACTCCCCGCCGAGTAAGACAAGATTCAACAACTCTCCCCGAGCAGAGTTAGTATATTGTCAGCCCCAAGGAAGTTGGATTATCCCCCGAAGATCTCAACATTCCTCAACGGAGCATACCGACATTCCTAACAAGCATCCCCGGCAATCTTGATCTAAGATTGTCCCCCGGCGGTATACCGGACATCCAGTGGAGCCACTTCCCCAGTCCAATCTGAAAAGTTTCCCCAGGAGAACTCAATCAATCTCCCCAACAGATTCAGGAAACTTATCCCCAATAGATTCTGGAAGCTTATCACCTGCAGAGTACAAACGCTCCCCCGGCTTTATTCAAAGGTTATTTCCCCACCAGGATATAACTGGGTTATCCTCATCTAAAAACCACGGAAAGATTGTCCTCGACGAAGCCTTCCTACCCCCAGCGGAGTTCATCAAAACTTCCAACATAACATATCAACGGTATCCCCAGCGGAGTTATCATCAAACCTCAGCGAAGTATCTCTTCCCACAGAGTATTCCCCGCAGAGTAATCTCTTCGCCAAGTTTATTTCCCAACGGAGTCATCTTACCCTACCGGTATTCTTGCAACCATCTCCCTCAGCGGAAACAAGGAACTCTACTCTTCAACATCAGCCCAGGATTCAACTCCCGGCATTCGTCAAGGATTTATTTTCCCATACGAGAATACATTTATAAACATCATATTTTCATACATTATAGCATGCATCCGCATCATACAACACAGATCTCATTTATTTTTGAGAACATCTTAAAATCATGCAGTTCATGCATCATGACATTACATATGACTAATACTTTTCCTTTTCAGAAAAAAGGTCAATCAAAAGATGATTACCATCTACCTTTACAGTTCCAGATCAACACCGGTAACACGCCAGGAAAATTCTGTGGAGGACTGATCATGGGTTAATATCTGAAACCAGACAGGACAATTATCTACTTGATCATCATGAAGCAACCCTACACCGGTTCCTTCTCTCTCCAAGATGCGCTTTTACACGGACTCATCACCAGGCAACCCTACACCAGTTCCTTCTCAACTTCAGATGTAGTTTTACACTGACTCATCACCAGGCAACCCTACACCGGTTCCTTCTTAACTTCAGATGTAGTTTTACACAGACTCATCATCAGGAAACCCTACACCGGTTCCTTCTACTTCAGATGTAGTTTTACACGGACTCATCCTTAGGCAACCCTACACCGGTTTCCTTCTCAACCTCAGAAGTCTTACACGGGCTTATCATCAAAGTAACCCTACACTGGTTCCTTTTCTTTCAGAAGAAGTCTTACACGGGCTTATTCTCAAGATGACCTTACCCCGGTTCATCCAGAAGTTTTACACGAACTTATCCTGCAGTAACCTTACCCCGGTTCCTCCAGAAGTCTTACACGGACTTATTCTCAAGATGACCTTACCCCGGTTCATCCAGAAGTTTTACACGAACTTATCCTGCAGTAACCTTACCCCGATTCCTCCAGAAGTCTTACACGGACTTATTCTCAAGATGACCTTACCCCGGTTCATCCAGAAGTTTTACACGGACTTATCACCGAAGTAACCTTACCCCGGTTCCTCCAGAAGTTTTACACGAACTTATCCCGAAGAAACCCTACACAGGTTCTCTCTCTCCAGACGTAGTTTTACATGGGCTTGTCGTCAAAGAAACCCTACACAGGTTCTCTCTTTCCAAAGATGCAGTTTTACACGGACTCGTCATCAGAAACCCTACCCAGGTTTTACTTCTTCCAGGATGCAGTTTTACACGGGCTCATCATCAAAGTAACCCCATACAGGTTCCCTTCTCAAACTCCAGACGTAGTTTTACACGGACTCGTCATCAGTAAACCCTACACAGGTTTCCTTCTCAGCTCTAGATGCAGTCTTATACAGACTCATCATCAGTAAACCCTACACAGGTTTCCTTCCTTCAAAGATGCAGTTTTACACGAGCTCATCATCAGTCAACCCTACACAGGTGTCCCTCTTTCCAAGATGCAGTTTTACAAGAGCTCATCATCAGGCAACCCTACACAGGTTCCCTCTTTCAACTTACAAAAATTATAATTCAACAGACAACCTCCAGATGGCATCTATAAGCCCATCCACATACCAACAGTCTCCAAATGGCATCCATAAGCCCATTCCCGACAAGGTTCTGTCACAGCTCCAGATGGCATCTATAAGCCCATCCTCCTATCCATCATCTCTCCAAATGGCATCTGTAAGCCCATTCCGCTATCACACTGCTGACATTCTACTATGTGAGTGCAAATTTCTGGGCACTCTAGTGTTCAATCATCTTCCACCTTCGGATTACGAAAGGCACGCCAGCCAATCTACATCCTCAGGTCTAAGAAGATTGAACAGGGGCAACTGTTTTACCCCAAAATTTGCCCTCCCATATTCTTCAAGATTTGGAAAGATCAAGCTTCAAAATCTCTCAAGGGTTGCACAGTCCAATTGCCTCCCAACACAGTCAAAATTAGGGTTTTGGTTCTTGCAAAGAAATTGAGATTTTCAAGGGTCCAATCAAGTCCCACATGCCCATATACATTTTCAAGCATCCACATGTCAAGTTTCAAAACTCACAGCATCAAATTGCACAGTCAAAAACCCTAAATGCTTCACAGTCAACTGTAGGGGCAAAATGGTCATTTGACAGTCAAAAGTCAAAAAATTTGGTCAACATCTTATTTTGAAGCCACAATCATCATTTGATCAATTCTTGATCATGATTCCACAAGCATGGCTCAAAAAGTCTCAAGATGCAAAAGTTTCTATTTTTGGACAGTTGAAAAGTCAACTGTAACTTGACCAAGGCATAACTTCCTCATGGTTTATCAGAAAAATCCCATCCAAAGCTCATTTTGAAGGGGATGACATTTCCTACAACTCATCTTCACATTCCAAGTCCAAGAAATGCTCTCACAAAAAGTTATCAATTTCAACATTATAGGTCATTTTCAAAAGTCAACAAAAAGGCACTTTAAGTCAAAGACCATAACTTGAGATTGGTAAATCAAAATGACATGGGACCAAAGGCATTGGTTAGAGGACTTCAAGACCTTTCCAAAATGTCCAAGAACATGATCATAGCTTCAAAATTGAGCAAGATATGCATTGGAGAAGTTGGGAAATTTTTGGGAATTTTGAAAAGTCAACTTTGCCTAAAAAACTTCAAATTTGCTAATGGGCCTCAAGTTCTTCCTTGAATCATTACCCAAAGCCTATGAACGACCCATTGAGCTCAAAATGATTTATTTTCTTATTTTTAATTAATTAATTGAATTTTTATTCTTATTAATTCATTTAATTAGTTTTAATTGTAGAAAAATATCAAATAATGCTCTTTCAAATCTTTTTGTGCAGCAAATATACTCCAAATATGCTAAAGATTTCGTGCATCAATCAACAAGACAAGATCTTCCATAATTGGCAAAGTTTCATTGAAAAAAAGATTAAAATTTCATGATTGAAAATCATAAATTCATGGACTTTTGGGCTCTTTCTTGACCTAATTTGCTTCACATACAAAGGCTGAGTGAAACCCTACTCATACAGACACGAAAAAGCTGCTAGGAAGCCATAACCAATTTTCAACTTTTCAACAAAAACTTGAAAACTGAAATCACACTTGCAGGGCGATTCAAGGCCTCAAATCTCTTCCATTACATTACTGACATTGCTAGGAAACTATTGGCATCAAGAACAAGCTACCATACTCAAAGAAACGGTAGAACAGAGTCACGTTTCTTCACAAATATTTCATAATCGAATTTTAATTTCCACGCATCATTCATGTGTTTTGATTATTGATTTATGCTATTAACATCTCCCTGAAGCTTTTGGTAATGTTTAATTGTGCTAAAACTGCTTGAAACGGAATTCACCATGGATGAAACCTAGGGTTTCAGAAGCTTCAAAATAGGGCTTTCCTTGTATGTAAAAATTAGACCTTTAGACCTATACGCTGAATTCAGAAGCTCAAGACGAAGCAAATGATACCCTCGCGCCCTTTTTATATTTCCTCCTCTTCTAATCGTTATTTTCCACTGTTGCACTTAGTGGGGGTTTAAAACCCCCGCTACTTGTTTTATATTTACAGGAAAAAGATGAAGAAGAAGCATGCGTGGCCAAGCGTGATTGAGAGATTCAAACTTTAGCGCGTTTTTTAACGTTTCCAGCATAATGGCTTTTTTTTCATATATTATAATTCCTTAGTATATTGTTTACAAATGCGCTTGTTAGCTCAGTTGGTTGGAGGACGTGTCTTGCAGGTATAGGGACCTGGGTTCGATTCCCAGGTCCCCCCACATAATTGCTATTTTTTGTTCCAATATATTCACATGCAGCGTATTCTCAACGTCCCACCATACGTCCTCATGCATTGGCTTGCCAGATGGCCTGGATGAATAATCTGAAGGCCACAGAATGAAGTCCATGGTAGGGCTCAGTCAATGGACGTACACACAAGCGTGGAAAGTCAAACAAGGCCTTTGGCTGATGGGCCTGAATTCCTCACAAATACCTCCATATGGGCCTGACACCCCCCTTGGTTTGCAATTTAATTTTCTTTTCTTTCTTTTAAATTTCTTTCAATTGTTTTATTTTTATAATTATTATTAACTCATTAAAATTAATTTTCCATAGAAAAATCAGAATCAAAAAAAATGTTTTTATATTTAATTATTATTAATTTCACCACTAACCTATTTTTTTGTAAATAAATAACTAACAATTAATTTAATTTAATTTAGGTTTCAAACTTTAATCTTTTCTTAATAAATAAAAAATACATAGAATTAGGTTCTTTGACATTTTTATCTTTTTTCCTTAATTAACTATTTTTATCATTATTTATTATTTATTATTACTATTATTTTGTAAATAAACATGTAAATTAAATAATTTAGTTAATTAGCCTAATTTCGACCTTTTTCTTTAATAATTAAAATAATCTAGATTTATGGTTTCCTTTTAATTCTTTATTTCATAAATACAAAAAAACATAAAAAACACTTTTTTAATTAAATAATTAAATAGACTTTAATTTCATTTAATTTCAAGCAAAGGGTCAAAACCCTCGGACGTCCTAATTTTTATTCTTTTCGCGCATTATTTTCTTTTGAATATTATGTAACTGCTCAAGGATGTAATAGTAATTAGGTTTACCGCATTTATTTACTTTCCGCATCTTTTGTTAAAACGGGTCTTTGTATTTCGGCGATGTATAGACTCGCGCCTTGTAATAGCGTAGTTTTATCTTTTCGCTTTTAAATTTCCCGCACTCTTAAATTCTAAATTGTATGAAAGAATGTATGCTAATTAAAAACAAGCGTAGCTCACAATGCCATGATCAAAGATAACTGTTAAACTGAAAACAACACACAAGTACACACACCACTTCTAGGGTACGCCTCACCTGTTGCCTTCGAAACGTGGTCGTCAAGTATAGGACGTTTTAGTAAGTCCTTATGTCCATGATCCAGCTGCCTCGAAACAGTTGCCTCGAAACAGTTGCCTCGAAATAGTTGCCTCGAAACGGTTGCCTCGGATTAAAAAGGATCAAGGACATAAGGGTAGCTTCTAAGGTGTCCTAACTGTTGCTTCGATGACCACACCGTCCCTACAATCGAATTGACCCGAACACCTCCAACGGTGGTGCTACCTACCTCTCAATGGTGGGATGGCACTACCTTAAAGGACTTCTACACAGCTTAATTCCTTAGGGTAGGTAGATGACTCATAGATACTTTCTCTCTTCAAAAACAAATCAAAATCTTTTCACACTGACAATTTCCAAAAGCTTTCAAAACAATTTTTCAAACACTCTTGAGGACTGATACAAGAGTTATTCAGAAATCTTTCAATGAAACTTTTTCAAACCCACTCACATTTTGAAAAGCAAACACTTTGAAAACATAAGAGCAAGTATCTAAGAGCCCATGGATAATCATGGATAGAAATGGTGCTAACACCTTCCCTTTCTATAAATCTACCTCCCGAACCGAGAAACTATCTCATAAGGAATTTTGCTGTGCTTTTGTCCTGTCCATGTTGGAGAAAATAAAAGACGGTGGCGACTCTTGCTTCCGCGACATTTCGCGAACCAGTGTTAAACAGTCAGTTCTAAATCCACCCATCACAGATGTCCATCACATAAAAAGTAGAGTTGAAAATTTCGTTCCCACTTTAATTGGGATGTCCACTTCTCCGTGAACCATCCTCTTAGAACCGTCGAAGGCTCTAACAATTATATTATTGGGCTTTAGGGTCAAACCTTCACAGTCTAGCCTGTCCAATGCTTTAACATTTAAAGATGAACCGGTATCAACCAGAATAAGAGCAAGTGTGGTCCCTCTGCATTCTACCGAGACATGCAGCGCATCATTATGCTTTCTTCCTTTGGATGTTAGATCAGCGTCAGAGAAGCCAAGACCATTATCGGCTATAAGGCTAGCTACGCACTCTTGAAACTGGTCCGTAGACGTTTCTTGAGGCACGTGTGCCGTCTTCAGAAATTTGATCTAGGCTTTGGCATGAGCCTCGGAGCAGAGTAATAGAGCCAGCATAGAGATTTTTGAAGGGGTTTACCCCAGCTGCTCTACGACATCATAGTCGCTCTTCTTAATTATCTTTAAAATCTCCTCCATCTCCTTTTGGGTGGTCTCGGGGATAACCAAAGTCTGAGCCCTCGTCCTGACGGGCGCTTCTTGGATCCCCTTACCTTTATCAGCGATAACAGCAGAGGGTACACTTTTGGGATTAACAACTTCTTCAATCACTAGACTTTGCACAGATATTTTGAAAGGCATAGGAGCACTTGAGGGTCCAAAGACTGCCCGTGGATGAGCAATCTCCGGAGAGAAGATTTGTCCGCTACGAGTGATCTTACTTGTCCCTGCAATATTTCCTACATCAGGAATTTCTTCATCGGAATTCTCTTCGGCTGATTCGATCTGCTTGACACCATGGTAAAAGATCTCTCCTCCATAATTCCACGGTATCGTCTTGTTGGACTTATATGGGATAGGCCCCGGCATGGTAATCTTCAGCGGTACAAACTTTGGATCGGGTGTAATCTTAACAGGCCTTTTGCAGGTCTTGGAAAGATTGTCGGAAATGGTGATTATAGCAATATCATTGATTGGAGTAATAGGAGTAACAGGAGTAATAGTAGCAACAGGAGTTTTCTGAAAGAGGATCTCTTGAGTATCCATCAGGCGTTGGATGCCTGATTTCAACAGCGGACAGTCGGATTGTAAGGTTGAACAAAAGTAACAATCTTTTTCACAGCCCGAGAAAATCCCGGCTTTTAACAGATTCATCTTGATCATTGGCAATAGAGTCATTAAGTCATCAATAGTGGTAACATGAAGATCTTCCACAATAGCATGGACATTATGACCATGTTTTGGCATAGGAGTGGATATCACATTAGGTTTTTCGGGAGCATCAAACTCTACCTCCTTGGCATCTATCAAATCTTGGATCTTGTTTTTAAGGGCCCAACAGTTGTTGGTGTCATGCCCTACACTGTCCGAATGGTACGCTTATTTTGCATTCGAATGATAATAGGGAGAAGAGGTATTTGGGTTTTTCGGCGCTTCTTTCAAGTTGGTAAGGTTTAACTTTAACAGATGAGGGAGGACCTGAGCCGGTGTCATATTGATTTGGGTGAATTGCTGTTGTGGCCTTTCTACCCTTTGCTGGTTAGCTCTGGGTTGACTGCTTCGAGGTTGATCGGTTGAAGAGTTCTGGATCATCACAACCCCTACCGCTGGTCGGCGCTCCATTCTCCCTTGATTTCTCTGGGTGTGAACAGCAGAAACTTCCTTCTTGGTTGGGAAGGTCTTCTTGATACCAGTGGAAGCGGAGGCATCCTTCTGAATTTTACCACTCTTAATGCCAGCTTCGACCCTTTCACTAGTCAGAATTAATTCGGTGAACCCTGCAGATGAGCTCCCGATCAAGTGATTGAAGAATGGACCTGACAGGGTCCCTTAAAACATGTCAACCATCTCTCTATCCGACAATGGTGGCTGCACCCTTCCAGCCAAATCCCGCCACTTCTAGGCATACCCCTTATAGCCTTCATTAGAGACCATACTCATACTCTGTAGTTGAGTACGAGTAGGAGCTAAATCTGCGTTATATTGGTATTGTCGATAGAAAGCAGCAGCTAAATCTTCCCAGTTATGAACATCAAATCTCTCAAGTTGATAAAACTAGTCCAATTGCGTACCCGACAAACTATCTTGAAAAAAGTGGACTCATAGATCCTTATCATAAGAGTGAGGTTGGATCTTTCTGACATAGGACCGCAGATGCATCTTCGGACAGGACAAACCGTCGTATTTAGCAAATGTAGGCACTTTGAACTTGGGAGGAATTATGATTCCAGCGACCAATCCTAGTTCTTCGAAATCTAACCCAGGTTCCCTTTGCACCTCCATGGCTGCCAACCGATCCTCAAGATTTTTATACTTATCATTCGCCGGAGGGTACTGCTGTTCGGAGTATTCTTCATCCTCTTCCTCTTCTTCTTCTTCATCTTCAGACTCGGAGGGCATTGCAACTCCCTTTCCTTTACCAACCCCTTCGTCAGACGTCGAGGGGAATTCTAGAACTCTCCTAGCCTGATTCTCAAATCTTCTTCCCATAGTGGCCACACCAATTCTTTTCTTTTTCTTCTTTTCCTTTTCCTTCTCTAACAGTGCTTTAAGATCCTCTTGACCCTTTTCCAAGGTTATGAGGAGTTGTTGGAATTGCGAATTTTGTGCTTGCAGGTCTTTGACCGTCTTCTCTATATCCATCTTGCTGAAATAAATAGCAGAAAGATAAGGAAACCTGGTGTGAAGACCTGTTTATGCATATGATGAATGATATGTATTCATGTAATGCGTTCAAGGATTCAGAAATTCAAAGTTGTTGCAAACAAAAAGAACACACGTCATATTGATAAGAAGATATTTGTTAGTACATAAATGCCCCACGGGAAAAATATTAAAAAGCTTCTTAATGTAAAAAGACATTGCGCATCCTTTTTGGCGCGATGTAAGTGTTAAGAGTCTCCTCTTCGTGAAGTCGGTGGGTGATTTCTAAAACCTTCTTCTCACTGGCATAGAATTTGGCTTCAAAAGTATTATGTTCTTCCTTGAGCTGTATCCAACTCTTTCGCAATTCTTCTAATGATGTTGGCATGTCTGGATGTAGGAGGGTGTATGGAACTTCTCCTTCCATAACAGGCTCTTTGACCATAGGCAGAATGTGAGGGTAAGGCATCATAAGAATCTGGGCGCGGGTTCGTACCCACTTGAGATAAGGCTCAAGGGGGGTGGAAGTCTTGTGTCCCAGTGTCTTACTATCCACTTTGTTGGGCATCCTCCAAGCTCGGATAAACCTTTGTCGAAGTCCTTGAGCGTCATTGTCGAAGTCAAAAACCAAGTCAGGAATCATCATGTCATGAGGGCCATCCCTTCGGGTATACCCAAATTGCCTCAGAGCTAAACAGGGGTTGTAGGTAATGCCTCCCCTAATTCCAAGTAGTGCGACATTAGGGAATTCCCCACAACGATCAATGATGATTACATTTTCTCTGGACCGAGAACGCCAATGAACATCAGAATGTGTGAGGGTTGTGATCGGTGGAAATAGAACTGATTATTTTTTAACTGGTTTCGCGAAATGTCGCGGTAAGCAAGAGTCGCCACCGTCTTTTATGTTCTCCAACATGGAAAGGACAAAAGCACAGCAAAATTCCTTATTTGAGAATGTTTCTCGGTTCGGGAGGTAGATTTATAGAAAGGGAAGGTGTTAGCACCCTTTCTATCTGTGGTTATCCAGGGGCTCTTAGGTACTTGTTCTTATGTTTTCAAAAAAATGTTTGCTTTTTAAGTGTGTGTGTGGGTTTTGAAAAAGTTCGTTTGAAAAACTTCTAAGTAACTCTTGTATCAGTCCTCAAGAGTGTATGAAGTGTTTTGTTTGAAAACTTTTAGAAAGTGTAAGGTGTGAAAAGTATTTTGTTTGTTTTGAAAAGAGCAAGTACCCATGAGTCATCAACCTACCCTAAGGAATTAAGCTGTGTAAGAGTCCTTTAGATAGTGCTATCCCACCATTGAGAGGTAGGTAGCACCATCGTTGGAGGTGTTCGGGTCAATTCGATTATCGGGATAGTGTGGTCACCGAAGCAAAGGTAGGACACCTTAGAAGTAACCCTAATGTCATAGATCCTTTTATCCGAGGCAACCGTTTCGAGGCAACTGGATCTTGAGACAAAGGGTGACCTCTAAGACGTCCTATACTTGATGACCACGTTTCGAGGCAACGAGTGAAGCGTACCCTAGGAGTGGTATGTGCTTTGTGTATTGTATTCAGTTAATGTTTGTCTTTGTTATTTGTGAGCTACGAGTTAATTTTATTTACATACATTCTTTCATGCATTTAACAGTTAGGGGGTGCAGAAAGTAAATTGCGGAAAGATAAACCCTACGCTATTACAAGGCGCGGGTGTATACATCACCAAAAATACAAAGACCCGTTTTTGGTAAATAAGTACGGAAAATAAATAAAAACAATAAACCCAATTACTATTACAATCTTGAAAGCAATTACATAATAATAAACTATGCGCGAATAAAAATTAAATCGGAAATGTTCTAAGGGTGTTGACCCTTTTGAGAAAAAGAAATTGGATTTTTTTGGTCTTTTTGGTGATTAAATGAAATTAAAATTAATAACTAATTAATTAATTTAATTAAAAGAAAATATATTTTTTGTGTTTTTTTATGTTTTTTATGGAATAAAATAAAAAGAAATAAAATTAAAAGTTAATTTTACCTAATTCTAAATCTATTTTAATTATTAAGAAAAGAAGTTAAAATTGCCTAATTAAACTATTTATTTGTTAATATTTTATTTACAAAAATAATATGAGAATAATAATAATAATAATGTTAATTCTATTTTTTTTAATGAAAATATGTTAATTATGTTAATTGTTAATAATAAAAATAATTAAAAGGTTAATAATTAAGAAAAATGTAAAAAAAAGAAAAGAAAAGAATAAATCAAGGGAAGGGGTACTGGGCCAGATGGAGGTGTGCATAGAATTCTGGCCCATTTAGAAGCCATGTTGACCATTGGAATTGAGTGGAGCGATGTTGACTCCTGAGCATGGTGCTCTTGCTTTCTGGACCTTTGGATTTGCATCTGTGGACACTTGGCCTGTTGGATGTGTGAGGTGCATGGTGTTCAACGCTTGGGAATCTGCACAAGAACACATTGGAAAAAATAACATTGGAATTATGGGGGGACCTGGGAATTGAACCCAGGTCCCAGAGATTACCAAACAAATCTTCCACCACTGCATCACTTAGGCGCGTTTGTAAGTAGAGTGAGAAACAAACGTTATATCAAGTAACCACTCCATATGCTAAAAAATAAAAAAAAAAGAGCGCGCGTGGTTTGAATCAACCACACACGCACAGCCACCTCATCATCATCTTCCTCTTATCTGCAAAAAAGAAACAAGATAGCGGAGGTTTTTAACCCCCACTAAATGCAATGACAGAAAATAACGAATATGATTAAAGATAACATAAAAAGGGCGCGAGGTATCCATCCTGTTCGTCTCATCCTGCTGATTTCAACCATGCCTGTTTGGAGTTTTAATTTTACAGCATGAGAAAAACCCCAATTTCAAAGCTCTGAAAACCTAGAAATCGCTAATGGTAATTTTCAATCCAGGGCATTATAATCAAATTGAAAATGACCTATAATGTTGAAATTGATAACTTTTTGTGAGAGCATTTCTTGGACTTGGAATGTGTAGATGAGTTGTAGGAAATGTCTTCCCCTTCAGGATGAGCATTGGATGGGATTTTTCTGATGAACCATGAAAAAGTTATGCCTTGGTCAAGTTACAGTTGACTTTTCAGCTGTCCAAAAATAGAAACTTTTGACACCTTGATGATTTTTGAGCCATTCATGTGAAATCATGATCAATAATTGATCAAATGATGATTGTGGCTTCAAAATAAGATGTTGACCAATAATTTTGACTTTTGACGGCCAAATGACCATTTTGCCCCTATAGTTGACTGTGAAGCAATTAGGGTTTTTGACTGTGCAACTTGACCTTGTGAGCCTTGAAACTTGACATGTAGGTGCTTGACAATGTATATGAGCATATGGGACTTGATGAGTCCTTGAAAACCTCAACTTCCTTGCAAGAACCAAAACCCTAATTGGACTGGCTTAGGAGGATGGTTGACTGTGTAGCCCTTGAGTAGACTTTGAACCATTTGAGGTGATGCTTGTCAAAACTTTGAAGAATATGAGAGGGCATATTTTGGGGTACAACAGTTGACCCTGTTCAATCTTCTTAGACATGAGGATGTAGATTGGCTTGTGTGCCTTTCGTGATCCGAGGGTGGAAGATGATTGAACACTAGAGTGCCCAGAAATTTGCTCTCACATAGTAGAGTATCAGCAGTATGATGGCGGGAATGGGATTACAGATGCCATTTGGAGAGATGATGGATAGGAGGATGGGCTTATAGATGCCATCTGGAAGTGTGACAGAACCTTGTCGAGAATGGGCTTATAGATGCCATTTGGAACTGATGGTAAGTGGATGGGCTTATAGATGCCATCTAGGTGTCGATCGCGTAAGAGATTCCTTAGCGAGAACTTGCGTAACTGAGAAAGAAAGATAATTACCTGGCCTGTTACAGGGGTTGATCTTCAAACTCTTTATGCAGATATGCCCTGGCTGGATACAGGTGTCGAATCTATAAACTCTTCAGACGTGCCCTGGCTGGATACAGGAATCGAATCTTCAAACTCTTCAGACGTGCCCTGGCTGGATGCAGGAATCGAATATGGAATTAGTCGTCAACAGATATGCCCTGGCTGGATACAGGAATCGAATCTTCAAAACTCTTCAGACGTGCCCTGGCTGGATACAGGAATCGAATCTGGAAATAGTCGTCAACAGATATGCCCTGGCTGGATACAGGAATCGAATCTTCAAACTCTTCAGACGTGCCCTGGCTGGATACAGGAATCGAATCTGGAAATAGTCGTCAACAGATATGCCCTGGCTGGATGCAGGAATCGAATCTTCAAACTCTTCAGACGTGCCCTGGCTGGATACAGGATTCGAATCTGGAAATAGTCGTCAACAGATATGCCCTGGCTGGATACAGGAATCGAATCTTCAAACTCTTCAGACGTGCCCTGGCTGGATACAGGAATCGAATCTGGAAATAGTCGTCAACAGATATGCCCTGGCTAGATACAGGAATCGAATCTTCAAACTCTTCAGATGTGCCCTGGCTGGATACAGGAATCGAATCTGGAAATAGTCGTCAACAGATATGCCCTGGCTGGATACAGGAATCGAATCTTCAAACTCTTCAGACGTGCCCTGGCTGGATACAGGAATCAAATCTGGAATTAGTCGTCAACAGATATGCCCTGGCTGGATACAGGAATCGAATCTTCAAACTCTTCAGACGTGCCCTGGCTGGATACAGGAGTCGAATCTGGAATTAGTCGTCAACAGATATGCCCTGGCTGGATACAAGAATCGAATCTTCAAACTCTTCAGACGTGCCCTGGCTGGATACAGGAATCGAATCTGGAATTAGTCGTCAACAGATATGCCCTGGCTGGATACAGGAATCGAATCCGGAAATGCGACAATTGATAGTAATCGTCTTTGTATTGACCTTTTTCCTGAAAAGGCGAAACATTAGTCGTATGCAACGTCATGATGTATGAAGTGCATGATGTCATGATGTTCTCAAGAATAAATGAGATAGTGTGATATGATGCGTATGTGCATGCATTGTGTATCTAAGCAGGATGTATGAAATGTGATATGTTTATGAATGTATTTTCGTCTAGGAAAATAAATCCTTGACGAATGCCGGGAAGTTGAATCCTGGGCTGATGCTGAAGAGTAGCGTTCTTTGTTTCCGCTGGGGGTGATGGTTGCAAGAATAAACCGTTAGGAGAAGAGGACTCTGTTGGTGAATAAACTTGGTGAAGAGATTACTCTGAGGGGAATTACTCTGTGGGAAGAGAGGTACTTTGCTGAGATGTTGATGATAACTCCGTTGGGGATACCGTTGATAAGTTATGTTGGGGAATTGATGAACTCCGCTGGGGGATAGGAAGAACGTCGCCGAGGACGATCTTTCCGTGGTTTTTAGCTGAGGATAATCCAGTTATAAGCTCTGGTGGAGAATAACCTTTGAATAAAGTCCGAGATACGCGTTCGTGCTCTGCAGGGGTAAGCCTTCAGAATCTACTGGGGATAATCTTCCTACTGGGGAGATGGATTCAACTCTTCTGGGGAGACTGTTGGACTGTACTGGGGAGTGGCTCCACTGGGAGTGTCTGGTATTCCGCCAGGGAACAATCTTATATCAAGACTGCCGGGGATGCTTGTTTAAGGAATATCTGTATACTCCACTGGGGAATATTGAGATCTTCTGGGGAGACCCAGCTTCCTTAAGGCTGACAGTAGACTAACTCTGCTTGGGGAGAGTATTGCTGACTTGCTGGAGATATTGTGCCTTGTAGGGCTGATTGGGAGACCAACTCTGCTCAGGGAGTATTGTTGAGTCCTAAATTACTCTGCGGGGAGTGAAGGTATCCTGATCGTTCTTCAGTTGAACCTACCTTGGTACCTTGGTGGACAGAGCAACTAGATCGCTTAGACAATTCAATATTTCCCCTGTTTCTGATGTCACCTGTAATTAATCCTTTGTTTCGTATTCGAATATTTATGAGTTGGCAATTAGTGTCAAATGCATATATCACAATTGAACATTGGACGTTCTTTACAAAACAAAACAGAAAAAGGAAAAAACAATTGGCAATTGGTCTGAAAAGTGAATTTGTATTGATTTTTAAATTTGCCTGTAAATAGGCGTTTATGTACAAGAGGGTGACGTCCTAGTAAGAGAACGCCGCCGAACAACAGAGTTTATACAATTTTTGTGAAAAGGAAAACAAAACAGCTATGTGAAAAAGTCCCACTGGGTTTCAACTCTGCTATCGCCTTTATGTCTTCAAGCGTCTCATCACTTTGTTGCTTAGTTGATGATGAAGCTGATTGATCGATGCCGTCTTAACCTGATAGTTGATGTTGGATTCTGGATGCAAGGTGATCCAATGAGACATAGTATTATGCTTATCCCTAACTTTTGCCTGGACCGCCCTTTCGGGTTTTCAGTCCACCGGGATACCCATTTTTGCCCAAGCCGCCTTTTCAGGTTTTCGACTTGCCGGGTGTACAGATTCTTTTCATTTCATCCCTTATTTTTGCCCGAACCCTTTTGGTTCGCCGGGAAGCCCTTATTTTTGCCTAGGTGTGTCAACCTAGCGGGTCTTTTGTTCATGCATAGTATCTTTTTACTATGTCTGCATTGGCGGGCTGAGGAAGGTCGTCACTATCCATGGTGGTTAGAATCATGGCTCCTCCTGAGAAGACATGTTTAACCACAAATGGCCCTTCGTACGTAGGGGTCCATTTTCCCCTGGGATCACTTTGAGGAAGGATGATGCGTTTGATTACCAGATCCCCAACTTGATACTCTTGTCGTCTGACTTTCTTGTTAAATGCCTTGATCATCCGTTTTTGATACGTTTGACCATGAAAAATAGCAGTGAGTCTCTTTTCGTCAATTAGGTTTAATTGATCAAGTCGAGTCTGGATCCAGTCATCTTCGCTCAAGCCTGCATCCTTCATTATCCGGAGAGAGGGTATCTGGACTTCGATAGGCAAGACTGCCTCCATGCCATAGACCAAGGAAAAGGGTGTTTCCCCGGTTGACGTCCTTGCTGAGGTACGGTACCCATAAAGAGAAAACGGTAACATCTCGTGCCAATCTTTATAGGTCACTGTCATCTTCTGCACAATCTTTTTGATATTCTTATTTGCTGCTTCTACAACCCCATTCATCTTCGACCGGTAGGGAGAAGAGTTGTGGTGCTGTATCCTGAATTGTTCGTAGAGCTCAGTGATCATCTTGTTGTTGAGATTGGTACCATTGTCTGTAATGATCCTTTCCGGGACGCCGTATCGACAGATCAGGTTATGCCGAATGAACCGTGCCACGACATTCTTGGTTACCGTAGCGTAGGAGGCTGCTTCAACCCACTTTGTAAAGTAATCAATTTCTACCAGGATGAAGCGATACCCGTTAGATGCTGTAGGTCTGATCTCACCGATCATATCAATGCCCCACATTGCAAAAGGCCAAGGTGCAGTCAAGACATTCAGAGGGACTGGAGGAACGTGTACTTTATCAGCATAGATCTGGCACTTGTGACACGTCCGAGAATGTTGGTAACAGTCGACTTCCATTGTGGACCAGAAATATCCTGCCCGAAGGATTTTCTTTGCCATGGTGTGTCCACTGGAATGTGTTCCAAAGGTACCTTCATGTAGTTCTGCCATGATCTTTTCTGCTTCAGTCTTATCCACACAACGCAGTAGGGTTGAATCCTGGTTTCGCTTGTATAGAATGCCGTTGCTGAGGAAGAACTTTGCAGCGAACCTTCTCAGAAACTTCTTGTCGTTAACAGATGCACCCTTGGGGTATTCTTGAGCTTCAAGGTACCTCTTCACTTCGTGATACCAGGGTTTTTCAGTTACCTCTTCAGCCTCAAGATCACAGCAATAGGCAGGTTCATCCAACTTCCAGATAATGATTCGGGGAGCCTCGTTGTCCCACTTGACTTTGAACATAGAAGACATCGTAGCCAACGCGTCTGCCAACTGATTCTCCTCTCTTGGGAAGTGTTCAAAAGTTATCTCCGTGAAATGGGGGATCAATGTCAACACTAACTCCTTGTAAAGAATAAGATTTGGGTGTTTCATATCCCACTCGCCTTTGATCTGATTGATCACGAGAGCAGAATCTCCGAAGACACTCATAAACTTGATCCTTAAGTCAATTGCAGCTTGAAGACCCATGATACATGCCTCATAATCCGCTATGTTGTTGGTGCAGTTGAAACATAGCTGGGCAGTGAGTGGAGTATGAGTGCCTTTAGGGGATATGATCATGGCGCCAGTATCGTTACCCAAAGCGTTTGAGGCTCCGTCAAAGTGCATAGACCATTGGGATCCTTCCTCAGGTCCTTCATCCGGTCCAGGTACTTCACAATCAGTCACTATCATGATATCCTCGTCTGGAAATTCAAAGTTCATAGATTGGTAGTCGTCCACTGCCTGGTGTGCCAAATGGTCTGCCAATACACTTCCCTTGATTTCTTTCTGAGTTGTATACTGGATGTCGTATTCTGTCAAGATCATCTGCCATCTTTCTATTCTTCTGGACAAGGCAGGCTTTTCGAATATGTACTTGATTGGATCCATTTTTGAGAACAACAAAGTAGTGTGAGTCAACATATACTGTCTTAGCCGACGAGCAGCCCATACCAAAGCGCAGCAAGTTTTCTCGAGCAGTGAGTATCGGGTCTCACAGTCGGTAAACTTTTTGCTAAGGTAATAAATGGTGTGCTCTTTTCGGCCAGACTCGTCATGTTGCCCCAGCACACACCCCATTGAGTTGTCAAGTACTGTCAAGTATAGTATCAGAGGTCTCCCTTTAACCGGTGGCATAAGAATGGGTGGTTCTTGGAGATACTCTTTGATTCTTTCGAAAGCGGCCTAACATTCATCATTCCAACGTACTACCTGATCTTTCTTCAGCAGCTTGAAGATTGGTTCACAGGTAGCAGTTAGGTGCGAGATGAATCGGGCAATGTAATTCAGTCGTCCTAGAAAGCCTCTGACTTCTTTCTCTGTCTTGGGAGCCGGCATCTCTTGTATGGCTTTCACCTTGGCGGGGTCCACTTGAATACCTTTGTCGCTCACGACGAAGCCTAGCAATTTTCCAGATCTTACTCCGAAGGTGCACTTGTTTGGGTTCAACCTTAGCTTGTACAACTTCAATCGGTCAAACAGCTTCTGCAGATGGTCAAGGTGCTCCTCCTCAGTTTGGGACCTTGCAATCATATCGTCAACGTATACTTCGATCTCATGATGGATCATGTCATGAAACAAAGCAACCATGGCACGTTGGTAGGTTGCCCCAGCATTTTTCAACCCAAAAGGCATGACCTTGTAGCAAAAGGTGCCCAACTGAGTAACAAAAGTGGTCTTCTCCATGTCTTCAGGAGCCATCTTGATCTGATTATAATCGGAGAAGCCGTCCATGAAGGAGAATACTTTATGCTGAGCAGTATTGTCAACCAGAACGTCGATGTGAGGCAGAGGGAAGTCATCTTTAGGGCTGGCCCTGTTCAAATCCCTGTAGTCAACACACATTCTGACCTTACCATCTTTCTTCGGCACTGGAACTACGTTGGCAACCCACTGAGGGTAAGAAGTCACTGCTAGAAACCCGACATCAAATTGTTTCATAACCTCAGCTTTGATCTTTTCGGACATCTCTGGACGCATACGACGGACCTTCTGTTTTACTGGCGGGCAGTCTTCCTTGGTAGGCAGGTGATGAACCACAATGTCGGTGTCCAACCCAGGCATGTCTTCGTAAGACCAGGCGAAGATTTCCACATAGTCATGCAGCATCTGGATCAACCGTTGTTTCACACTGAGCTCTAGATTAGCACCAATCTTGACTTCCTTTCTGTCCGTCTCAGTACCCATATTTACTGTTTCCACTGGCTCTTCATGTGGTTGAATGGCCCTCTCTTCCTGGAGCAATAGTCTTGCAAGCTCACCAGGAACTTCGCAATCATCTTCACCTTCGTCTTCGGCTAAGTTGATCGGATTTTCGAAGTCATAACTGGCGGTAGCAGAGTCGTTACCAGTGAGATACATAGTGGATTAGAACCTGTATGAGTGAGTGTGTGTAAATACAGCTGTTTTGCAATATCTAAAGAAAGAAAGGGAGCACAAGATTTGAAATGTGAAAAACGTCCAATGCTTTTATTTATGATATATGGAAGTGACACACAAAAGCCCTCACAAATAAAACCACGGTGCCCCGGGTAAGACACTGGGCCAATAGAGTTTAGTAATATTGTTTGTTACAACTTTAAAACAAAAGAAGTTCATTACTGGGTGACAAAAGTAATAGGTGTAAAGTCTTTTCCAGTCCAGTTGCTAGGTCCACCGTTGGTCGTTGGGTAGATCCAGCTGTCAAATTCAGATCCATCTGCTTCGTCCTCAATAACATTCACTCTCGGGTTGGTGATGAGCACAGGAGGTCTTCCAATTATTGCCTTACGCACAACCTTCTGAGCTTCTGCAGTGAAACCCAAGCCAAATTTATTAGTCTTTGGAGTGAAATCAAGAAGTCTTCCCCAGTTTGCACACTCACCCTTTTCAATCACAGCCCGGGCATCCTTCAAGGAAGCCATCTTCAAAGGAGAGCCTTCTGCAGTCACTGTCTCTGCTGCTGCCAACGTCTGAGGCACCTCTTCAAAGTGTTGAAAGGGGGTCTCAATGAACTCCCCATCCATTTCTACGTACCGGAATGAGTTGAGGTGGCTGACCATGTATTCCTCTTCCCCTTGCACTGTTACGATCTTCCCTCTGACCGGGTACTTGAGATTCTGATGTAAAGTTGAAGTCACAGCTCCAGCCTTGTGGATCCATGGGTGACCCAGCAAACACGAATAGGATGGACGGATGTCCATCACATAGAATTTTGAATCAAAGAATTGTGAACCAACCCTGATTGGGATGTCAACCTCACCATGTACCATCCTTTTGGACCCGTCAAAGGCCCGAACAACAATGTTACTTGGTTTGAGCTCTAAACCCTCACAGTCCAGCCTGTCTAGAGCTTTCTTGGGCAGCACGTTTAATGAAGAACCAGTGCCAACCAGCACATGAGCAAGCGTAGTGCCCCTGCATTCAATGGAGACATGCAGGGCATCATTATGGTTCTTCCCCTTGGCCGTCAGATCAGCATCAGAGAAACCCAGACCATTATCAGCAGTTAAGTTGGCCACACAGTCGGTGAATTGATCAGCACACGTTTCTTGGGGCACGTGGGCCGTCTTCAGGAAAGCAATCAGGGCCTTGGCATGGGCCTCTGAACACAGCAACAGCGATAGCATGGAGATTTTAGAGGGGGTGTGCCCCAGCTGTTCAACGAAGTTGAAATCACTCTTCTTGATAATTTTGAGGATCTCTTCCATCTCTTGCTTAGAAGCCTCAATAGTGGTCTTTGGTGCCTCCGTCCGGGCAGGCATATCAGTAGCAATCCCCTTGCCCCGAGCGTCAGATGACTCGGCAGCAGGGGTAGAAACTTGATCAGGGGGAAACATGCACACTGGCAGGTGTGATGACAAGAGGCCTCTGAATCGCTGGAGGTGCAATCTCTAGTGAGAACAGTCTTCCACTACGAGTGACTTTAGCAGGCCCGGTGATGTTGGTGACACCGGTACTAGTATTGAACTCTTGTTTCACTCCCAGAACATAAACATCTACCCCATAGTGCCACGGGACAGCTTTATCAGACTTGTAGGGGATGGGCCCCGAAACAGTAATGGTTATAGGAGCAATCTTGTGAACAGGCATAATTTTGATAGGCTTCTTCGAAGGAGCCTTGGAAGGGTTGTTGAAAATGGTGACAATTGAAACTTCTTCAACAGGGGCAGCAGGAATGGCAATCTTCTTGAACAAGATCTCTTTACTATCCATCAGGTTTTGGACGCCTGATTTCCGCAAAGGACAACCAGCAGGTGAATCAGCACACAGATGGCAACCTTTACTACATCCCGGAAATAAACCGGCTAGCAACAGGTTCCTCTTGACGGTCAGCAGCAGAGTAGCAACATCATCCACAGAAGCTACATACAAATCCTCCTCGACAGCATTCACTCCATGCTGGGGCATGAGAGCGGTCACAACATTTGGCCTTTCGGGCGCCTCGAACTGTATTGCCTTAGCATCAATAAGGTCATGAACCTTATTCCTTAGGGCCCAACAATCATCAGTAAAATGTCCCGGGCTATCAGAGTGATAAGCGCAACGGGCGTTGGGATTGTACTTCGGAGATGCTGTGTTTACCACCTTCGGAGCCTCCTTGACAGTTACCAGGCTAGTTGACAGCAGTTGCGGTAATATCTGAGAGAGAGTCATGCTGAGCCGAGTATACTGTCTTTTGGGCCTCTCAGCTCTGGGCTGGTTGTATTGCTGAGGAGCAGCAGCAGGCTTAGAAATAACCACCGCATTGACAGCTTGGCGGCGTTCCGGTTTGTTCTGTCTCCTGGGACCGTACACAGCACTGGCCTCCTTCTTGAAGGGCTTCTTTTCAGTATTTGAGGAGGCACCCTTCTGTATCTTCCCTGATTTTATACCAGCTTCGATCCTCTCACCAGTCAGGATCAGGTCAGTAAACCCAGCAGAGGAATTACCAATGAGATGGTTGAAGAATGGACCAGATAGGGTCCCCAAGAACATGTCCACTAGCTCACGATCCGTCAACGGTGGCTGCACCCTGCCAGCCAGATCTCTCCATTTCTGTGCGTACTCCTTAAAACCTTCTCCCGATCCTAGCGACATACCCTGGAGTTGGGTACGCGTAGGAGCGAGGTCGGAATTATACCGATACTGCTTGTAAAAAGCAGTGGCCAAATCCTCCCAGTTACGAATGTTGGTTCCATCCAGCTGATAGAACCATTCGAGATAAGTCCCTGAAAGACTCTCCTGGAAGAAGTGGATCCATAAGTTCTTGTCTGCTGTGTAAGGCTGGATCTTCCTTACATAAGAGCGGAGGTGCAGTTTAGGACAGGAAGCCCCATCATACTTCACAAAGGCAGGCGCCTTGAACTTGTGTGGGATCACCACCCCAGAAGATAACCCCAAGTCTCCGAAATCCAACCCAGACACACGTTGAATCTCCATAGCATTTAACCTGTCCTCCAGTTGCTTGTACCGGTCCTCAGCAGGAGGGTACTGTTCGTCATTGAAGTCTGTCTCAGTGTCAGAGACCACAGGACTAGGGACCTCTCTCCCTTGGTGACTGCCTTCCCCCACAGACGGAGTAGTCCTCTCAGCTTCACTCTGCAATGTATTCCCGAGTCTGCGTCCAGTGTTGAATAGCACAGTCTTCTTCTTCTTCTTCTTCAGAAGCAAAGCCTTCATCTCTTGTTGTCCCTGGGCCAAGTTCATGACCATCTCCTGAAATTGGGCATTCTGGGCCTGGAGGGCCTTGATAGCTTGCTCGGTAGTGAGTTCAAGATTCATGATGCTTGAGTGCTGAAATAAACAATGAAGAAGATTAAGCAACCTGTAGAAAAAAAGGGTACCTGTTATGCACATGATGCATGATATGTTATTTATGCGATGCATTCAAGGGTTCGAAAGTTCAAATTCGTTATAGCCAAAAAGAACACACTTTTTATTAGGAAATAATTTATTCAGTACATCAGGGCCTCATGGGCAAAACATTACAAAATAATTAATCCCAAAAGACACTGCGCATCCTCTTTGGAGCAATGTAGGTGTTGAGGGTATTTTCCTCGTGCAGCAGACGGGTGAGCTCCAAGACCTTCTTCTCACTGGCATGTAGATTGGTTTCAAGAGAATCCAGTTCTTCCTTGAGTTGGATCCAGCTTTTCTGCATTTCTTCCCAGGATGTAGGCATGTCAGGATGTTGAATGGTGTAGGGCACCTCTCCTTCCAAAACTGGCTCTTTGATCACGGGGAGAACATGAGGATATGGCATCACCAGCTTCTGGGAGCGGGCTCGTACCCACTTGAGGTAAGGCTCCAGGGGGATGGAGTTCTTGTGCCCCAGTGTCTTGCTATCTACCCTGTTGGGCATCCTCCAAGCTCTGATAAATCTCTGGCGAAGTCCTTGTGCATCGTTGTCAAAGTCAAAAACTATGTCAGGAATCAACATATCATGAGGGCCATCCCTCCGAGCATATCCAAACTGCCTCAAAGCCAGACATGGATTGTAGGTAATACCCCCTATTATCCCAAGCAAAGGAACATTAGGATACTCTCTGCAACGATCAATGATAGTGACATTCTCTCTGGACCGAGAACACCAATGTATATCAGCATGTGTAAGGGTCATCAATCATTGTGACCATCTCAAACCCCGCTCGTTCTTCAAAACTGATTGTGGAAGGTGCGAAATAAACCACCTTTCCAGGAGAGGAGTGCAGCACATGAGAACCCCTCTTTTTATCATGGTTCGAGTGTAACATGAGTGAAGGATGTCCCCAAGCAACGTAGGTATAGGATTCCTGGACATAAAGATCTTGACAACATGGATATCTATAAGCTGATATGGATTAGGGAACAACACCAACCCATAGACGAGGAGTGCCACAACTTCTTCAAAAGATTGTAGGTCAAGGGAGTTCCAACATTCTTGTGCTTTCTCAAACAGAAACTTGGCCAAGAACCCTTTGATACCACTTCTAACTTCCCAATGTCTCTTAATGTCAGATGGTTGTAGGCACAATGCTTTAGCTACCTCTTCAAGTTTTGGCTCCTTTTCTGTATCGTTGTAGGGTAGTTGACTAAGAATGGGAATCTTCAGAAGTTGGGAAAGCTCTTCCAAGGTGGGCACCAATTGATAATCCAGGAAAGTAAAACAGTGATGCAGAGGGTCAAAGAACTGGAACAACACTTTCACCATATCCTCTTCAATGTTGGTATTGACCAAGCTGATGAGTATACCATGCCTTTCACTGAATGAAGAGTTCTCGGGAATCCTGGATGTAAGTTCCTTAAGCTGAGGAGGGACCCTGACAAGGTTGACCTGAATTGTCTTTCTGCGGATAGTTTCCATGTCCTACAAAACAAGAACAAAGATGAAGATTCGAACCCCTGAAGTGGTTAGTCAATGCATATGATGATGTATGATGTTATGATGCTATGATAAAAGCACACCACAAGTATTTACAAAAGCAAACATGGTAAAGCACACAAGTCACACCACAACCCTTAGAGTTTAGGCCAGCATGAAGTTTGGGGTACTACCCTCTTGAAGTTGGTGGGCTCAAAAACCTGTCCTATCAGAAGTAACCGGGTTCTAAGGAGCTCAATATCATTGGGTTATTTTCTATGTTCATTGTTTTGATTTAGCCATTGAATTGGCGATCAAAATATTCCAAGAAAATAACCCTCAATGAGTGTAGTATCGAGTATCAACCAACTTCGGACTGCACCAAAGTAAGTTATCTCACTACCCCTAAAGAGGCCAGGATGGTTCAATTAAGGTTCCTAAGGTCAGTTGATGCTTCACGACACCACGCGGCGTCCCCGTACTCTCCTTGACTTGACTCAAGGGTTACCGGTACTCACCAAAGTGCCACATCAACGTAGCAGACTGCTTCAACCGTGTCGGTATACCCCGCACAGTTCCCTCACAGTCTTGTTGCTACTTTCTAAGAGGTATCCCCCAGATCCGGGTTAGGATCTATAGAACTCCCAAGACAGGCCCAATAATATTAAAGCAAACAAATCAGGCAATTGAAAACACAAGTGATCTTAGTCCTAAGGTACACCTCACTTTTAAGCTATCCCCAGCAGAGTCGCCAGTTCTGGCGATCGGTGGAAATAGAACTGACTATTTTTTAGCTGGTTTCGCGAAATGTCGCGGTAAGCAAGAGTCGCCACCGTCTTTTATGTTCTCCAACATGGAAAGGACAAAAGCACAGCAAAATTCCTTATTTGAGAATGTTTCTCGGTTCGGGAGGTAGATTTATAGAAAGGGAAGGTGTTAGCACCCTTTCTATCCGTGGTTATCCACGGGCTCTTAGGTACTTGCTCTTATGTTTTCAAAAAAATGTTTTCTTTTTAAGTGTGTGTGTGGGTTTTGAAAAAGTTCGTTTGAAAAACTTCTAAGTAACTCTTGTATCAGTCCTCAAGAGTGTATGAAGTGTTTTGTTTGAAAACTTTTAGAAAGTGTAAGGTGTGAAAAGTATTTTGTTTGTTTTGAAAAGAGCAAGTACCCATGAGTCATCTACCTACCCTAAGGAATTAAGTTGTGTAAGAGTCCTTTAGATAGTGCTATCCCACCATTGAGAGGTAGGTAGCACCATCGTTGGAGGTGTTCGAGTCAATTCGATTATTGGGACAGTGTGGTCACCGAAGCAAAGGTAGGACACCTTAGAAGTAACCCTAATATCGTAGATCCTTTTATCCTAGACAACCGTTTCAAGGCAACTGGATCTTGAGACAAAGGGTGACCTCTAAGACGTCCTATACTTGATGACCACGTTTCGAGGCAACAAATGAAGCGTACCCTAGGAGTGGCATGTGCTTTGTTTATTGTATTCAGTTAATGTTTATCTTTGTTATTTGTGAGCTACGAGTTAATTTTATTTACATACATTCTTTCATGCATTTAACAGTTAGGGGGTGCGGAAAGTAAATTGCGGAAAGATAAATCCTACTCTATTACAAGGCGCAGGTCTATACATCGCCAAAAATACAAAGACCCGTTTTTGGTAAATAAGTACGGAAAGTAAATAAAAACAATAAACCTAATTACTATTACAATCTTGAAAGAAATTACATAATAATAAACTATGCGCGAATAAAAATTAAATCGGAAATGTTCTAAGGGTGTTGACCCTTTTGAGAAAAAGAAATTGGATTTTTTTGGTCTTTTTGGTGATTAAATGAAATTAAAATTAATAACTAATTAATTAATTTAATTAAAAGAAAATATATTTTTTTATGTTTTTTATGGAATAAAATAAAAAGAAATAAAATTAAAAGTTAATTTTACCTAATTCTAAATCTATTTTAATTATTAAGAAAAGAAGTTAAAATTGCCTAATTAAACTATTTATTTGTTAATATTTTATTTACAAAAATAATATGAGAATAATAATAATAATGTTAATTCTATTTTTTTTTTTTATGAAAATATGTTAATTATGTTAATTGTTAATAATAAAAATAATTAAAAGGTTAATAATTAAGAAAAATGTAAAAAAAAAAAAAGAATAAATCAAGGGAAGGGGGTACTGGGCCAGATGGAGGTGTGCATAGAATTCTGGCCCATTTAGAAGCCATGTTGACCATTGGAATTGAGTGGAGCGCTGTTGACTCCTGAGCATGGTGCTCTTGCTTTCTGGACCTTTGGATTTGCATCTGTGGACACTTGGCCTGTTGGATGTGTGAGGTGCATGGTGTTCAACGCTTGGGAATCTGCACAAAAACACATTGGAAAAAATAACATTGGAATTATGGGGGGACCTGGGAATCGAACCCAGGTCCCAGAGATTACCAAACAAATCTTCCACCACTGCATCACTTAGGCGCGTTTGTAAGTAGAGTGAGAAACAAACGTTATATCAAGTAACCACGCCATATGCTAAAAAATAAAAAAAAGAGCGCGCATGGTTTGAATCAACCACACACGCACAACCACCTCATCATCGTCTTCCTTTTATCTGCAAAAAAGAAACAAGATAGCGGGGGTTTTTAACCCCCACTAAATGCAATGACAGAAAATAGCGAATAGGATTAGAGATAACATAAAAAGGGCGCGAGGTATCCATCCTGTTCGTCTCATCCTGCTGATTTCAACCATGCCTGTTTGGAGTTTTAATTTTACAGCATGAGAAAAACCCCAATTTCAAAGCTCTGAAAACCTAGAAATCGTTAATGTTAATTTTCAATCCATGGCATTATAATCAAATTGAATTATATGGAAAGCTTCATTTGGACCCTGTGAGTATAATGCAATCAATGAAAAGAGTTAAAAATTCATAAATGTATGACTGTAATTTTGAGAAAGAGTGTAAACCGTGTGACTTGTATGGCACGAGTTCTTGAGGTTTTGCGCTTAATTCTGATGGCAAAAGGTTCCTGGAAGGGTCAGGAGTATGTTTGGATCAAAGGAGAGGCTTGAAATATGTTGGAAGGTGGTTTTTAGTTTCACACTTTTTCTTTGAAATTTTGAGATTGCTTATGTTGTATGTGAGAGTTCTAGGTTGTGTCCTCTATTGCCAAGGCTTGCATATATGTTTTGTAATGAGAATCAATCAGAATAATGGACCTTTAAGCCTTTGCAATGAAGTTTTGATTTTGCCATGAACACCATTATACCACTTGCCATATTTGCTTCAAATTTGAATTTCTATGCTTGAAATAGGTCTTGCACGAGTTTGGTATGTGCTTCATGGTGTATCAAAGCTATTCAAGCCACAAAATATCCTTTATTTAATTTTCTTGATTTTCATTTGAATTTTAAAGATTTAAAATGAATTAAATCAAATAAAATTAAATAAAAATGGAAAAATTAATTTTTAATCTTGAAATAAATTGTGGGACACGTGGGAGGCATGGCCAAGCTGAACCAAGTGGAAAAAGTGGGCCCTTTTTGTCAAAAATGAAGTTTCAAGGACAATTGACTTTGGCCATTTCACAAAAATTTCCCAACTTCTCCAATGCATATCTTGCTCAATTTTGAAGCTATGAACATGTTCTTTGACATTTTGGAAAGGTCTTGAAGTCCTCTAACCAATGCCTTTTGTCCCATGTCATTTTAATTTACCAATCTCAAGTTATGGTCTTTGACTTAAAGTGCCTTTTTGTTGACTTTTGAAAATGACCTATAATGTTGAAATTGATAACTTTTTGTGAGAGCATTTCTTGGACTTGGAATGTGAAGATGAGTTGTAGGAAATGTCTTCCCCTTCAAGATGAGAATTGGATGGGATTTTTCTGATGAACCATGAAAAAGTTATGCCTTGGTCAAGTTACAGTTGACTTTTCAACTATCCAAAAATAGAAACTTTTGACACCTTGATGATTTTTGAGCCATTCTTGTGAAATCATGATCAAGAATTGATAAAATGATGATTGTGGCTTCAAAATAAGATGTTGACCAAAAATTTTGACTTTTGACTGCCAAATGACCATTTTGCCCCTACAGTTGACTATGAAGCAATTAGGGTTTTTGACTGTGCAACTTGACCTTGTGAGCCTTGAAACTTGACATGTAGGTGCTTGACAATGTATATGAGCATATGGGACTTGATTGTGTCCTTGAAAACCTCAACTTCCTTGCAAGAACCAAAACCCTAATTGGACTGGCTTAGGAGGATGGTTGACTGTGTAGCCCTTGAGTAGACTTTGAACCATTTGAGGTGATGCTTGTCAAAACTTTGAAGAATATGGGAGGGAAAATTTTGGGGTACAACAAGGGTCATCAACTGTTGTGACCACCTTAAACCCTGCTCATTCTTCAAAACTGATTGGGGAAGGTGACAAATAAACCACCTTGCTAGAAGAGGAGTACAGCACATGAGAACACCTCTTTTCCTCGTTATTCGTGTGTGAAATGAGTGTAGGATGTCCCCAAGCAATGTAGGCACAGGATTTTGAGATATGAAAATTTTGACAGCATTCACATCTATAAGCTGATCGAGGTTTGGGAACAAGACCAACCCATAGATGAGGAGAGCTACAATCTCTTCAAAGGCTTGCAGATCTAGAGAATTCCAGCAGTCTTGTGCCTTCTCAAACAAAAACTTTGACAAGAAACCCTTGACACCACTTCTGGTTTCCCAATGACCTTTGATATCAGATGGTTGCAAGTGTAAGGCTTGAGCAACATCTTCAGGCTTTGGTTCTCTTTCCGTACCGTTGTAGGGTAGTTGATGAAGAATAGGAATCCTCAGGAGTTGAGAAAATTCCTCCAAAGTAGGTACTAGTTGGTATTCAGGAAATGTAAAGCAATGGTGTAGGGGGTCAAAGAACTGGAAGAGAACTTTCACCATGTCTTCTTCAATGTTGGAGTTGACCAGGTTGAGAAGTCTATCATGTTTTTCACTGAAGGGAGAATTCTATGGAATCTTGGAAGTGAGCTCTTTGAGTTGAGGAGGGATTCTCACAAGGTTGACTTGAATTGATTTCCTGCGAAGAGATTCCATTACCTACAAAACAGGAACAAAGATGAAGATCCAAACCCTTGAAATGGTTAGTGGATGCATATGATGCTTTATGATGTTCATGATGTATGCACAAGTATATGTACAAGTAAATCACACAAGATCCTAGTTTCAGGCTTGTATGAGGTCTTATAGGTAAGTACCCTCTTGAAGTTAGTTGGCTCAACCTGTCCTATAAATAGTAACCGGGTTCTAAGGAGCTCAATATCACTGGATTATTTTGTGTTCATTGTTTCAGTTTAGCCACTTAACTGGAGACCGAAATATTCCAAGAAAATAACCTTCAATGAGTGTAGTATCGAGTATCTACCAACTTCGGACTACACCAAAGTTGGTCATCTCGCTACCCCTAATAAGGCCAAGATGGTCAAGTAAGGTTCTAAGATCTCATTAGTGCTTCATGACATCACTCAGCGGCCCCGTATTCTCTTTGATTGACTCAAAGGCTACCGGTACCCACATATATGTCGCACTAATATAGCTATTGCTTCAACCATGTCGGTATACCGAGACAGTTTCCACAACGTATTGCTATTTACCTATGAATGTTTCCCAAATCTGGGTAGAGGATTTCAAACCCAAACAATAGAGCCAAATGTAAAGCAATCAAGACAAACAAGATAAGCATGTAAAGGTGATCTAAACCCTAAGGTTACTCCACTTTTAGATATTTTCCCCAGCAGAGTCACCAGTTCTTTGATACGGTGGGAGAACTGACTTGCGGTTTTGCGTTTTGTGTTCGCAAATGTTTCGGTTTAGCAAGAGTCGCCACCGAATTTTTATTTTATCCAAAGGAAAGGTCAAAAATAACAGGAAAGGCCTTTGAGATGTTTTCTTGGGTTTGGGGAGTAGATTATGAAAAGGGGAGGTGCAAGCACCCTTTTCATCCATGGTTATCCATGGGCTCTTAGTTACTTGTTTAGATCACTTGCTTTTGCTTTTCAATTGTTTGAAATGGTGCTTTGTGTGTGGTTTTGAAATATTTTGGAAAGAGGCCATCATTGTGGCAACCTTTGTAATGATTCTCGTTCGTAAGAATGTATACAAAGATGTTTGTCTTTTTTTTTAAAAATATTCCAATGTTTTTGAAAGTTGTTTTGAAATGTGTGTGTTTGTTTTTGAAAATAGCAAGGATTGTTTTGAAATTGATCACGTAACTAGAAGCATTCTACCTACTCAAATGTCTTTCTTGTGCATTTTTATTCCTTTGACATTGTTGACTTACCACTGATTTGGTAAGCAGCCCTATCTTTGGATGTAAACGGGACGGGCGTGGGTCATCGTATGACCATGATAGCAATATTGCCAAGTATCTTTAGCAAATTTTTGAGGGACTAGATCATTTTATTTACGCAGCCAAGATAGAGTCATCGAGGGACTATGATCTTTTGTTTTGTTTTTGTTTTGCCAAGATACCTAGCATGCATACCATGGCCATTTGTTTAGGCAACCAAGTGGAGATACCTTAAGGGTGTTTGTGTGCAAGTGTGTTTTATTGCATACATGATTTTATCTTGAATTAGGATTTTCTATTTCATTGATTTTATTTTGCCATACATATCTTAATTACTAGCATTTACATTTGAAAGCAATAAAATGCGGAAATGTAAAATCCTACGTTATTACAATAGTTAGGGGATAAACACTTGTACATGGGGGTGGTTCAACGAGAAAAATAGATAAGAAAAGAAAATAACAAGGGGAAGAAAAAGAGAAAGAGAGAGAGAGCTAGCGCGCTACTGAGAGGAAGTCAGAAGTTCTGACCCAGGCCTGCTGCAGGATATCAACCTGTTATTGAAACTGTATGAGTCAGAACTTCTGACTCTGGTGCCCTGCAAAACAGAAACCTGTTAGTGGGAAGGTCGGAAGTTCTGACCCCCATGCGCTGCAAGACAAAAGTTTGTTAGTGGGGAAGTCAGAAGTTCTGACCCTGCTGGAAACTCAATAATTTTTAGAAGTTATGATATTATTGACATCAAAACAGGCCTCAGAAGTGCTGACGTCAAAGTCAGAGCTTGATTTCCCCCTGTGCTAGCCAGAACATCTGCAGTTTTATTATTTTTCCACAAAACAGAAGGCATTCCTAGGATAATCTCAGCAGGTGTCAAAGTGTTTCAGAAGACAGAACCAAAAAGGTCATAGTCAGGTTCTACACTGATTCACTTCCTACTTAAGTATTCAGAGGCATGAAAATCCTCAGAACACATACAACAACAACATGATATCTACATTGTGTTTATTGAGCATGCAAAGCTGATGATGCTTAGCAGCGTGATGAGAGTCAGCAGGTTCTTACCTTGATGTTGGAAGAAAATTTGTGAGTTGGAGCTAACTTTAGCTCTGATGGTGTTCTGGACAGGTTCTTTTTAGAATGGGTGGATGGAGAAGACATGTGTATGTATGGTCAGAAACTGTATGGGTGTTCTCTAGTCAGAAAGCAAACTGGGTATCAATGAAGTTTGGAGGCAGGAAGTTCAAAGTTATGAAACACTAGGGATTTTGGCAGAGTTTCACAAGGTTTTCTTCGCTAGAGTTTTCTGTTCCTCTTCTAGCAATTTTTCTGGATGTTTCTTTTCGTCTGTTGTGATGGACAATGGTGTCCTATTTATAGGCAAGGCTTTGTGGATTTTTGAACGTTAAATGGCGCCAATATTATGCAGTAGAGGTTAACTTGTTTTTGAAGGAAGTTCATGAAAAGTTGTGATGATGGATAGCTTTTCAACCTAGGTTGGAACAGTAAGCGAGGATTAAGGAGAAGTGACACCTATAGGCGAAAAGTGGCGCATAGACCCATGCCTAAGCCTGCACAAAGGTGTTACCCAGCCACACGTGGAGAGACCCCTTGGATGAATTCTCAAAAGTGGTTATGAGCATTAATGAGCATTAAATGGTGATGAGATTTGTCAAAATCCAAAATCTTGTAATAGGAGATTTTGCATCATTACCTAACACCTGAGCCAGCAGTTCTGCTTCACCAAAAAGAACAACGTAAACCAAGTTCTGACCTTGGCCTCTTGCTGCCTCAGCAAATTCTGAGAGTTTTCCAGACTTCCCACCATGCTCCTTTGATCTACCTTTAAAAACTATGGACTTAGTGATCCTGCTTCAGTATTTTACCCAATCTGCTGATCCCATTACCTTCTGATCCTAGTACGTTCTGAAGGAGTTTCAGGCTTTGTTGCCTTCTTTACACTTCTCCAACAAACTCTGGCTGAACTTTGTGTAACTGTTGAAAGAGCCATGTTCTATTTAAAGATCACGTGCTGAACCACATTTACAATCCCTGACTGAGTTGGTGTAGCTGCTGAAGAGCCACCTTCTGACTGAATGTTATGTGTTGAGCCAAGTTTGTAACTTCTGACCGTTTCTGCCTGGAGGTTGGTTCAGAAGCTCTGAGGTGCCATTTTCTTCTTAAACACTTTTCTTTTTTTTTTTAGAAAAATTCTAAGTATTTAGAATTTAACTTTTCCAAGGTAAAAGTTTTGACTTTTGAGCTTGCGAATGACCATTTTTCTCTTGTAAGCTGTTTACTTGGAAAGGAATGATAATAAAGGGCTTGGATTTGTTTAAGAGAGAGTCTGAGAGTTCAGGATGGATTCCTGAAGGATGAGAGGGCAAATTTTGGGGTACAACACACTTATTATTCACAATTCAAGATCTAGTATATGTTAAATGTTGTACCCTAAAATTTTCCTTCTCACTTATCAAAGATTTCCTCACAAGATCTCTTGAACTCAAGACTGCATTAGGGTTTGACTAGCTCAAGACACCTCCTCATGCACTGATGACCAAAATTAGGGTTTGAGTTTGCACAAGTATTTTTGGACCATCAATGCTTCATATGACTTTCAAAAATCATTATGGACCCCCAAGATTATTCATGTCAAGTTTCAAGCCTTGAATCACACTTTTGATCAGTCAATTAGACAGTTGACCTAAAAATCAATTGTATTTGGAAAAAAAAGTCAACCATGACCAATTTACAGTCAAACATCATAATTTTTTATCCACATCAACATCTTAAACCAATATGTATCATGTGATCAAGTTTGGACCATAATTCCTCAAGAAATTTGATCAAATCTCCAGAAGGGCAAAATGGTCAAAATTAGGGTTTTGACTGAGAAAGGGAAATTTCTGATTTTTGACCTAGAAAATGATCAAATGGTTTGAAGCATGATTTCAAGAGTTCAATTGCATCATCTTGACCTAATAACATGGCCCAAAACATTACAAATCCATTGGATTAACAGATGAAATTTTGCAGTCAACTGATCAAAAGTCAATTGTATACTAAAAAGTCAAACTTTGATTTTTTGGTCAAAATCAAGTGCCAAATATCATAATTCATAAAAAAATGTCAAAATGTGAAACTTGTTAATCAGCAAAGCAATGGTTTAAGTTTTGGTTTTGAGAAGTTGAAAATTTTAACTTAGAAATTTTTCTAAGTATACAGAATTTCTTATTTTTTCTCAACTTTGAGCCAAATTATCACCATGATGAAAGATGATTCAAAGGAAACTTCCAACATGAAAGTTGTAGATCTCCATGAAATATACAACTTTTATTCACACCATTTCTCCTAAAAATACTTGGATCTCAAGATATAATTTTGTGAATACATGCTCATGAACTAAAATAACTTAGTGAAATTTTGCCCTAGTTAGGCAGGTTTTTGACCTAACTTCATGCCAATTTTTCACATAGTTCCAAGGGAAATATTTGAAAACAATTCAAAGATGAGTTGTAGAGAACATTGTAAGAATTCCAAAATGTCAAAGAAATCCTTGAGATCATTCTTGAGTAGGGAGAATCAAAGAGATGAAGTTGGCAATTTCTCACTATGATTTCAAGCCATTTCATGATGAACCAAAATTCAAATTCAAGCCTAGGCTGCATAATCTTTGCTTTGCAGGCCTCAAACTTATTTCTCACTCCATAATTAAATGTTTACACAGCTGATAGATCTTTAATCCAAGCATTAGAGCCTTTGTCCAAGCTACAATTCCATTTATGGCACAAAGTTGCCACTTCCATTTTGATAAAACACAATTTTTGCAATTGTCAACTCGTTGAGCTTTGCACTTGTTCTTTCTGCACACACAAACCATATAAACCAAAAGCAACTTTCCTGAAACCTCTACCAAACCAGATCGTGCTTGTACAACACTTAGGGACTTGTCTCCTCACTTTTCTTCAAAAGCAAGTAATAGAGCCAAAAGGCTATAACTTAGAAATCTTGAGAAAGCTTGATAAAAAAACCTTTTCCATGCTAATACACAAGGGTATTGGAACCTAAAAAAAGAAGGAAAAAGCTCAGAAACTCTCCCAAACACTCTATCACTGAGAATCTGCCATAACTTGCAGTTTTGGCACCTTACATAGCAATCTCAAAAACCACTCGTGCATTTTGAGTCTTGGCCACTTAAACACTTAATATACATCATATCTACGTGTTCCTGACCCATGTTCCCTCACTGTAACTTCTCCTTCTCCATCTTCCATTTTTACATTTCAAGCTTGCAGGTTGACTTGAGTAGGGAGATTCAGAGACTTTCAAGACAAAGTAAGGATTGGAATACACTCAGGGTGGTCCAAGCAAGATAAACAGATCCTCAGGCCTTCTCAAAACTTGCTCAAACTATATTCACGATCTCAACTGAAAGAGATAAAAACTCAAACTTCTATCTCTTCATACAAGCATCCTTTGGTCTTGATTTGTGAAAACAAAATGTAGATATCCTTGCATTAAAGCTAACCACGTTCATAGTTTTCATTTATATTAACTGTGCATAGAGAATTTTGGATTTGAATTTTCTGTAAAAATTAGGTTTTAAATTAGGGCAAGCAAAATTAACTTTGATATTTGACTTTAATTTACATGAATTATATGGTTGAAATCGTGGGAAGGAACACTATAATTTTCATGTTTGGACTTTCCATTTTCATGGAGAAATGAGAGAGATACAAGTGGTCCGGCCATGGCTCAAGGTTGAAGATGAAGTTGCCTCCAGGAGGCGTTTTATAATATATATTTATGCCTTTGTTTATATGAACGGATGTACAGCCACACCAGTGGTAAGGCAGCGCGCAAAAATTCCATAGGTCATGGATTCGAGCCTTGGCGCTGCCTTTTGCATTTTTTCTCATTTTTTCCATTTTTTTGCTAACTTGCAGCGTGGGCTTCTGATTCTTTGGGCCTTGTGTTTTTTTCCAAACCTCCCCCGCCTCCTATTTTCTTATAGCACCCCTGACCCATATTATTTTTATTTATTTATTTTACCATTCATTTTATTTTATTAAATATATTTTCTTAATATTAAAAATCACAAAAAATATAAAAATGCTAGATTTATATTTTGGTTCATTTTATTTTATTTTTCTCATAGAAAATATTTTATTTTAGTTACATATCATATATTTTTTTATAAACTTGTAAATTAAATTATAATTAGTTTGATATACATATTTTTTATATATTTATTAAACATATTATTTTAATACAAAAAGACCAAAAATATCTCATGATGCCATATTTTATTTTCAAGATAAAAATATAAAAATACTTACCTTTTCTTAAAGAAATTTATTTTCTTTTAATCAAATAGAATTAGGGTTTATAAAAAATCTTTTCTAAAAAATAATTTCTTTTCCTAATTAATTTGAGATAATCTTGATTTATTTATTAGGTTTAGGCTAAAACTTTTTCACATAAAAAACAAACAAAATCGTCTTTTGCATTTATATATCTTTGCATATTTAAATTATCTTTTACATTATTTATTCCAATATTTGTACATATTCAATTTGGTTGTATTAGATTAACTAGGTTTATATTATTATAATCCCAATTTGTATATTGTACACCCCCCTCCCACAAAGTGTTGTAATAGGGTAGTAATCTTTGAATTACGCAATTTATGCTTTTATATAATATGCTAGGAATTAGGGTTTGTATGGCAAGATAAAATCAACCAAATATAAAACCCTAATCTAATACAAAATCAAGCATGAAAATGACACACTTGCAGACAAACACCCCTAGGGTTACCCCACTTGGTTACCTTATACAAAAATGGCCATATTACGCATGTAAAGTGTCTTAGCAAAAACAAACAAATACAAGATCATAGTCCCTCGATGACGCTATTCAAAGTTGCCTTACAAAAATGATCTTAGTCCCTCAAAAAATACTAAGATACTTTGCAACATTGCTAATCATGACTATACGATGACCCACGTCCGTCCCGTTTACATCCAAAGGTAGGGTTTCTTACCAAATCAATGGTAAGACAACAATATCAAAGGAAAATAAAATGAACAAGAAAGACATTTGAGTAGGTAGATTACCTTTAGTTACTTGCTCCATTTCAAAACAAACATCCTTGCAATTTTCAAAACAAACACACACATTTCCAAACATCTTACAAAATTGAAAACATTTTGAAAAAGACAAACATCTTTGTATACATTCTTACGAACGAGAATCATTACAAAGATTGCCTAAACAATGGCCTCTTTTACAAAATACTTTCAAAACCACACAAAACACAATTTCAAACAAAAGCAAGTGTTCTAGCAAGCAACTAAGAGTACATGGATAACCAAGGATGAAAAGGGTTCTAATACCTTCCCTTTTAATAATCTACCCCCCAAACTCAAGAAACAATCTCAAAGATCTTTCCTGTGCTTTTTAACCTTTCCTTTTGGATAAAAGAAAAGTCGGTGGCGACTCTTGCTAACCGCAACATTTGCGATAAAACACAAAACACCCAAGTCAGTTCTCCCACCACATCACATTAAATAACACAAATTCTAATTAATTCAACAATTAACTCATGCAAGATTCACATAATTCAATTTAACTCAAACAATTAAAATTAATACAAAGAAATTGATCAAGAATCAAGAAATTTACCAAAAATTGAATCGGAGCAAGAAGGAGATCACCAGAGACTCGTTGGAAGGAACTAGGCGCAGACGGATCATGCAAAGATGGGGGAAGTTCCGCTCAAAATCAGAGCATCTTCTTGTCCCTTAGCCAAATTCAGGAACATTTCTTGGAATTGAGCATTTTGTGCCTGAAGCTCCTTAACTGTTTGTTCAAGAGCCATTGCTAAAATTAACAGCGAAGAAGACAAGAAGCCTATCTAGAGAATACATGTTATGTAATGACATGTATGATATGTGAATGTTTTCAAGGACTTATCGGGGTAAACAAGAAAATATCAGAAGTTGAATTTTGCAGCTTTGAATGAAGAACTTCGTATCGTTAAAGGTCCTTCTGCGAGAGTCAAGCTCACCATGTTTAGTGGGTCATATCCCCTGACTCATGTTGTTGTGTTATGGTCTCTTGAAGACAATTTCTAGAGGAAAATAAATCCCCTTGCCCCTTGTTAGACATCTGGTTCATCATAACCTACATCACAGACCCTTGAGATCCTTGAAATGGTTAAGGAAATACTATGGTATGATGCTTATGATGTGTATGCTATGCGTCAAGCAAAAATGTAGGGTGATGAAGACAAGTATGTCTTGCAAGAAAACCAGTTTATTGGATAATGTATACAAACAAGGTCCTGCAAACAAAAGCCCTGCAATAAGTTTAAGTTGTTAGATAATGGAGGAAAACAAGTCATGCAAGCAGCCTTAGGTTGAAGCTTGCAATGGGGTTTATATGTAAGTACCCTCTTGAAGTTTAGTTGGTTCAACCTGTCCTATAAATAGTAATCGGGTTCTAAGGAGTCTCAATATCACTGATCTTTCTTTATCGAGCGTTATTTTAGCTTAGCAATCTTTTCTTGCGGCCGAAACATCTCGAAAGCATGATTTCAATGAGTGTGGCATCGAGCATCAACCAATCCCCAGCTTTACACCGAGGCCGGCTATCTCACTACTTTCTAATGGATAAGTTTGTTCAAATAAGGTTCTAAGGTCCGTTATTGCTTCACGGAACCACACGGCGGCCTTGTATTCTCCTCGATTCAACATAAGGAATACTGGTACCAACCAAAGTGTCACACCAACACAGCTAATGCTTCAACCATATTGGTCTACATCGTACAGTCTCCACGATCTATTATTGTTTACCTAAAAAGATGCCCCCAGATCCGAGTGTAGGATCTATAGTAACAACCCAAACAACCCTCCAAGGATAAAGCATACAAAGCAAGCAAATAAAACAGTTTTAAAATAAAATAACTCTAAGGTAACCCCACTTTTTTTCTAAGAAATCCCCAGCAGAGTCGCCAGTTCTGTGATACTGCGGTAGAACCGATTGTTAATACTGGTTTTACATTTGTGTTCGCAAATGTTGTGGTAAGCAAGAGTCCCCACCGACTTTTCTTTTATCCAAATTAAGGAAAGGGTGAAAAGAACAGAAAAAGACCTTTTCGAGAGTTTTCTGAGTAAGGGGGGTAGATTATGGAAAGGGAAGGTGTTAGCACCCTTTCCATCCGTAGCTACTTATGGACTCTTAGATACTAGCTTATGTTTTAAAAATTGCTTGTGCTTTGTGTTTTGAAAAAGTAGTTTGAAAATTCCTTAGTGCGGAGATTCGCTTTGTGATAACTCTTGTATCAGTCCTCAGGAGTGTTGACAAAGCGAATGTTTTTTGAAAGTGTTTTGAAATGTTTATGTGTAAGTGTGAAAATTTGTTTGGAGAAAGAATTTAACGGATATCTACTTGTACTCGAAAAGGTAGTTCTTTTCCTCCTATCCTTTAGACAGTGATATCCTACTATTAGTGAGTAGGTATCCCTATCGTTGGATGTATGAGGGATATTCGAAGGGACGATATGGTCACGAAGGCAACTTGGCAACAAATTTTAGTAACTGTCCTAAAGTTCTAGGATCACTTTTAACTGAGGCAACATCGAGAGGGTCATCGAGGGACTTGTGATCTTTTCAAACCAGAGGACAGCCACTAAAACTTCTCACGTTTCGAGAACTGTGACCGTTTTTCCGAAGGCAACCAAAGTGGGGTACCCTAGAGGTGTATATGTGTATGTGTGTTATGTTCAATTATTTTTTATCTTTTGTGTTAGGTTTTCTAACCTTTTGTCATTAGTCTTTCCATACAAGCCTAATTACTAACAGTTAATATGTACAGAAATTTAAAGTGCAGAAATATAAAGTGAGAGAATTTAAATCCTACGCTATTACATGGATTTGTGAGAGGTACATTATAGAAATGCGAAAAATAAAGTCCTAGTTACTATTATAAACTGGGAAGCAGTTGCAATAAGATGAAAAATGTGAAAGTAAATAAATGCGCGCAAATTGAGAATAACATCTAAAAATCCTAAGGTAAGAGGAAATCTTTTTGTTTTGTTTTTATTTATAAAAGAAAATAAAACATAAGTCTATTTAATTTTAATTTCAATAAAAGGTTAAAATAATTAATTAATTTGTTTACAAAATTAGTTTAATTAAAAAAATACTAACTTAATATTTTTTGTGATTTTTGGTTTTAATGTTAATAAAACATGAGGCAAGAAAATAAAAGAAATAAGTAAAAACCAAAAAAGTAAGAAAATGATGTAGATGCCTTTTTTTCAATCCAAATAAAGGACTCCTTCGATTCAGCCTCGTTTGGCCTTCTTTCGATTGGGCTTAAGAGTTAACGTGAGCAAGCTTTGATTTGCACCTTTTCCTGCCTCTTTCGATTGAGCCAGGGAGTGGTATGGGCAACCTTCGATTTGCACCTTCTCTATTTCTTTCGATTGAAAATATGAAGTAACATGGACCTATGGAGCAGCATGAGTGCATATCCTTTGTTCACACTCTTTTTGTCTTTTGTTTGAATCTATACAGGTTAGTTCCAACAAGAAAATCAAACAAACCAATAGGGCAGAAACGAAGAACACAACTAAGAGGCTATCTACATATTATGCTGAACCAAAAAGTAAATACAGGGCTATTTACATGTCATGCTGAAACGAAATATGCAAGGTCAAGGGGACTTACCTTGCTTAAAACTGGAACTTGTGTGGGGGACTAGAGTTGCTGGATGCTCTTGGATTTGAAAGGAGAGAGAGAACAAGTGTGGTGTTATCGTGTTGAGTTTTGAGATTTTTTGGTGTGCTTCTCTTAGACTGTGTATGCGTGTAAAACAATATGTGTGTATGGTTCCCCTGGGCTTATGTCTCTCTTCCTCTTTTTTTCCGTCCCCCTTTGGAGCTTGCCAGTGTGCTTCTTATATAGAGGGGATGGATGGGACAAGAGGACAAAGGAATAAACAACCATTAAGTTGGTGTTTTAAAGGCCATGAATATCATTTTGAAACTTTGCCAAAGATGTGGAATTTTTGTCTCCTTTTGAATTTGAATGAATATGGACACAAATGACTTTCGAATTCTCTCCTTCGAATGGCTCTGATTGCTTCCTTTGAATGGCTCTGATTGCCTCCTTCGAATGGCTATGATTGCCTCTTTCGAATGGCTCTGATTGCCTCATTCGAACGGCTGTGATTGCCTCCTTAAAATGGCTCTGATTGCCTCCTTCGAATGGCTCTGATTTTTGATGACTCTGACTTTAGAGTTTTCTCTTATTAGAGTTTCCTAGATTAAGTCAACTTCTGCATTGATTCGAATTGCTCAGATTTTTGATGACTCTAACTTCATAGTTTTCCCCTATTATAGTTTCTTGCTGCATTGATTCTAATTGCTCATAATTAACTTCGTCAGAACATTTGTCCTTTTTGATGATTCTGGATTCGAATTTGTTCAGAGTTTCCTTCATCAGGGCTTCTTCGATTGAGTCTAATTTCCCTAGCTGCTTCATTTAAACAACTCAAATGAAAACTTCAATCTGGCCAATCGAAAACCTCTTTTGTCACCACCTTCAAATGCTAATTCACAAAAGGCCTGGGCCTGGCCATATATAGGACCAAGACCCATCATAAGATAAGCTTGTATCCAGTAACTATATATCTCCTTTGAATGTCTCAATGTGTGTCCTTCGAATGGACCTTTGAAGTTCTTTTTTTAAGGGGTCATATTGTGGGTCATAGTGCAGAAACTGTGTTGAGGGGTCTTGGTCCTATGCATTAAAATTAAGCACGGATGAAGTCTTTGCTTTGCGCATTGAAGGCAAGCACAGAGGAAGCCTCTACCTTGTGGATCAAAGGCCAGTTGGGGGAAGCTTTTGACTTAGCGAATCCAAGGCAAGCATGAAGAGGCCTTTGGCCTAGTGAATCAAAGGGAACTTGAAGAGTCCTTTAGCCTTGTGAATTAAAAGGAAGTTGTAGAGGCTGTTAGCCTTGTGAATCGAAGGAAAGCCTGAAGTAACCAATGTGCAGTCAAAGCCTTATGATTTGAACGTGATCGAAGAGGGACCCAACACCCATTCGAATCTTGTGAATCAGACCTGCAGCAAAGAGTGCCAAATGCCTAATCGAAGACTTTGAAACCAAGCTTGTTCGAATGATCTAGATGCCCAATCGAAGCCTGTAAAAATGCCAATCTAAGACACCTTGTTCATCTTCAAAAAATTTATTTTTCTTTAATCAAATGTTTCTGACCACCAATATAAGAAAAAATCTTGGAAAAACATGAGAGGGCAAATTTTGGGGTACAACAGCTGCCCCTGTTCAATCTTCTTAAACCTGGAGATTTAGATTGGCTTGTTTGCCTTTCATGATCTGAAGGTGGAAGATGATTGAACACTAGAGTGCCCAAAAATTTACACTCGCATGAAGTAACACTGATGGTTGATGATGGCGGGAATGGGCTTACATATGTCATTTGGAGAAGATGACGGAGGTACGTCGGAGATGGGCTCAAATATGCCATCCAAAGTAGATGCTGATTTTACACATGGTCCCTTTGGGGGTTCCTATTCCTACTGTCTGAGGAGGAGTCCTATGGGGAATGTGGGTTTCTGGAGTTCTCCTGCTTGAGGAAACTCTGTGGGGAATAGAGTCTAGGAATTTCAGTTGTCCATTACTCTACTAGGGAAGCTATCTCTTGACTGGAGAGGTGAAAGTTTACTATTTTCTCGTTGAAGTCTAGGCTTCACAGTAACTTTCTAGGGATAATGCAATTAATCGTTACCTGAAAATGTATTAGAAAGAGCCCGTGTAGGGCTGTTTCAGGATGAGTCTGTGTTGGACTACCTTTGGAGGGTTATATGGGGTAATATTTGACAATTTCTACCTCAACAGATAACAAAGGAATCTTTGACGATTTCTACCTCAACAGATGATGAAGGAATCTTTGACGATTGCTACCTCAACAGATAATGAAGGAATCTTTGACGATTGTTACCTGAATAAATGATGAAGGAATCTTTGACGATTTCTACCTCAACAGATAATGAAGGAATCTTTGACGATTGCTACCTCAGTAGATAATGAAGGAATCTTGACGATTTCTACCTCAACAGATAATGAAGGAATCTTTGACGATTGCTACCTCAGTAGATAATGAAGGAATCTTTGACGATTGCTACCTCAACAGATAATGAAGGAATCTTTCACGACTGCTACCTCAACAGATAATGAAGGAATCTTTGATGATTGCTACCTCAGTAGATAATGAAGGAATCTTTGACGATTTCTACCTCAACAGATAATGAAGGAATCTTTCACGACTGCTACCTCAACAGATAATGAAGGAATATTTGACAATTGCTACATCAGTAGATAATGAAGGAACCTTTGACGATTGCTACCCCAACAGATAATGAAGGAATCTTTCACGACTGCTACCTCAAACAGATAATGAATGAATCTTTGACGATTGCTACCTCAACAGATAATGAAGGAATCTTTGACGATTACTACCTCAATAGATAATGAAGGAATCTTTGACGATTTCTACCTCAACAGATAATGAAGGAATATTTGACGATTGCTACCTCAACTGATAATGAAGGAATATTTGACGATTGCTACCTCAGTAGATAATGAAGAAATCTTTGACGATTGCTACCTCAATGGATAATGAAGGAATCTAGGACGACTGCTACCTCAATAGATAATGAAGGAATCTTGGACGATTAATACCTCAATAGAGTACTATAAATTCGTCTGGTCATATGAAAATTCGTCAGTGTATAGACTTTACCTGAAAAGATAAAGGTTAAGCTGCATGCAATGTCATGATGCATGAAGTGCAAACAATGTTCTCAAAAAACGAGAGTGTGATATATGAATTTGTACTTCGTATTCTATATGTTGTACCCCAAAATTTTCCCTCTCATTTATCAAGTATTTTCTCACAAAATCTCCTTTGGTTCAAGACTGCACAAGGATTGATCAGCTCAAGACACCTCCTTAAGCACTGATGACTGGAATTAGGGTTTGAGATTGCACAAGGATAATTGAACTTTTAACGCCTCATATGACTTTCACGGATCATTATGAACCCCCAAGATTGCTCATGTCAAGTTTCAGGTTTTGGATCATATTTTTGCTCAGTCAATTGATCAATTGACCTAAAAATCAACTGTATTATGGGAAAAGTCAATTGTGGCCAATTTAAAGTCAAACTTCATAATTTTTGATCCATATCAAAATTATAAACTCATATGTATCATTTGATCAAGTTTGGACCATAAAATCTCAAGAAATTGGATCAGATCATCAAAAGGGCAAAATGGTCAAAATTAGGGTTTTGACTAAGAAAGGGCAAATTCTGATTTTTTTTTACCTAGAAAATGGTTAATTGGTTTGAGACATGATCTCAAGAGTTCAATTGCATCATTTTGAGCTAATGGCATGATTCAAAATATTGCTCAAGGTCATTTGATTGATAGTTGATTTTTTAGTCAACTGATCAAAAGTCAACTGCATACTGAAAAGTCAAACTTTGACTTTTTGGTCAAAATCAAGTGTCAAAGATCACAATTCATCAAAACATGTTAGAATATAAAACTTGTTCATCAATAAATCAAAAAGTCAAGAATTCATTTTGAAAAGTCAAAGTTTCCAAACTTAGAAATTTTTCTAAGTGTTGAAAACTTCATGTTTTTTCACAACTTTGAGCCATTTTTTCACTATGATGCAAGATGATTCAAAAGAAACGTTCAACATGAAAGTTGTAGATATCCATGAGATCTAAAACATTTATTTACATAACTTCTCCTATAAATGCTTGGATCTCAATTTATTAATCCATGAAGTCATGGTCCTGAAACTAAAACACTTAGTGAAATTTTGAACATTTTTGGTCAGGATTTTGACCTAACTTCTGACCCAAGTTTCACATAGTTCCATTTGGATTTTGAAAAATTGATTCAAATAGGGATTTTAGAGCACATTACAATCTTTCCAAAATGTTAAAGAACTCCTTGAGATCATTTGTGAGCAAGGAGAATCGAAGGCCAGAAGTTTAGGTTTCAAGTTGTTTTGGAAGGCAAAATTTGTGATGCAACATGAACCAAATCCATAGCCATGCTGCATAATCTCACCTTGCAGGCCTCAAACTTGTTTTTCACTCCATAATTAATGGTTTACACAACTAATTGTGCCCTTATCCAAGAGTTTCAAGCATTATCTAAATTAATTTGCCATTTTAGGGAGAAAGTGACATATCCATTCTTGTAAAGCAAGCTTTATGCACAAAGTCAGCTTCTTGAGCTCCTAACTTGTTTTCTCTGATTACACTCCATCCACAAAGTCTGAGGCATGGTGTTTAAAGTGGCTAACAACTCTATGAACAAAGGTATAATGCATGGAAACTTGTTTTGTCAAGAAAATCACATGGTGAGTTTAAACATGGATTTTGAATTCAGACCAACTTGAGCACTCCAAACCTCTTGCTTATAAATAAAGGAACTATATGCAAGCTAACACACGAATTCACAAGCCTAGAAACTCCCAAAAACTCCCTAAAATCATAATTTGCACACAAACTTCATTTTTGTGTCATTTCTGACTTTGAATTCCAAACTCACATTTCACTCGTGCATTCTCACTCAAATTCAATCACAAAGATTCCATACACCATTTAGAACTCATCCCACACCCTGTTACACGACTGTAACACGACTGTAACACCATTTGCACCATCTTCCATTTTCAAAAATGGAGCTTTTCACTTGGACTTCTCCAGCACGATTCAGCCATCTCCAGTACAAACTAAATATTGCATTAGCATCCTGGAGGGTTGCTAAAACTATTTTGATCATCACAACACCTTGAGGAGTGCTCAAACTCATAATACGATTTCCAGTTTTGAGGTAAGTTTCCTTAACTTTGAACTCTCTCTATAAGCATCATTTGGTTTCCATTTGTGAAGATAAAATGTCGACATCATAGTCTTGAAACTAACCATGTCCTTAGAATTCCTTTATGTTGCCTGAGTAGTGAGAACTTTAGAGTTAAATTTTCTAAAAAAATTAGGTCAGATTTGGTATCATTCAAAATTCATACTCATTTTTGATTTATAGCTTTAGTTATTTATATGAATGAACTAGTGATGAAATTTGGAACAAGTTTCATGTTTATACTTTTTCAAATGGTTGAGAAGTGAAAGAGATATCAATTTCAAAAATCATGTTGATTGGTCTGGCGCGAGGTTGAAGATGATACAAGCTTAGGAATATGTTTAAAATATATATTCTTGGTTTTGTATTAATAAACGGATGTATATCCACCCCAGTGGTAGAAGCGCACGCCTGTGACTATAGGGACCTGGGTTCGAGCCCCGGTGGTACCCTTTTATTTATTTCACATTTATTTGTTTCAGATCCAATGCAATCATGTACAAGGCGCCTATCATGAGCCTCACATCAACACCATTGGATGTTCAGCAATCCAAATTCAACGCTTCATGATGCACGCTCATGGTGCACTCACAGAAATCAATCCACACTGAATCACAAAACAGGATGGACTTTGTTCTGGGCCCAGTCTGAATTGCTGACTCTCACCCCCATTTTACTTTCTAATGCAGGCCCATTCATGCATTTTTTTTATTTTTTTTTTCTGATTACAAAAACACACATTTGGGCCTAGTGACCTTTTTACTATTGTTAACCCCCATTTCCATTTTGTAACCCCCTAACTTCAATTTTATATTTTTATTTTATTCTCTTTCCTTTATTATTATTATTATTAATATTATCATATTATTATTATTATTATTTTCATTAATAAAAACCCAAAAAATATCTTATTTATTATTTTTTTTACATTTATTTAGTTTATTTTGTTTTCTGAAACTAAAAAGAACAAAAACATTTTCTTTAATAAATTAATTTCCCCTTTTTTTAAATACTTAGATAATTAGTCTTAATTATTATATATTATTTTCTTATAAATTAAAATCAATTTAGAACTTAGGACTTTTATTTAATTAATTTTATTTAATCAAATTCATAAAAAACCCTAAAAATTTTGTTCTCTTTAAATTAATTTATTTTACTAACTTAATCTTAATTTTCTTATTTTTAGTTAATTATTTTATTTTAGTTAAACTAGGTCAAAAAACCTTTTCATGAAAACCAAACAAAAAGCACATTTCTTTTTACATTTACATTCTTGCATTTTTATTTATTCATTTTTTGTACAATATTCAATATGGTTGTAATAATTATTTAGATTTAATTTTCTTGCAATTCCCCATTTGTAATTTGTATATGCCCTCCCCTAAATGATGTAATAGCTTAGTATTTTTATTTTCCTCAATTTAAATGCTTTATATACAAATGCTAGTAATTAAGATTTGTACGGAAAGATTAAAACCAACAAATAGCAAACTCTAATCAATACAAATAAAGCATGTAAACCAATAAACTTGCATATAAACACCCTTAGGGTAAATCCACTTTGTTTCCTTATAAAATGGTCATATTATGCATGTGAGGTATCTTAGCAAAAACAAGCAAAATACAAGATCATAGTCCCTCGATGACGCTATCAAAGTTGCCTTTCAAAAATGATCTTAGTCCCTTAAAGAAAATGCTAAGATATCTTACAACATTGCTAATCATGGTTATACGATGACCTTTTCCCGTCCCTTTTACACCCAAAGATAGGGTTACTTACCAAATCAATGGTAAGATAACAATATCAAAGGAAAGAGGAAATAAATATGAAATACTTTTGAGTAGGTAGATTGTTCCTAGTTGCTTGCTCAATTTCAAAACCAAAAACATCCTTGCTATTTTCAAAACAAACACCAACACTTTCAAAAACATCTTTCAAACTTAAAAACATTTTCAAAAGATTAACACTTTGTATACATTCTTACGAACGAGAATCATTACAAAATTTGCCTAAACGATGGCGCCTTTTCAAAATACTTTCAAAAATCACACAAAGCACATTTTCAAATAAAAGCAAGTGATCTAGCAAGTAACTAAGAGCACATAGATAACTATGGACGAAAAGGGTGCTAATACCTTCCTTTTTCATAATCTACCCCCCGAACTCAAGAAAACATCTCAAAGGTCTTTCCTATTCTTTTCAGCCTTTCCTTTTGGATAAAAGAAAATTCGATGGTGACTCTTGCTAACCGCAACATTTGCGATAAAACGCAAAAGGACCAAGTCAGTTCTCCCACCGTGTTACAGAACTGGCGAATCTGTTGGGGAAATCTTAAAAGGGGGGTTACCTTAGGGATAGATCACATTTATTTACTTTCATTGTTTGACTTGTATGCTTTACATTTTGGTTTTTTGTTTGGGTTTGAATCCTCTACCCGGATTTGGTATACCTTATAGGTAAGTAGCAATACGTTGTGGAAACTGTGTGGGGTATACTGACATGGTCTAAGCAATAGCTATGTTAGTGTGACATATTTGTGGGTACCGGTAGCCCTTTAGTAGTCAAGGAGAATACGGGGCCGCTGAGTGATGTCATGAAGCACTAACTAACTTCTAGAACCTTTACTTGACCAACTTGGCCATTAGGACGTAGTGAGATGACCGACTTTGGTGTAGTCTAAAGTTGGTAGATACTCGATACTACAATGATTGAGGTTTGGTTTTTTGGGATATTTTGGTCTACATTAAAGAGGCTTGCGCTGAAACAATGCTCGAGAAAACAAACCAGTGATTTTGAGCTCCTTTAGAACCCGGTTACTATTGTTAGGACAGGTTTGAGCCAACTAAACTTCAAGAGGGTACTTACCGATGAGACTCCATGCAAGCCTAAACCTAAGGACTTGTTTGGTTTGTTTGTATACATCTACTTGTACATAACATCATAAACATCATAACATCATACTCATACTCACTAACCATTTCAAGGATTTTTTGGATTTATCTTTGTTCTGTTTTGTAGGACATGAATTTTATTCGCAGGAAAACCATTCAAGTCAATCTCGTAAGGATCCCTCCTCAGCTTAAAGAGTTAGCGTCAAGGGTTCCCGAAAATTCTCCATTTACCGAAAGACATGGTCGCCTCCTAAACTTAGTTACCTCCAACACTGATGAGGACATGATGAAGGTGCTCTTCCAGTTCTTTGATCCTCTACACCATTGCTTCACATTTCCCGATTATCAACTTGTGCCAACTTTGGAAGAATTCTCCCAAATCTTGAGGATTCTCATTCTTAATCAACTACCTTTTAACGGTACGTAAGGAGATCCAAAACTAGAAGAGATTGCTCAAGCCCTACACTTGCAACCATATGATGTCACAACTAATTTGGAAACAAGGAGTGGTGTCAATGGTTTCTTATCCAAGTTCTTGTTTGAGAAAGCTCAAAACTATTGGAACTCCTTGGACTTGCAAGCTTTTAAGGAAATTGTGGATCTCCTCGTCTATGGGATGGTTTTGTTTCCAAATCCTGACCAACTCGTAGATGTAAACACCGTCAAAAACTTCATGTCTCGTAACCCCGTGCCTACTTTGTTAGGAGACATCCTACATTCTTTTCACACTCGCACTATGAGGAAAAGAGGTATCCTCATGTGTTCTACTCCTCTCTTGGAAATATGGTTTATTTCTCATATTCCCCAATCTTTATTGAAGAACGAGCAAGGTTTAAGGTGGTCACATAGGTTGATAACGCTCAGACATTTAGATATTCATTAGTGTTCCCGATCTTTGGAGAATGTTACTATCATCGACCATTGTGGAGAATTCTCTAATGTTCCCTTACTTGGAATTAGAGGAGGCATCACCTACAACCCCTGCTTAACCTTAAGACAGTTTGGTTACGCCCGAAGGGATGGCCCACATGAGATGCTTATTCAAGGGTTGGTATTTGACTACGAGAATGATGATCAAGGTCACCGTTAGAGGTTTATCAGAGCTTGGAGGATGTTGAACAAGGTAGATAGCAAGACATTGGGGCATAAGAATTCCATCCCTCTTGAGCCTTATCAAAAATGGGTACGAGCTCGTGCTCAAAGTCTTATGATGCCTTACCCCTCCATTCTCCCGGTTATCAAAGAGCCTGTTGTGGAAGGAGATGTCCCATGCACTATCCTGCATCCTAACATGCCCACCTCTCTCAAAGACTTGCAAAGGGATTGGATACAACTTAAGGGGGAGCGAGAAACTTTCGAGGCCCAATTCTACGCCAGCAAGAAGAAGGTTCTGGAACTCACCAAGCAACTTCATGAGGAGCGGAGTCTGAACACCTACATCGCACCAAAGAGGATGCGTTCAACTTTTTTATCTTAGAGTTTTTGTATTTCTTTGTAAGCCCAAAGAGGCATGATGTACTCAAACTTTGATTTATTAATATAACGTGTGTTCCTTTTTGGTCTACAACAAATTTAAGTCTCTAATTTCCTTCAAATCATTGCATATGCATCTTCATTCATCATAACATAAGCAGGTTTCTTACCACAGGTCTCCCCATCTTTCTACTATTTATTTCAGTGAGATGGACATGGAACAGATGGTAAAATATCTCCAGGCGCAGAATGCTCAATTTCAACAAATGCTTTTGACTCTGGCCAAAGGACAAGAGGATTTGAAAACTTTGCTGATCAAAGAAAAGAATAAGAAAACAAAGAAATCAACTGGTGTTCTGAATCTAGTAAGAAGGTTCCCAGGGCCAGCCAGACGGACCCTAGACTTCGCAACATCATCTGGTGAAAAGGATAATCAAGAAGGGAAAAGCAAGGAAGTGAATGGCCATCCAAAATCTGAAGAGGAAGAAGATAATGATTACTCTGAAGAGCAGTATTGTTATACCCCAAAATGTTCCCTCCCATATTTCTCAATACATGTCAAGTGAGGTCCTCAAATTGCTCAAGGAAGTCCAAGGGTTGACCAGACAAACTCTCTCCTAGGGTAGTCTACCTCAAATTAGGGTTTCATTTTGCTTCAAGTTGCTTGAGTCCAAAGGATCCAAAATTCTCACCATTGTCCTAATATTCTCTCAAGATCATCCATGTCAAGTTTCAAGCCTTGTAGAGGAAGTTTGCTCAGTCAATTGCTCAAAAGCCTAAAAATCGACTGTGTTAGGTCAAAAGTCAACTGGGGCTCACATACAGTCAAACTTCAAGATTTTTGGTCAACATCCTCATTTTGAAGTATAATTCATCATTTGATCAAGGTTTTATCATGATTCATCAAGGATTTCTCACAATTCATCAAAACCCAAAAGTTGCTAAATTAGGGTTTGTAGAAAAAGTCAACTCAACTTTGACCAAGCATAACTTTCTCATACTTTATCATAAATGACCCATCCAAAGCTCATTCTTAAGAGGATGCAATTACCTAAAATTAATTTCATCTCCAAAGTTCTAAATATGCACTCACAAAAATATATGAATTTGGACATTATAGGTCATTTTGAAAAGTCAACAAAAATACCTTTTGGGTCAAAGCTTCATACATGAGCATGTAAGACTAAATTGAGATGAGACCAAAAGGGTTGCTTAAAGGACATCCTAAGATTTCTAAAAAGTCCAAGAACACCTCTCTAGGGTCAAAGTTGAGAGAGTTATGCATTGGCCAAGTTGACCTTTTTTGCAAAATTGCCAAAAGTCAAATGTGCTCAAATTTGCATCTTTTGCTAAACGGGCCCAACTTTTTATGCTTGCATATCATTCCTAACATAGTCCACGACCTATGGGACCCTCCATGCTTTATTTATTCATTTATTTAATTTATTTTGATTTTTATTCATTTAAAATTCAAATAAAATCAAATAAATCCTAATAAATCATATATTGTATTATAGGGATGATTTTTGCATTTAAAGAAGATCTTATATGCTGTCAATTGAGAATCAACTCGTGCAAGGCCAATTTGGTTGGAAAAAGATTGGATTTGAGCAAAATTGGAAAGAAATCATATGCTATGAAAGATCAAATCAAATCTCCATGATAAGCAAGATTGAGGTCATTTTTGTTGACCTAATAGTTTGTATTACATATACAGAGCCAACCCAAGGCATAAAGGAGGTTGGAAGTGGTCGCGCAGAGGCAAAACAAAACTCAAAAAATTTCAAGAAAAGTGGTGATCCAATTTCCATATTAGAGGCTAATTCGTACCTTTCTCACGATACCAACGGGTTCTTGGACATCTCTAGAAGGAATTCCAACCATTTGCAAGCTCTCTCACGCCTGGAATCATAGGTACAGAAGTCACGGTTTTGTCTCAAAACTTTGATTTCGTTTTCATTAGTTTACGCATCATTAGCATGTTTGGTTTATATGTTCTTGTTTGTCAGTGAATTTGCAAGCTTTTGTTATTGTTTAATTGTGTTTTTAGTACAGAAATCAAGAGATGCCATGGTTAGGGTTTCGTGCTCTTGATTAGGGCTTTGCAGGATAGGTGAAATTGGACATTGATTCTGGTACCATGAGACTCGTGAGGATGAGGTGAGTTGATTGGTACCAGCCATGGCCATTTATATTGCTTGTGGAGAGTTTTTGAAATACACAGGGATATACCTACAGTAAGTGTCTGTAGGTAAAAGTTTGCTACCTAAAACGACGGTTTGGGAGGAAGACGACGATGTGTGTCATCCCCTGGTTGGGTGATTTGAATTTAGCGCGTTTTGAGTTTCAGTGTATTGTTTTTATTATATTATAATTGATTTTGATTACATATACAAATAACAAGCGTAGCTCAGTTGGCAAGTAGGGAGTAGAAGTATGCACAAGGACCTGGGTTGGATCCCTAGGTCCCAACCTTTCTTCACATTTTTCTTCAATGGGTAATCCAGCACATAGCAAGTCAAGAAGTTCACCATACACCATCAGGATTTGGCCATCCAATTCATCAACGCCTCAGATCAACATACCACCATTGGAGGACCACCATGTGCCTCAAGTCAACAGAAACACTAGATCATGCAAAGTCAAACGGGCCTAGATTCTTTTGGGCTCAGAATTCCACATCACACCCCCATAATTGCTAATGCAGGCCCATATTTCTTTCTTTTTTCTTTTAGTTCTTTTTAAAATCTTTCAATATTTATTTTATTTATTACTAATTCACTAATTAATTTATTTTTTTCACAAAAAAACCATTAAATCAATAATTCACAAAATTAAGATTAATTTTTATTTATCAAAATCAATTTAATTTAGGTTTAACTTAGGAAAATTGTAATTTGTTTTTATAAATAAAATCAAAAATAGAAATTAGGTTAACTTTTAATTTTATCTTGCTTTTTTTTCTCAAATAAATAAAAATACAAAAAATAGGTTTTGGAAAATTAATTTATTTTTCTTAGTTTAAAATTAATTAGACTTAGGATTTTCCTTTAATTTAGCAATTCCATTATTTTCTCAAAACAAAACAAAAACATTTTCTTTAGTTAATCGCAATTAGTTTTAGGCAAGGGTAAAAACCCTAGTTGCTCCACACGCGATTCATCGTGCGCGTATTATTATTTTTACCAATATTTCTGTAAATGCTCATGGTTTGTAATTGTTTAATCTAGGTTTTTTTTAGTTATCGCTTTTTTCCGGGTTTTTGGCTATGTAATTAATCCCCCTCCCCGAAGCCTTGTAATAGCGTAGATTTTTATTTTCTCACATTTTAATTCTCGCAAATATTTGACTGTTTAGATGAATGCTAATAGGATTGTATGATAAGAATGCATGACAAATTAATCCAGTTAGAAAACCCTAATGTGCAAAGACTAAATAAGTGAAAACAGATCACTCGCACATATCACTCTTAGGGTATACCCACACTTCGATTGCCTTTGGTAAACGATCATTAAGCATAGGGTGTCTTAGTGGTTTCCCTCCTGTCTAAAAAAGATCAAATGTCCCGTTCGAATGTTGCCTCGGAAATATTGCCTCGGAAATGTTGCCTCGGAAATGTTTCCTGGAATATGATCTTAAGACTTTAGGGTTATTACTAAGTCATCCTGGCATTGCTTTAGTAATTGTACGTCCCTTTCGAATTGACCCTTACAACTCCAATGACGATGCTACCTATTTCTCAATAGTAGGATAGCACTGTCTAAAGGAAACAAGAATAGAAACGATCCTTTTTCGAGTAGGTAGATGCTAGTAGGTACTTGCTCAAATCAAAACTTTTTCACACTTACACTTTTCAAACAAACTTTCAAAACAAACTTCGTCACACCTTTGAGGACTGATACAAGGGTTATCACAAAGTTAAAACTCTTTTAAAAAAAACAAAGCACATACATAAGCAATTTTGAAAAGATGAACAAGTACCTAAGAGTCCATGGAAAACCATGGATAGAAAGGGTGCTAACACCTTCCCTTTCTATAATCTACCCCCCGTACTCAGAGTATCTCGGAAAAGGATTTTTTTTCTGTACTTTTTTCCTTTCTGATTGGATGAAATAAAAGTCGGTGGCGACTCTTGCTTACCGCGACATTTTGCGAACAAAAAACACAAACCACCATCAAACAGTCGGTTTTGCCACCGTATCAAAAGTATCCTCCGGCTGACGATAAATACAAACAGTTGGAAGATTGCTTAAGTGCAATGGAGATTCAGAAAGTGCCCGGGCTAGACTTTGAAGAGCTGGGTTTGGTGTCTGGGATTGTTATTCCACCAAAGTTCAAGGCACCAGTATTTGCTAAGTACGATGGAGTTTCGTGTCCCAATATGCACCTCAGATCTTATGTGAGGAAGATACAGCCTCACACTGCCGACAAAGATTTGTGGGTCTACTTATTTCAGGATAGTTTATCAGGGACTCAGCTAGATTGGTTCTATCAACTGGAGAGGGACAATGTCCATAATTAGGAAGACCTGGCCGCTACTTTTTATATACAGTATCAGTATAACACAAACCTTACTCCCACCCGTACTCAACTCTAGAGTATGGCTATGGTTTCAAGCGAAGGTTTCAAAGACTACAGTCAGAAATGGAGAGACTTAATAGGAAGAGTCCAGCCTCCCCTGTTTGACAGAGAGCTAGTGGACATGTTTCTGGGTACCCTGTCTGGTCCTTTCTTTAATCATCTAATTGGAAGCTCCTTAGCAGGCTTCACTGAATTAATCTTGACCGGGGAAAGAGTGAAAGCTGGGATTAAGAGTGGGAAGATCCAAAAGGATGCATCCTCCAGTGCCATGAGAAAACCATTTATTGGGAAGAAAGAAGTTGGTGTTGTATACCCTCAAAGGAATCAGGACAGAACTGAACACCGTCCAACAATAACGGCCGTCATGATCCCTAAGCCTGCACCTACTCAACAAAGGAATAACCAGCCTAGAACGGAAAGACCAGTAAGACAATTTACTCGGATAAATATCACGTTGTCTCAAGTCCTGCCACGTCTGTTGAGATCTAATCTGGTAACTTTGAAGGAAGTCCCGAAGAATCCCAACACCGCCTCTCCTCATTACCACCCTAATGCTTGTTGTGCTTACCATTTAAAAAGTCTAGGCCATGATACCAACAGTTGTTTGGCTTTGAAAAACAAGGTGCAAGACCTTCTCGAGGCAAAAGAAATTGAATTTTATGCTCCCGAGATCCCAAATGTTATCACCGCTCCTATGCCCAAGCATGGCCGTGATGTTAACGCTGTTGAAGATGATATGTTTGTTACTGTTGTTGATGAACTTGTTACTCCTCTCCTGAATGTCAAGAGGAACCTATTGAAGGTCGGTTTATTTCCGGGATGTGGCGAAGGCTGTCACCTCTATTTATACCTATCAACTGGTTGTCATTTATTGAAAGCAGGTGTCTAGCGTCTGATGGATAACAAAGAGATTTTGTTTGAAAAGACTCTCGTTCCAACCATTTCTTACAAGGATGTTTCAAAAGTAACCATTTCCGCCAATCCTTCCAGGGTCTCCACCAAAAGACCCGTTAGGATTACATCTGTTCCTAAGGTGACTCCACTAATAATTACTATGTCAGGGCCGATCCCGTACACCTCGGATAAAACTGTCCCCTGGAACTATGGGGGCGACATCTATTATCACGGCGTCAAGCAGGATTGGTTGTCTGATGAAAACTTGATTTTTGAGAAGGCTGACCCCGACATTGGCAACATTGCGGGAACCAGCAAAATAACCCGGAGTGGAAGAGTATTCTCCCCAAAGATTGATCCTCTGAAAACTGCTATCGATCCTGTGATCATTCCTGCTTTTGTTCCTGTTGACACTACTACTACAGTCCATATGGTTACCCCTACTGATATCCCTACCAATGAGTCGACTGAGACTCAGGGAAAGGCATTTTGTTTGAGCCTGTCCGGATGAAGGCGTAATCAGTATCTATCCTAGAAGCCTCCAAAAAGGAGATGGAAGAAATTCTAAAAATTATAAAGAGAAGCGACTACAACGTAGTCGAACAGCTAGGGAAAACTCCGTCAAAGATCTCTATGCTAGTTTTACTATTGTGCTCCGAGGCTCATGCGAAGGCCTTAGTGAAATTTCTTAAAACTGCCCATGTGCCACAGGAAACCTCTGCTGACCAATTCCAAGACTGTGTGTCCAGCTTGACCGCTGATAACGGTTTGGGCTTTTCTGATGTTGATCTTATACCTAGAGGGAGGAAACACAATGAGGCATTGCATGTCTCTGTCGAATGCAGGGGCAAAACTTTGGCCCATGTCCTTGTTGATACTGGTTCATCTTTGAATGTGCTGCCTAAGAAAGCCTTGGATAGACTCGATTGTGAAGGTTTGACCTTAAAACCCAGTAACATAGTGGTGAGGGCCTTCGACAGTTCAAAGAGAATGGTGCATGGGGAGGTGGACATCCCCATAAAATTTGGAACTCAAACCTTTGATTCAACTTTCTACGTGATGGGAATTTTCCCTTCATATTCCTGTTTATTGGGCCGACCTTGGATTCATGACGCTGGTGCCGTCACCTCTACATTACATCAGATGCTGAAATACCCAACCAAGGGAAAAATCATTACTGTTCATGGAGAGGAGGAATATATGGTCATTCACCTGAACTCCTTCAGATATGTAGAAATGGATGGTGAATTCATCGAAACATCGTGTCAGCATTTCGAGGAAGTCCCACAAACAGTGGCAGCAACCAAGACTATTTCCCAAGTCCCAAAGATTACAAGACCTCGGCTAAAGATGTCTTCACTGAAAGATGCCAAGGCAGTAGTCGAAGAAGGTGGGTGTACTATTTGGGGCCAACTTCCGGATATCCCTTACAAATCTGACAAATTTGGTTTGGGTTTCACTTCAGGAGTCCAGAAAGTTGTTCGTCGTGCTCGTGCTAGGGGGCCACCTTTGCGGATCAGCAACCACGAAATCAACACAGTGGAGGATAGTGATGACAATTGTGACCTAGAAGATTGGATTTTCCCGACTATCAACGGAGGACTCAGCAACTAGGAAGCCAAATATTTTGTCCCAATTACTTTTATCCAACAGTAATTGTCTTTAAATTTTTATCGGACTTGTAATAATTAAACATTTGAGACTTTTAAAACCTTGTGTCTTACCCGAGGCACAACGGTCCATTTGTAAGGGTTGTTACTTCATTTTCATATGTCATCAATGAATCATGGACGTTTTTGAATGCAAACTTTGTGCTCTTTGTCTTTCTTTTTCTACATTTTTATTTCTTTCAAAAATAGCTATGCTCTTACACACACTCACAAATCAAAATGCATATCTACATCCACTCAGGATCCCATGGGTAACGATTATGCTATGGCCTATTGTGACTTTGAAAATCTAATCTACCAAGCCAAATACTAAGGTAAGGAAGATTGTGAAGTGCCAGAGGAACTAGCCAGGTTACTGCAACAGGAAGAAAGGACCATACAGCCCCACGAAGAATCAGTGAACACAAATAACTTAGGTACCGAAGAGGACAAGAAAGAAGTCAAGGTAGGTGCCAATCTGGAACCTAGTGTCAAGAAGCATTTAACTCAGTTACTACTTGACTATGTTGAGGTCTTTTCCTGGTCATACGAAGACATTCCAGGACTCGACGGTGATATCGTGGTCCACCGTCTACCGACAAAGGAAGATTGCCCTCTGGTAAAATAGAAAGTTCGTTGCATGCGGTCAAACATGTCAGAGAAGATCAAGACGGAAGTCATGAAACAATTCAATGTTGGATTCTTAGCCGTTACCTCCTATCCACAATGGGCCTCCAATATTGTTCCAGTGCCTAAAAAGGACGGAAAAGTACACATGTGTGTGGACTACAGAGATTTGAATAGGGCAAGCCCTAAGGATGATTTTCCACTTCCCCATATCGATATTCTGGTTGACAATACCGCACAGCATAAGGTGTTCTCATTTATGGATGGTTTCTCAGGCTACAATCAAATCAAAATGGCACCTGAGGACATGGAGAAAATGACCTTCGTCACACAGTGGGGCACTTTCTGTTACAAGGTTATGCCATTCGGGTTGAAGAACGCTGGGGAAACTTATTAGCATGCCATGGTAGCTCTATTTCACGACATGATCCATCACGAAATAGAGGTATATGGGGATGACATGATAGCTAGATCTGAAACTGAATAGGAACATCTTGCCATTTGCAGGAACTGTTTGAAAGGCTAAATAAATACAAGCTAAGGTTGAACCCGAATAAATGCACATTTGGGGTGAGGTCCGGTAAAATCCTAGGCTTCATCGTCAGTGGAAAAGGTATCGAAGTGGACCCTGCCAACGTAAAAGCAATACAAGAAATGCCTGCTCCTCGCACAGAGAAGGAAGTCAGAGGATTCTTAGGAAGGCTAAACTACATTTCCAGATTCATTTCTCACTTAAATGCTACTTGTGAATCAATCTTCAAATTACTGAAGAAAGATCAAGTAGTGAAATGGAATGATGAATGCCAAGGTGCCTTCGACAAGATCAGAGAGTACCTTCAAGAGCCTCCTGTTTTGATTCCTCCAGTCGAGGGAAGACCTTTAATAATGTATCTATTTGTCTTGGAAAATTCAATGGGGTGTGTGTTAGGGAAGCATGACGAGTCTGGCCGAAAAGATCATGATATTTACTACCTGAGCAAAAAGTTTACCGACTGTGGAACAAGATATTCATTGCTCGAGAAAACTTGTTGTGCTCTGGCATGGGCTGCTCGCCGGCTAAGACAATATATGCTGACCCATACTACCTTATTGATATCCAAGATGGATCCAATTAAATACATATTCGAGAAGCCTACCCTCTCTGGGAGAATAGCAAGATGGCAGATGATCCTGAATGAATACGACATTCAGTACACTACCTAAAAAGAAATAAAGGGCAGTGTGCTAGATGATCACCTTGCTCATCAAGCTATGGATGACTATCAGTCCATGAAATTTGAGTTCCCAGATGAAGACATCATGATGGTAAACAATTGTGAAGAACTCAGACCATATGACGGACCTGAACAAGGATCCCGATGGACCTTGGTTTTTGACGGAGCCTTAATGCACTCGGCAATGGCATAGGTGCTGTAATCATATCCCATGAAGGATGTCATACTCCCTTCACTGCAAGACTTTGCTTCAACTGTACCAATAATATGGCAGAATACGAAGCATGTATTTTTGGTCTCAAAGCTGCCATAGATTTGGGAATCAAGTCCTTAAGTGTATTTGGAGATTTAGCCTCAGTCATCAGTCAGATCAAAGGAGAATGGGACACGAAGCACCCCAACCTCATCCCCTGCAAAGAACATGTGTTGACATTAATCCCACATTTCGAGGAAATTACCTTTGAGCATTTTCCACGAGAGGAAAAGCAACTAGCGGACGCGCTAGCCACTATGTCATCCATGTTTAAACTCAAGTGGGGTAACAAGACTCCCCAGTTCACCATTGAGCGGATGGATGAACCATCCTACTGTCACGAGATCGATACTGAAGAAGTAGTGGACCAGCCTTGGTTCCATGAAGTTAAGAGGTATCTCGAGGCCCAAGAGTATCTGGAGGGGACTTTAGTCAATGATAAGAAGTTCTTGAGAAGATTCTCTACTAAGTTCTTCCTCAATAATGACATTCTCTACAAGCGCAACCACGACTCTGGTTTGCTTAGTTGTGTAGACAAGGTTGAGGCAGAAAAGATCATGGATGATCTACATGAAGGCACTTTTGGAACCCACTCTAATGGGCACACGATGGCTAAAAAGATCCTACGGGCAGGGTATTACTGGTCTACCATGGAAGTAGATCGCTATCAGCATTCACGAACCTGTCACAAGTTCCAGATCTATGCTGACAAAATGAATGTGCCTCTAGTTCCTCTAAACATCCTGACTGCTCCCTAGCCATTCACGATGTGGGGCATTGATATGATTTGAGAAATCAAACCTACAGCTTCTAATGGACATTGTTTCATCTTGGTGGCCATTGACTACTTCAAAAAATGGGTTGAGGCAGCTTCTTTCGCTTCTGTTACCAAGAATGTTGTCGCTCGGTTCATCAAAAAGAATCTCATATGTCGGTACGGTATCCCTGAGAGAATCATCACAGACAATGGTACGAATCTCAATAATACTATGATCATCAGCATCATAATTCTTCCCCTTACCGGCCAAAGATGAATAACGCTTTTGAAGCCGTAAATAAAAACATCAACAAGATCATACAAAAAATGACAGTGACCTACAAGGACTGGCATGAGATGCTACCATTCGCTCTCCACAGTTACAGTACCATGACGCGCACATCAACAGGGGAAATTCACTTCTCCTTGGTATACGGCATGGAAGTTGTTCTACCAATTGAAGTCCAAATACCTTCTCTGAGAATCATAAAGGATGCAGGGTTGAATGAAGATGATTGGATCCAAACTCGACTTGACCAGTTAAACCTAATTGATGAGAAGAGGCTTACGGCTGTCTGTCATGGCCAGATGTACCAAAAATGTATGATCAAAGCTTTTAACAAAAAGGTCAGACGTCAGGTATATCAGGTTGGTGACTTGGTAATCAAGCGTATCATATTGCCACAAGGTGATCCCAGGGGAAAATGGACTCTTACATACAAAGGACCATTTGTGATCAAACGCATATTCTCCAGTGGAGCAATGATCCTAACCACTATGGATGGCGACGACCTTCTACATCCTGTAAACGCGGACATAGTCAAAAGATACTACGCATAAGAGACCGTATAGGTTGAAACACCTAGGAAAAACAAGGGCATCCCGGCGAACCAAAAATGTTCGGGCAAAAATTAGGGATAAAATACAAAAAAAAATTGTACACCCGGCAAGCTGAAAACCTGAAAAGGCGGCTTGGGCAAAAAAGGGTATCCCGGTGGACTAAAAACCAGAAAGGGCGGTCCAGACAAAAGTTAGGGAATTAAAGCGTATGACTATGTCCCGTTGGATCACCTTGCAGACAACCATCAGCATCAACTAACAAGCTCAAACGGATCTAATCAATCCAATCAACTTCGGACAAGGCAGCAATTGGATGAGACGCTCAGAGACATGAAGGCTATAGCAAAATGGGAACCCCATAGGATTATTTCACATAGCTATCTTTTCTTTGTATCAATTTTCATTTTTCTATGATGACATTCTCTTACTAGGATGTTCGTCTCATTGTACAAAAATACTTATTCAAGTTAATACAAAGATATCCCTTTGAAAGTGCAAAACTATCTGTTTTTCTTTTAATGTGTTTTGATTGCGAAAACGTCCAATGATTATTTTTGAACATATGCATTTGAACATGATTACTGTTTATAAATGAACAAAAAAGGGAGGAACAGAAAATAGAAAGATAATCACTAATGGCTTTAAGAAATAGGATAATATCTTTAGACTATTCCATAAAATCCCTGCAGATACTTTTTCCAACAAGAGCAGAAAAAGGGACATCCCACTACAGGATCACTAACGTATCTCCAGTATGCAACTTAATGATATCAAGCTCTCTCACATCCCAGACAGAACAAAACTTCCAGTTATCGCTCCTAAGATTCCCCAGTGAAAGTCACCCGATTTCTCAGGATTCCCCAGCAGGATTTCACGAGGTCTACAAGCAATACACGATGTTTCCCTTACACAACATAGTTTATTTCTCTAACAAATGGAAGCTCATCAACACTTCAAGTTAAAAACATGAATACTTGCACTCCTCATTCTTAGCAATGCTCAGGGATTTATTTTCCCTGACTCCAGCAATACTGCAGCATAACAATTAATGTGGCCATACATCATAACATTGACAGCACAAATACATACGACACAATCTCATTTATTTTGAGAACATTATTGCACCATGCATTTCATACATCATAACATTGCACGCAACTAACCTTTCATCTTTTCAAGAAAGATCAATCAACAGAAAATTATCGTCAAATTTTCAATAAGTCAATTACAGATCAATTCCCAAGAAAGGATTGGTCAACCATCTACATAACAGATATTTCTTTCAGACCTCTGTTGGTTCAGTTTAAATCTCTCAACGGTTTATTCTGATTTTTTCCTGCAGACGTCTTCTCTGGTTCAGATAAATCTCTCAATGATTTATTCTGATTCTTCTCCAGATACCTGTCGATTTAGTTTAAATCTCTCAATGGTTTATTCTAATTCTTTCTTACAGATGTCTTCTCTGGTTTAGATAAATCTCTCAATGATTTGTTTTGATTCTTCTTCAGATCCCAGCCGGTTTAGTTTAAATATCTCAACGATTTATTCTGATTCTTTCCTGCAAACGTCTTCTCTGGTTCAAATAAATCTCTCAACGATTTATTCTGATTCTTCTCCAAATCCCTGCTGGTTCAGATAAATCTCTCAACAGTTTATCCTGATTCTTTCCCACAGAGGCTTTCTCTGGTTCAGATCAATCACTCAAACATTTACTCTGATTCTTTTCAGTTAAAGAATATTCAAGATCTCTTTTGGTTCAGTTTAAACCTCTCAAATGGTTTATCCTAATACTTTCCAAAAGAAACATTTCTGGTTCAGATAAATCTCTCAATGATTTATTTTGATTCTTCTCCAGATCCCTATCGGTTCAGCTTAAACCTCTCAACAGTTTATTCTGATTCTTTCCCGCAGACGCTTTCTCTGTTTCAGATAAGTCACTCAAAGATTTACTCTAATTCTTTCCAGTTAAAGAATATTCAAGATCTCTTTTGGTTCAGTTTAAACCCCTCAACGGTTTATCCTGATACTTTCCAAAGGAACACTTCCGGTTCAGTATAAATCTCTCAATGATTTATTCTAATTCTTTCTGCAGACACTTTCTCTGTTTCAGGTAAATTGCTCAGAGACTCACTCTAATTCTTTCCAGTTAAAGAATATTCAAGATCTCTTTTGGTTCAGTTTAAACCCCTCAATGGTTTATCCTGATACTTTCCAAAGGAAAACTTTTGGTTCAGATAAATCTCTCCAATATTTATTCTGATTCTTCCCAGTCAAACAACATACAAGACTTCTTCTGATTCAGATAAGTCGCTCCAAAGATTTATTCTGATTCTTTTTCAGTTGAAATCAAGTTCAGACTTAGTTCGTTCTCTGTCAACAGCGACCCTTGGATGGAATCTACAAGCCCTTCTCCGACAAATCTCCATCATTCCTCCAAATGGCATCTATAAACCCATTCCCATTTCGTCTTCGAGTCCAAATTTCTGGGCACTCTAGTGTCCAATTATCTCCCACCTTCAAGTCACGAACGGCGAATCCGCCAATATAACTCTTCAGGTTTACTCTGTTTCAGGTAAATTGCTCAGAGACTCACTCTAATTCTTTTCAGTTAAAGAATATTCAAGATCTCTTTTGGTTCAGTTTAAAACCCTCAACGGTTTATCCTGATACTTTCCAAAGGAAAACTTTTGGTTCAGATAAATCTCTCTAATATTTATTCTGATTCTTCCCAGTCAAACAACATACAAGACTTCTTCTGATTCAGATAATTCGCTCCAAAGATTTATTCTGATTCTTTTTTAGTTGAAATCAAGTCCAGACTTAGTTCGTTCTCTGTCAACAGCGACCCTTGGATGGAATCTATAAGCCCTTCTCCGACAAATCTACATCATTCCTCCAAATGGCATCTATAAACCCATTCCCATTTCGTCTTCGAGTCCAAATTTTTGGGCACTCTAGTGTCCAATTATCTCCCACCTTCAAGTCACGAACGACGAATCCGCCAATATAACTCTTCAGGTTTAAGAAGATTGAACAGGAGAAGCTGTTGTACCCCAAAATTTTCCCTCTCATTTATCAAGTATTTTCTCACAAAATCTCCTTTGGTTCAAGACTGCACAAGGATTGATCAGCTCAAGACACCTCCTTAAGCACTGATGACTGAAATTAGGGTTTGAGATTGCACAAGGATAATTTAACTTTTAATGCCTCATATGACTTTCATGGATCATTATGAACCCCCAAGATTTCTCATGTCAAGTTTCAGGTTTTGGATCATATTTTTGCTTAGTCAATTGATCAGTTGACCTAAAAATCAACTATATTGGGGAAAAAGTCAACTGTGGCCAATTTATAGTCAAAATTCATAATTTTTTATCCATATCAACATTATAAACTCATATGTATCATTTTATCAAGTTTGTACCATAATTCCTCAAGAAATTGGATCAGATCATCAAAAGGGCAAAATGGTCAAAATTAGGGTTTTGACTAAGAAAGGGCAATCTCTGATTTTTGACCTAGCAAATGGTTAATTGGTTTGAGACATGATATCAAGATTTCAATTGAATCATTTTGACCTAATGTCATGATTCAAAACATTTCTCAAGGTCATTTGGTTGATAGTTGATTTTTCAGTCAACTGATCAAAAGTCTACTGCACACTGAAAAGTCAAACTTTGACTTTTTGGTCAAAATCAAGTGCCAAAGATCACAATTCATCAATACATGTCAAAATATGAAACTTGTTCATCAAGAAATCAAAAATTCAAGATTTCATTTTGAAAAGTCAAAGTTTCCAAACTTAGAAATTTTTCTAAGTGTTGAAAACTTCATGTTTTTTCATAACTTTGAGCCATTTTTTCACCATGCTGCAAGATGATTCAAAAGAAACTTTCAACATGAAAGTTGTAGATCTCCATGATATCTAAAACATTTATTTACACAACTTCTCCTAGAAATTCTTGGAAGTCAAGTTATTAATCCATGAAGTCAGGGTCATGAAACTAAAACACTTAGTGAAATTTTGAGCATTTTTTGTCAGGATTTTTACCTAACTTCTGACCCAAGTTTCAAATAGTTCCATTTGTATTTTGCAAAAGTGATTCAAAAAGGGATTGTAGATCACATTACAAGCTTTCCAAAATGTCCAAGAAATCCTTGAGATCATTTGTGATCAAGGAGAATCGAAGGCCAGAAGTTGGGGTTTCAAGTTGTTTTGCAAGGCAAAATTTGTGATGCAACATGAACCAAATCCATAGCCATGCTGCATAATATCACTTTTCAAGCCTCAAACTTATTTGTAACTCCATAATTAATTGTTTACACAACTAATTGTGCCCTTATCCAAGAGTTTCAAGCATTATCCAAATTAATTTGCCATTTTAGGGAGAAATTGTAAAGCAAGCTTTATGCACAAAGTCAGCTTCTTGAGCTCCTAACTTGTTTTCTCTGATTACACTCCATCCATAAAGTCAGGGGCATGGTGTTTAAAGTTTCTACCAACTCTATGAACAAAGGTACAATGCATGGAAACTTATTTTGTCAAGAAAATCACTTGTTGAGTTTAAACATGGATTTTGAATTCAGGCCAACTTGAGCACTCCAAACCTCTTGCTTATAAATAAAGGCACTATATTCAAGATAACACACTAATTGACAATCCTATAAACTCCCCAAAACTCCCTGAAATCATAATTTGCACACAAACTCCATTTTTGTGTCATTTCTGACTTTGAATTCCAAACTCACATTCCACTCGTGAGTTCTTACTCAAATTCAATCACAAAGCTTCCATACACCATTTAGAACTCATCCCATACCCTGTTACACGACTGTAACACCATTTGCACCATCTTCAATTTTCAAAAACAGAGCTTTGCACTTGGACTTCTCCAGCACAATTCAGCCATCTCCAGTACAAACTAAATATTGCATTAGCGTCCTGGAGGGTCACTGAAGCTATTCTGATCATCACAACACCTTGAGGAGTGCTCAAACTCAGAATACAATTTCCAGTTTTTAGGTAAGTTTCCTTAACTTTGAACTCTCTCTATAAGCATCATTTGGTTTCCATTTGTGAAGATAAAATGTAGACCTCATAGTCCTGAAACTAACCATGTCTGTGATAAGGTGGAAGAACTGACTTGAAGGTTTTGCGTTTGATCGCAAATGTTGCGGTTAGCAAGAGTCACTACCGAATTTTTTTATTCAAAAGGAAAGGTGAAAAAGCACATGAAAGACCTTTGAGATCATTTCTTGAGTTCGGGGGGTAGATTATGAAAAGGGAAGGTATTAGCACCTTTTTCAATCATGGTTTTCCATGGGCTCTTAGTTACTTGCTATATCACTTGCTTTTTGTTTGAAATTGTGTTTGTGTGGTTTTTGAAAGTATTTTGTAAAGAGGCCATTATTTAGGCAATTTTTGTAATGATTCTTATTTGTAAGAATGTATACAAAGACGTTTGATCTTTTGAAAATGTTTTCAAGTTTGTAAGATGTTTGAAAGTGTAAGTGTTTGTTTTGAAAATAGCAAGGATGTTTGTTTGAAATTGAGCAAGTAATTAGGAGCATTCTACCTACTCAAAAGTCTTTCTTGTTCATTTTTATTTTCCTTTAACATTGTTATCTTACCATTGATTTGGTAAATAAACCTATCTTTGGATGTAAATGGGACATGCGTGGATCATCGTATAACCATGATTAGCAATGTTGCAAGGTATCTTAGCATTCTCTTTTTAGGGACTAAGATCATTTGAAAGGCAACTTAGATAGCGTCATCGAGGGACTATGATCTTGTATTTGCTTTGTTTTTGTTAAGATGCCTTACGTGCGTAATATGGCCATTTTGTATAAGGCAACCAAGTGGGATAACCCTAGGGGTGCTTGTGTGCAAATGTATTATTTTCATGCTTGTTTTTGTCTTGAATTAGGGTTTTCTAAGTATTAGTTTTAGTCTTTCCATACAAACCCTAATTACTAGCATTTGTATATAAAAGCGATAAATTGCGGAATTTAAAGTTACTACGCTATTACAACATTTGTGGGAGGGGGTGTACAAATTGAATGGGAATTGCAAGAATGTAAACCTAGTTAGTCTATTACAACCATATTGAATTGGTATCAATTGTACAAAGATTTGAATAAATATAAAGTATAAAATAAATAAATGTACAAAAATGCAAAATGTGAAGTAAATGGATATATGTTTGATTTTTTAGGAAAAGGGATTTTGTCTTAATATAATTAATTAATAAAAATAATTGTTAAGAAAAGATTTTAAATAAAACCCTAATTCTATTAATTGAGTAAAAAAAGAAATTAAGTTTCAAGAAAAGTATTTTTGGTATTTTTTATCTTGAAAATAATATATGGTGTCATAAAATATTTTTGGCCTCTTATATATTAAAATAATATATTTAAATTGGTGTAAAAGAAAATAAGTAAATAACTTAAATTCAATTAAATTTACAAGATAATGGGAAAAAATAAATAAAGTGTAGTTAATAAAAATATTTTTTTGTGAGAAGAATAAAAATAAAAGAAGCCAAAATATAAATCTATCATTTTTTGTATTTTTATGATTTTTTTTAATATTTAGAAAAATATTTTAAGAAAATAAATAACATGAAAATAAAGAAATAAAATAAAATTGGGCCAAGGTGCAAATAGTCTGCAGGGGGTGAGGAATAGAAGAAAAAAACATAGGCCCAAAGCTGGAGCCCAGCGCCTGCCAAAAATGTCAGAAAGAGCAAAAAAATGTAAAAAATACAAAAGGGTACAACTGGGACTCGAACCCAGGTTCCATAGGTTATATGCGTGCACTTCTACCACTGGGGTGGCTATACATCCGTTAACATAGGCAAATCAATAAATATATAAGGCAAAACGCTCCCTGATGACTTCATCTTCAACCTCCAGCCATACCAAATGTAACTTGCTCATTTCTCATCAAAAATAAAAACTGTAAACATGAAACTTGTAGAAAATTTTCTCACGATTTCTTAAATGTAAAGCATTAAAACTATAGATCAAAGATAAGCATGAATTTTAATGGCCCTAATCTGAACCCTAAAACTCTCATAAATTTCAGTTTCAAAATTCTCTAAGCTCAAGCAAAATTAATGGAAACTATGGACATGGTTAGCTTCAGGGAAATGATATCTACATGTTTTGTTCACAAATAAACTATTGATGATGTCTGTATAAAGAGTTCCAAGTTGAGAAAACTTACCTCAAAATTAGAAATCGTGTTTTGATTTGAGCTTGTTTCAAGTGATGGTGATGATCAGGTTAGCTTCCTTAAGGTCCTAGGAAGCTAATGCAATGATTAGCTTGAACAATGGATGGCTGAAATGGTCTGGAGAAGTCAATGTGCAAAGCTGAGTTTTTGAAAATGGAAGATGGTGTTAATGGTGTTAATGGTGTTACAGTTCTAAAATAGGGTGTGGGATTGATTCTATGTGATGTTTAGAAACTTTAGAAACCAAAAGGCCAAGAAACGCACGAGTAGATTATGAATTTCAATTTTTTGGTCAGTTTGTGTGAAAATGGAAGTGTGAAGTGTGATTCTGAGTTCTAGGTTCTTTCAAGGCTTGAGCATTCGTGTATTTGTGTATAATGGTTTGTGTATGTATAAACAAAAGTGTTTGAGTGCATTGGCAAGTCAGAAGTACAAGTTCTTAGATTTTGGCAAGGTTACTTGATTTTGAAGAAAGGAGGGAAACAAGTTTCAAGGAAGAGGTACAAGCATGGGATGGGTGATTGTAAGTGTTTGAAACATTTCTCATGAGTTATAGGACTGGTTTGATCAGAAGAGAACAAGTGCAAGGCTCAAGAACAAGTTTTGTACAAAAAGTTGCTTTATCAAAATGGCAATGTGACCTTTCTTCCAAAAATGGATAAAAAGTATGTCCATGCATTGAATGCTTGAAGTGAGGCCTCTAACAGATGTGTAAACCATTAATTATGGAGTGCCTAACAAGTTTGAGGTCTGAAAAGTAGTGTTTATGCGGCATGGTTTGAATTTGAATTTTGTTCATCACTAAAAGGACTTGTAATTAAAGTGATAAAACCCTAACTTCATCTCTTCGATTCTCCCTACTAAATAATGATATCAAGGAGTTCTTGGACATTTTGGAAAGCTTGTAACGTGATCTAAAACCCGTATTTGAATTGATTTTGAAGGTTCACCTTGGAACTATATGAAAAAGTGTCATGAAGTTAAGTCAAAATCCTGGCCAAATTAGGGCAAAATTTCACTAAGTGTTTAGTTTCATGACCACATGTTCATAAAATTATAACTTGAGATACAAGCACTTTTGGAAGGAGTTGTGTAAATAAAAGTTGTATATTTCATGGAGATATACAACTTTCATGTTGCAACTTTCTCTTGAATCATCTTGCATCATGGTGAAAAAATTGTTCAAAGTTGTGAAAAAATATGAAATTTCCAACACTTAGAAAAATTTCTAAGTTTAGAAATTTTGACTTTTCAAAATGAAATCTTGACTTTTTTATTTCTTGATGAATAAGTTTCATATTTTGACATGTTTTGATGAATTATGATCTTTGGCACTTGAATTTCACTAAAAAGTCAAAGTTTAACTTTTCAGTATACAGTTGACTTTTGATCAGTTGACTGAAAAATTCATCTATCAATCCAATGGACTTGCAATGTTTTGAACCATGTCATTAGGTCAAAATGATGCAATTTTACTCTTGAGATCATGCCTTAAACCAAATGACCATTTGCTAGGTCAAAAATCAGAAATTGTCCATTCCCAATCAAAACCCTAATTTTGACCATTTTCCCCTTTTGGAGATTTGATCATATTTCTTGAGGAATTATGACCCAAACTTGAAAAAATGATACATATGAGTATAAAGTGTTGATGTGGATCAAAAATTATGGAGTTTGACTGTAAATTGGCCATAGTTGACTTTTCCCCAATACAATTGATTTTTAGGTCAACTGATCAATTGACTGATCAAAAATATGATCCAAGCCTTGAAACTTGACATGAGTAATCTTGGGGGTCCATAATGATCCATGAAAATAATATGAGGCATAGAAAGTTCAAAAATCCTTGTGCAAACTCAAACCCTAATTTTGGTCATCAGTGCTTAAGGAGGTGTCTTGAGTTGATCAAACCCTAGTGCAGTCTTGAGTCAAGGAGATCTTGTGAGAAAATTCTTGATGAATGAGAGGCAAAATTTTGGGGTACAACAGTTGCCCATATTCAATCTTATTAAGCCTGAAGAGTTAGATTAGCGATTTTTGCCATTCGTGACTCGAAGGTGGAAGATGATTGGACACTAGAGTGCCCAGAAATTTGCACTTGGTGATGTGATGGTAGAGAGAATGGGCTTAAAGATGCCATTTAGAGAAGTGATAGAAAGTTGTTGGAGATGGGCTTGTAGATGCCATCCAAAAGTGGTTGTTGAATCTGAAAGAGAATCTGAATGAGTATCAGAATGGCGTCCGTGTCTGGAGCGTATCTGAACTGTATCTGAAAGTTGAGATTTTGAATGAGCATCAGAATCGCATCCGTGTCAGGAGTGTATCTATATTGTATCTGAGAAAGAATCTGAATCAGTATCAGAATGGAGCCCGTGTCTGGAGCGTATCTGAACTGTATCTGAAAGCTTAATCTGAATGAGTATCAGAATGGAATCCGTGTCTGGAGCGTATCTGAACTGTATCTGAGAGTTGAACGAGTTTCAGGATGGCATCCGTGTCTAGAGCGTATCTGAACTATAACAAAAATTGAGTATGAATGAGTATCAGGATGGCATCCATTTTTTGGAGTGTATCTGAACTGTATCTGGGAGTTGAATCTGAATGAGTATCAGAATGGCGTCTGTGTTGTACCCCAAAATTTGCCCTCTCATTTATCAATACTTTCTCACAAGACTTCTTGGACTCAAGACAAGATTAAGGTTTGGTCAGCTCAAGACATCTCATCTTGCACTGATAACCTAAAATTAGGGTTTGAGTTTGCACAAGGATTTTTGGACCATCAATGCTTCATGTGACTTTCATACACCATTTTGGACCCCTAAGATTGCTCATGTTAAGTTTCAAGCCTTGAACCACATTTTTTATCAGTCAATTAGACAGTTGACTTAAAAATCAATTGTATTGGGGGAAAAGTCAACCATGGCCAATTTACAGTCAAACTTCATAATTTTTGATCCACATCAATATTTTAGACTCATATGTATCATTTGATCAAGTTTGGATCACAACTCCTCAAGAGATTTAATGAAATCATCAAAAGGGCAAAATGGTCAAAATTAGGGTTTTTGACTGAGAAAGGGCAATTTCTGATTTTTAACCTAGCCAATGACCAATTGAGTTCAATCATGATTTCAAGGGTTCAATGGAATCATCTTGACCTAATTACATGGTTCAAAAGATCTCAAGTTTATTGGATTGACAGATGAAATTTACAGTCAACTGATCAAAAGTCAACTGTACACTGAAAAGTCAAACTTTGACTTTTTTGTCAAAATCAAGTGCCAAGGGTCATAATTCATTAAGATATGTCAAAATGTGAAACTTGTTGACCAAGAAAACCAAATTTGAAAATTAGGGTTTGAATTTGAAATTTTTCATAACTTAGAATTTTTCTAAGTATAAACATTTTCTTATTTTTTCTCAATTTTTCACCACTTATTCACCATGATGAATTTTGATTCAAGAAAAGTTCCCAACATAAAATTTGTAGTCCTCCATGAAATCTACAACTTTTCCTCACAAACTTTTCCCTAAAGATGCTTGGATCTCAAGTTATGAATTTGTGAATATAGGGCCATGAACTAAATAACTTAGTGAATTTTTGCCCTATTTTAGGCAGGTTTTGGACCCAACTTCATGGAAATTTTTCACCTAGTTCCAAGAGGTATCTCAAAATTCATTTCAAATATGGATTATAGAGCACATTGCAAGCTTTCCAAAATGTCCAAGAACTCTCCAAGATCATTTTTGAGCAGGGAGAATCAAAGAAGGGAAGTTGGCATTTTCTCACTTTTGTTCAAGCCATTTTCACATAAAATCAAACCTATGCTGGTTATATCTTGCTTTACAGGTCCTAAGCTTGTTATACACTCCATAATTAAATGCATACTCAGTTGATAAAGCCTTTATCTTTTCTTTTGAAGCTTTACACAAGATGTATTTCTATTTTGGGCAAAAAGGTTAAATTGCAATTTTCATAAAGATGAACTTTTGCAACTTTGTCAACTTGGAGCATTGGACCTGTCCCCTTGATGTATACAAACCACACAGGTCTCAAGCAAGTTGTACAAGCTTATACCAACCCTAAGCAAGCTGGTACGAGCATGTGAAGCATAGGTCTTGTCACTTTGCTTCAAGTACAAGAAAGTTGGCAAAAAGGATAGCATTGGCAGATCTTTTGGGAGGCTGACTTTAAATCATTTCTATACTAATATGCAAAGGAGATGCAACACATTACACGCTTGGCTTGCACCTAAAACACTCTGAAACTAAAAAACACCACAAAACTGCCCAAGCTCACAGTTTTCTGCAAAAGCACAGCCAACTCTCATTTGGCTCGTGCGTTTTGTGTTTAATCAATTCAAACATCTTATTCACTTGATACCTAACTAATCTAAGCCATCACCCTGGTTCTGTAACCTCTGTTTCAGCATTTGCCATTTTCAACTTGGAAGCTTGCAGTTGGACTTGGTCAGGGAGTTCTAGCCATCCTCAGAGCAAGCTAAGAATTGGGATAGCTTCAGGGATGTTCAAGGAAGCTCAAACAATCATCAGGCCTCCATTAAAGTCCATACATTTCCCTACTCGATTCCAGCTAAAGGAGGTATTTTCTTAAACTCTATCTCTTTATATAGGCAACTTCAAGCCACGATTTGTGAAGAAAAAATGTAGCTCTCATCATAACGAAGTTGTACATATCATTACTTTTCATTTATATTACTTGTGCTAAGAGAATTTGAAGTTTGAAATCTCTGAAAAAATTAGGTCACGAATTAGGGATTCAAAAATTCTTTGATCTTTGATAGTTAGATTACATAATTTATATGGTTGGAATCGTGAGCTCAAATGCCACATTTTTCATGTTATGAGTTTTCATTTTTATGCAAGCATGAAGAAGTTACAGGTTTGAACTGAAAATGGCTTGAAGATGAGGAACGAAGGACATGGATGAAGTTCTGGGCTTTTTTTTGCTTTGGCCTTTTTTGTTTTTGCTATTTGCACCCCCCTTGACTTGCTACTGCACCCCCCTGACTTAACTATTTTATATTTTTGTATATTTTTTATATTTTCATATTTAATACTTTTATTTATTGTTCTTAATGATAAAAAATACTAAAAAATGATTTATTTATTTCCACACTTTTATTTTATTTTATTTTTTATTATTTTCTCACATGAAAATAGTTTATTTTGGTAAATAGAATTTATTTTTCTTAAATAACTTGTAAATATAATTAAAAATGCTTAATATTTTTATTATACATTTTATACTCATAAATACTTATTTTCTACACATATTAAATTTTTAATATTTAAACATAATATTATTTATTATTTTTTATATAAAAAATATACAAGTTAATAAATATAGAACATTATTTTCTTTTAATGAAAAACTAGGGTTTAAGCCCCTTCCAAAAATAAATATTATTTTTTTCCTTTTTTTTTTTAGGTTTAAATTAAATATTGTTCATATAAGAACAAGACATAAAATTTTTTTTTCTTTTACATACATATTGCATTGCATTTTAAATATTTGTATTATTTATTTAATTCGCGCATATTCGATTTGGTTGTAATAATATATTTAGTTTTATATTTGTGCAAATCCCCATTCAAACTTGTATTCCCCCCTCCCATAAATTTTTTTTGTAATAGCTTAGTATATTTACAATTACGCAATTTATCGCTTTATATCATGATTAGTAATTAGGGTTTACATGACAAGAACAAAAAACAAAACAAATAGAAAACCCTAAATACAAGACAAATCAAAAGCATGAAAATGATACACTTTTCACACAAGCACCCTTAGGGTTTCTCCCACTTGGTTGCCTAAAATAAAATGGCCATGTTACGCATGCGAAGTATCTTGGCAAAACAAAACAAATATAAGATCATAGTCCCTCGATGACGCTATTCAAAGGTTGCCTAAACAAAATGATCTTGGTGCCTCAAAAATGCTAAGATACTTGGCAACATTGCTATCATGGTTATACGATGACCCACGCCCTTCCCGTTTACATCCAAAGATAGGGTTGCTTACCAAATCAATGGTAAGTCAACAATGTCAAAGGAATAGAAAATGCACAAGAAAGACATTTGAGTAGGTAGATAGCTTCTAAGTTAATTGCTCCTTTTCAAACAATCCTTGCTATTTTCAAAAACAAACACACACACATTTCAAAACATCTTGCAAAACATTGAAAACATTTTCAAAAGACAAAACATCTTTGTATACATTCTTACGAACGAGAATCATTACAAAGATTGCCTAAACGAATGGCCTCTTTTCAAAATACTTTCAAAACCACACCAAACACCATTTCAAACAAAACAAAGCAAGTGATCTAAACAAGTAACTAAGAGCCCATGGAAAACCATGGATGAAAAGGGTGCTAGCACCTTCCCTTTTCATAATCTACCCCCCGAACTCAAGAAAATATCTCAAAGGTCTTTCCTGTACTTTTTTACCTTTCCTTTTGGATAAAAGAAAAGTCGGTGGCGACTCTTGCTAACCGCAACATTTGCGACAAAACGCAAAACCCTCAAGTCAATTCTTCCACCGCATCACAGAACTGGTGACTCTGCTGGGGATAATTTAAAAGTGGGGTTACCTTAGGGTTTATATCACATTTATTTGCTTGCAATTGTTTGACTTGTTTGCTTTACATTATGGTTCTTTGTTTGGGTTTGAATCCTCCACCCGGATTTGGGAAACATTATAGGTAAATAGCAATACGTTGTGGAAATTTTGCGGGGTATACTGACATGGTCTAAACAATAGCTATATTAGTGTGACATATTTGTGGGTACCGGTAGCCTTTGCGTCAATCAAAGAGAATACGGGGCCACTGAATGATGTCATGAAGCACTAATGAACTTCTAGAACCTTTACTTGACCAACTTGGCCTTTTAGGATGAAGTGAGATGACCGGCTTTGGTGCAGTCCGAAGTTGGTAGATACTCGATACTACACTCATTGAGGGTTGGTTTCTTGGGATATTTCGGTCGCCATTAAAGAGGCTTGAGATGAAACAATGACCAAGGAAACAATCCAGTGATATTTAGCTCCTTAGAACCCGGTTACTATTGTTAGGACAAGTTGAGCCAACTAAACTTCAAGAGGGTACTTACCTATGAAACCTCATGCAAGCCTAAACTAAGAACTTGCTTGATTTGTTTGTATATGCATGCTTGTACATAAAAATCATGGACATCATGAACATCATATGTATTCACTAACCATTTCAAGGATTTTGGAGATTCATCTTTGTTCTTATTTTGTAGGTTATGGATTCACTTCGCAGAAAAACTATCCAAATCAACCTTGTAAGAATTCCACCACAACTCAAGGAGTTAGCTTCAAGGATCCCTGAGAACTCTCCATTCACCGAGAGACATGGTCATCTACTCAAATTGATCACTTCCAACACATAGGAGGATATGATGAAGGTTTTCTTCCAATTCTTTGACCCTTTGCACCATTGCTTCACATTTCCTGACTATCAACTTGTGCCCACTTTGGAAGAATTCTCTCAACTTCTGAGGATTCCTATTCTCAATCAACTACCCTTCAACGGTACAGAAAGAGATCCAAAGCCAGAAGAGATTGCTCAAGTCCTGCACTTGCACTCATCTGATGTCACAACTCATTGGGAAACTAGAAGTGGTGTCAAAGGCTTCTTGGCAAAGTTTTTGTTTGAGAAGGCCCAAAGCTGTTGGAATACCCTAGACTTGCAAGCTTTTGAAGAGATTGTAGCTCTTCTAATATATGGGATGGTTTTGTTCCCTAATCCTGACCAACTCATAGATGTAAGCGCTGTCAAAATCTTCATGTCTCGCAACCCTGTGCCTACATTGCTTGTGGATATCCTACACTCTTTTCACACTCGTACAATGAGGAAAAGAGGTGTTCTTATGTGTTGTACTCCTCTCCTGGCAACATGGTTTATTTCTTATCTTCCCCAATCTGTCTTAAAGAATGAGCAATGTTTGAGGTGGTCACAAAGGTTAATGACACTTAAACATTAAGATATTCATTGGTGCTCTCGATCCAAAGAGAATGTTACCATTGTTGACCGTTGTGGAGAATTCCCTAATGTCCCTCTACTTGGTATTAGGGGATGCATCACCTACAACCCGTGCTTAGCTCTAAGACAATTTGGTTATGCCCGAAGGGATGGCCCACATGATATGCTGATTCAAGGCCTAGTATTCGACTACGACAATGACGATCAAGGACTTCGCCAGAGATTCATCCGAGCTTGGAGGATGATAAACAAGGTGGATAGCAAGACTTTGGGACACAAGAATTCCATCCCTCTTGAGCCTTACCTCAAGTGGGTACGAACCCGCGCTCAAAGTATTATGATGCCTTATCCCTCCATTCTCCCAGTGATTATTGAGCCTGTTAAGGAGGGAGAAGTTCCATACATTATCCTACATCCTAACATGCCTACATCACTCGAAGACCTACAAAGGTATTGGATACAACTCAAAGGAGAGCGTGATACTTTCGAAGCCCAATTCTACGCAAGCGAGAAGAATGTTTTGGAACTCACTCAGCTACTTCATGAAGAGCAGACTCTCAATACCTACATTGCACCAAAGAAGATGCACAATGTCTTTTTACCTTAGAATTTTGTATTATTTTGCCCAAGGGGCATTGATGTACTCAAATTCTATCTTATTAATATGACGTGTGTTTCTTTTTTGTTTAAAACAAATTTGAATATTTAAATCCTTGAAATCATTGCATGAATACATTTCATTCATCATAAACATATACAGGTCTTTGCAACAAGTTTCCTCATCTCTCTACTATTTATTTTAGTAAGATGGATCTCAAACAAACGGTCAAAGATATGCAAGCTCAGAATACGCAATTTCAACAGTTACTCATGACCTTAGCCAAGGGGCAAGGGGAGCTGAAGACTCTGCTAGAAAAAGAGAAAAAGAAAAAGAAGCCAGCTGGTGTGGTGATCATGGGCAGAAGGTTTCAGGGACAAGCTAGAAGGACTTTAGATTTTCCAACAACATCTGATGAAGGGGAAAGAAAAGGAAAATAAACGGAAGTACCATCAGATTTTGAAGAAGAAGAAGAAGAGGAAGAGGAGGACTACTCTGAACAACAATACCCTCCGGCTGATGACAAGTACAAACACCTTGAAGAGCGATTAAGTGCTATGGAAATCCAGAGAGTACCGGGGCTAGATTTTGAAGAGTTGGGGCTGGTGTCAGGGATTTTGACCCCACCAAAGTTTAAAGTGCCACTATTTTCCAAGTATGATGGGGTGTCTTGCCCTAAAATGGACCTCTGATCGTATGTCAGGAAGATTCAGCCGCACTCTGCTGACAAAGACTTGTGGGTCCACTTTTTCCAAGACAGTTTATTAGGAACACAACTTGATTGGTTCTACCAGTTGGAAATGGCCGACGTCCATAATTGGGAAGATTTGGCAGTAGCTTTCTATAAACAGTATCAGTACAATGATGATTTGGCGCCTACCCGTACTCAACTTCAGAGTATGGCTATGGTTTCCAATGAGGGCTTTAAAGATTATGCGCAAAAGTGGAGAGATCTAGCCGGAAGGATGAAACCCCCTCTATCTGAAAGGGAGGTAGTGGACATGTTTCTGGGAACTCTATCAGGCCCTTTCTTCAATCATCAGATTGGGAGTTCCTCTGTAGGGTTTACTGAATTGATTTTAACCGTCGAAAGGGTGGAAGCTGGTATAAGAAGTGGGAAGATTCAGAAGGATGTGTCTGCCTCTGCAGTTGTGAAAAAGCCCTTCACTGGAAGGAAGGAAGTATCTGCTGTTTATTCACAAAGGAATCAGGGAAAACCTGAACACCGACCAACGGTGGGGGCCGTTATGATTCCAAAGCCTGCATCAGACCAGCCAAGAAATGACCACCAAAGGGTTGAAAGGCCAGTCCGGAAATTCACCAAGATTAATATGACTCCAGCCCAGGTTCTACCACATCTTCTGAAATTGAATCTGGCGACTTTGAAAGAGGCCCCAAAGAATCCCAATACTGCGTCTCCTCACTACCATCCCAATGCCAGATGCGCGTACCATTTTGAAAGTCCAGGGCACGACACTAACAACTGTTGGGCTCTGAAGAACAAAATTCAAGACCTGATAGACGCGAAGGAAGTTGAGTTTAAAGCGCCTAAGAAACTGAATGGTATTTCCGCTCCAATGCCTAGGCATGGTCACAATGCCAACGTTATTGAAGAAGATTTGTTTGTTGCTACTGTGGATGAACTGTTGACTCCGCTCCCGATTATTAAGTTGAATTTGTTGAAAGCTGGTATATTCCCAGGTTGTGACAAAGACTGCCATGTTTTCCTATCCTCATCATTTGACTGCCCTCTATTGAAAAAAGGCATCCAACGACTGATGGATAACCAAGAAATTCTGTTCGAGAATGCTCCTATTTTACCCATTCCAGTTAAAGAAGTTTCAATTATAACCATCTACGTCAATCCTTCCAGGGTCCCTAAAAGACCTGTTAGGATTACATCTGCTCCAAAGACTACTCCACTTAAGATTACAATGCCCGGGCCGGCCCCATACAAATCAGATAAAACAGTACCATGGAATTATGGTGGAGAAATTTACTACCATGGTATCAAACAGGATGAACTGACTGCCGAAGAAGAGAGCTCCGAAGAGGACAATTCCGACATTAGCATTATTTCCAGAACTAGCAACATTACCCACAGTGGTAGAATCTTCTCTCCAGAGATTTCCCATCCAAAGGCAGTCTTTGGACCCGTGGCCATTCCGAAGATTACCTCTGCACTAGTGATTATACCTTCAAGCGTACTTACCGAAAAAGACAACACAATTCCTATCCCCACTTCCACTGCTGAGAATAATGGAAAAGACATTCAAGAAGAGCCTGTCCGGACGAAGGCTCAATCACTAGATATTCCTGAAACATCCAAGAAGGAAATGGAAGAAAACCCGAGGATAATAAAGAAGAGTGATTATGATGTGGTTGAACAGTTGGGGCAAACCCCTTCCAAGATCTCTATGCTAGCTCTGCTGCTTTGCTCCGAAGCACATGCAAAAGCTCTGGTAAAATTTCTAAAGACAACTCATGTGCCACAAGAGACGTCTGCTAACCAGTTCCAGGACTGTGTGGCCAGTTTGACAGCTGATAATGGCCTGGGTTTCTCTGATGCTGACTTGACACCCAGAGGGAGAAAACACAACGAGGAATTACATGTTGTGATACGGTGGGAGAACTGACTTGGTGTTTTGCGTTTGTGTTTGCAAATGTTGCGGTTTAGCAAGAGTCGCCACCGACTTTTTATTTTATCCTAAGGAAAGGTCAAAAAGCACAGGAAAGACCTTTGAGATGTTTTCGTGGGTTCGGGGGGTAGATTATGAAAAGGGAAGGTGCTAGCACCCTTTTCATCCATGGTTATCCATGGGCTTTTAGTTACTTGTTTTAGATCACTTGCCTTTTCTTTTCAATTGCTTAAAATGGTGTTTTGTGTGTGGTTTCGAAAATGTTTTGAAAAAGATGCCTTGTCTAGGCAACCTTTGTAACAATTCATTTGAATGTTTTACAAAGGTGTTTGTCTTTTTGAAAAGATGTTTCAATGTTTTTGAAAGTTTGTTTTGAAATTGTGTTGAGATGTGTGTTTGAAAAATGGCAAGGATGTTTTGCAAGTTTGATCAAGTAACTAAGAGCTATCTACCCTAATTTTACTCAAAGATCTTTCTCATGTTTTTAACCCTTTTAACAGTGTTGTTTCACCATTGTGTTTGGTGAACAACCTTGCGTTAGGATGTTAAACGGGACAGGCGTGGGTCATCGTATACAATCATTGAAGGCAACTTGTGAGACGCTCTAGCAATTTTATAAGGGACGAGATCGTTTTATCGAAGGCAGCATCGAGGGTCATCGAGGGACTACGATCTTTGTTTATTGAAGGGACATTTGCTAGAGTGTCTCATACTCGAGGGACATGATAGCATTTTCCGAGGCAACAAGCGAGGCTACCCTAGAGGTGCAAGTGTGAATGGTGTTTTATTTACATGCATTTAGTCTTTGATTTTTAGGTTGTCTACTTGTTGGTTTTATCTTGCCAAAAACACCTAATTACTAGCATTTGTACAAAGTAAATAAAATGCAGAAAGATAAAATCCTATGCTATTACAACCATATCGAAAGGCATAAAAATATGAAGGAAAAAATAAGATAAAAGTAAGAAAAATGAGTGTCTTTCGATTGGGGGGAAGCAGCCTTCGATTTGCATTCTGTTGGCCTCCTTCGATTGGGGCTGGAAACAGCAAAGTCACGTCTTTTGATTGGTCCTTGGCAGGGGCGAGGTCCTGTCCTTCGATTGGGAAAAGACAGCAGCAAGTTGTATCCTTCGACTGGGGCCTGGAAGTCAGTGTATGGCGAAGCCTTCTGGTTCTGCCTTGTTGCCTTCTTCGACTGGAGGTTGAAAGCAGTGAGGGAATGCCTTTCGACTGAGCCTGGAAGTCAGTGTATGATTTTCCTTCTGTTTGTATCTTTCGTTCGACCTGGAGAAAGAGGATAGAAGCCAGAAGCTTCATTTCCTATTTCCTGTTTCCTGTTTCTTTCATTTCAAGCATTAAATGGCAACATGGCCTGAGGTCATGCTAATATTTGTCTTGTAAACAGTTTAATAGTTAAAGTAAGTTTAGGTAAATAAAAAGCAAAACGAAAGGGATAGCTATGAAAAATATGTTAAAAGGGTGGAATCGAAAGGAACAGTGGTATGTACATGTTTGAACAAAAAAAGATTATTTACATGTTATGCCATGGAACAAAAAGTTCAAAGGTAAGAATAACTTACCTTGCTTCAGGCCTTGGATGGATGTGGGACCTTGAGTGGAGGCCCAGGGTTCTGGATTTAAAAAGGGGGCCAACAGTTGTGCTTGGAATGATGTATTCGAAGGAAGGAAAGAAACAAGTCTTATGTTTCTTTCCAAACTGGATTCGAAGGATACTGAAGAGTATTTGTTCTTCAGAATCGAAGGAAATGAGTATGTGATTCTGGTTTTTTTTATTTCACAAGTGTTGATGAACTTGAGAGTTTTACTGTGTTTGAGAAAATTTGGGGGATTCGTTCCTCTGATCCCAAAGATCCTCCCTTAGCTTTGCATAAATTCCTCTATTTATAGAGAAAAAGAATGGACAAGTTTTCAACAGCCAGCCTTGCAAAATAATAAAATAATAGGTAACGTGAAAGTACATGTGGGGGGCCTCTTGGCAGTTGGGGTGCAGAAGATGTGACTTAGGCCTCTGACGTTGCTTGTGCTCAGACCAAATTCAGGTTGAAAGCTGCTTTTGTGATAAAGTACTCTCTATGAAAAGAAAGAGTATGTAGCCTTTAACCCAGAATAGTAGTATCTAAAAGACAAAGTTTAAAACCTTTGTACAAGCTTCTGACTATGTAAAGATTTGGACGCAACATAGCCTGGAAAACGAGATTTGGTCTTGAGTCAAATGCAAGAGTGATATCGAAGTACACCTATTTGAAGGAAGCCTTTGCCTCAGTCGAAGCTTGTGGTTGAAACAAGCTAACTCAAAGGAAGCTATTTCCCAATCGAAAGCTCATGCTCGAAGGAAGCATATTGCCCAATTGAAGCCTGGGTCGAAGCAAACATATTTCCCAATCGAAAGTCCGTGTTCGAAGGAAGCAATGTTGCCCAATCGAAGCATGTGGATCGAAACAAACATAAAGGGAGTCATTGCCTTTTAGCGTGAGGGAGGTTCCTGGCTTCTGAGTCGAAGGGTATTCCCAAGTTTCATTCGAAGGAGGCTCCTGCTCAAAATGAAAGATGCACCTAAACTTGCATTCGAAGGAGGCTTAGAGTTCAACATGAAGGACATATCCACGTTGCATTCGAAAGAGGCTTTTGCTAAAAACGAAGGATGTAATCCAAGTTGCATTCGAAGGAGGCTCTTGCTCAACTGAAGTTTTCATCCAGACACACAGAAGGTGAGTGTCCAAATGAAGACTTGCCTTGCAGGGGGTACATGTGACCAGTAGGTCATGGCCTTTGATTGCAAGCATGCAGGCAGCAAAAGACACAAACGAAGCCTGCAACGAGAAGTTACAGGCCCAGTCGAAAGAGGCATACATGAGGAAAAATGTCCAGATTCGAAATAGGCATACATAAGGCAAAATGTCCAGATTCGAAAGAGGCATACATGAGGCAAAATGTCCAGATTCGAAAGAGGCATACATGAGGCAAAAAAGTGCAAATCGAAGGACCCCAAAAGGGAGCTTTTTGCCTTGATAATTGAGAGGGAAAATTTTGGGGTACAACAGTTACCCCTGTTCAATTTTCTTAAACCTGAGGATATATATTGGCTTTCGAGCCTTTCGTGATCCGAAGGTGGAAGATAATTGAACACTAGAGTGCCCAAAAATTTGCACTCGCATGGTGTAGTATCAGCAATGTGATGTCGGGAATGGGCTTACAGATGCCATTTGGAGATTGTTGGTAGGAGGATGGGCTTACAGATGCCATCTGGAGAGGTAATGGATAGTTGTGGAGATGGGCTTAAAGATGCCATCCAGAGGTGAATGCTAGACTGTATCTATAAGCTGGAACTGGATGATTGCCAGCATGGCGTCCGTGTCTGGATCGCCTCTGAACTGTATTGAAAAGTTGGGTTGTTTGAGCTGGTCGAGTAGATAGTTGTCCTGTCTGGTTTCAGGTATTAATCTCTGACCTGAGAAAGAAAGATAGTTTCCTGGCTTGTTACAGGTGTTAATCTTCAATCTCTTCATGTAGATAGTTTTCCTGGATTGTTACAGGTATTAATCTACAATCAGTCGTCCACAGATAGTTTTCCTGGCTTGCTACAGGTATTAATCTGAAACTTGAAAAGGGTGGTCGACGAGATAGTTGTCCTGGCTGGTTTCAGGTATTAATCTCTGACCTGAGAAAGAAAGATAGTTTCCTGGCTTGTTACAGGTGTTAATCTTCAATCTCTTCATGTAGATAGTTTTCCTAGCTTGTTACAGGTATTAATCTACAATCAGTCGTCCACAGATAGTTTTCCTGGCTTGCTACAGGTATTAATCTGAAACTTGAAAAGGTTGGTCGACGAGATAGTTGTCCTGGCTGGTTTCAGGTATTAATCTCTGACCTGAGAAAGAAAGATAGTTTTCCTGGCTTGCTACAGGTATTAATCTTCAATCTCTTCATGTAGATAGTTTTCCTAGCTGGTTTCAGGTATTAATCTACAATCAGTCGTCCACAGATAGTTTTCCTGGCTTGCTACAGGTATTAATCTGGAACTTGAAAAGGTTGGTCGACGAGATAGTTGTCCTGGCTGGTTTCAGGTATTAATCTCTGACCTGAGAAAGAAAGATAGTTTTCCTGGCTTGCTACAGGTATTAATCTTCAATCTCTTTATGTAGATAGTTTTCCTGGCTGGTTTCAGGTATTAATCTACATTCAGTCGTCCACAGATAGTTTTCCTGGCTTGCTACAGGTATTAATCTGGAACTTGAAAAGGTTGGTCGACGAGATAGTTGTCCTGGATGGTTTCAGGTATTAATCTCTGAACTGAGAAAGAAAGATAGTTTTCCTGGCTTGCTACAGGTATTAATCTTCAATCTCTCCATGTAGATAGTTTTCCTGGCTGGTTTAAGGTATTAATCTACAATCAGTCGTCCACAGATAGTTTTCTTGGCTTGCTACAGGTATTAATCTGGACCTTGAAAAGGTTGGTCGACGAGATAGTTGTCCTGGCTGGTTTCAAGTATTAATCTCTGACCTGAGAAAGAAAGATAGTTTTCCTGGCTTGCTACAGGTATTAATCTTCAATCTCTTCATGTAGATAATTTTCATGGCTGGTTTCAGGTATTAATCTACAATCAGTCGTCCACAGATAGTTTTCCTGGCTTGCTACAGGTATTAATATGGAACTTGAAAAGGTTGGTCGACGAGATAGTTGTCCTGGCTGGTTTCAAGTATTAATCTCTTACCTGAGAAAGAAAGATAGTTTTCTTGGCTTGCTACAGGTATTAATCTTCAATCTCTTCATGTAGATAGTTTTCCTGGCTGGTTTCAGGTATTAATCTACAATCAGTCGTCCACAAATAGTTTTCCTGGCTTGCTACAGGTATTAATCTGGAACTTGAAAAGGTTGGTCGACGAGATAGTTGTCCTAGCTGGTTTCAGGTATTAATCTCTGACCTGAGAAAGAAAGATAGTTTTCCTGGCTTGCTACAGGTATTAATCTTCAATCTCTTCATGTAGATAGTTTTCCTGGCTTGTTACAGGTATTAATCTACAACCAGTCGTCCACATATAGTTTTCCTGGCTTGCTACAGGTATTAATCTGGAACTTGAAAAGGTTGGCCGATGAGATAGTTGTCCTGTCTGGTTTCAGGTATTAATCTCTGACCTGAGAAAGAAAGATAGTTTCCTGGCTTGTTACAGGTGTTAATCTTCAATCTCTTCATGTAGATAGTTTTCCTGGCTTGTTACAGGTATTAATCTACAATCAGTCGTCCACAGATAGTTTTCCTGGCTTGCTACAGGTATTAATCTGGAACTTGAAAAGGTTGATGGTAGCCATCTGTTGATTGACCTTTTTCCTGAAAAGGTAAAACGTTAGTTGTATGCAATGTCATGATGTATCAAATGCATAATGTCATGATGTTCTCAAAAGTAAATGAGATTGTGTTGTATGCACTTATCATGTATGTAAATAGGATGTATGAAATGTGAAATGTTAATGAATGTATTTTTGTCTGGGAAAATAAATCCTTGACAAAAGCTGGGGAGTCATTAAATCCTGGACTGCTGTTGAAGAGTATGTGTGTCTTCAAACTTTGCTTAGAATATTTCCAATGGATTCATGTTTTGTTGTTTGAGGAGAACTCCGCTGGGGGAAGTTGAAAACTCTGTGGGGAGTATGTTTATTTCTACTTGGGAAAAGAGTTTAGGAGTCTTAGTCGTTCGTTGCTCTACTGAGGAGTCGAAGTTGAACTGATATCTGGTCGGGTCCAGGTTTCGCAGTAACTTGTTGGGGATTGTAGAGTAGTCTATTGGGGAAGAGGAGTTGTGGTCCTTTGATTTGTAGTAGTCGGAGAGGCAAACTCAAGCTGGGGAATCCTAGTGTTGTTGGGGAAATAAATCTTTTCGTCAGTCCGCTAGAGAGGTGACATCTTCGTTGGGGGAAGTCCTCGAGGATTCTTGAGGATGATTCAGCTGGGAAAAAGGGTCAGAGATTATACTCTTGCTGGGGAATCATCCTATGAGAAGGACTTTGGGGAGACTTGTCACTGCCCCTAGCAGCGAGTGTTTGTGGCACTGCCAAAAAGTTTGATTGTATGTAACCCTTTGCTGAGATTGATGTTCAATGCCCCAAGTGACGGAGATGGAGACTTGCCCCTGGTTACTCTGCACTTCTTCAGAGATTTCTTGAAATCTTGACTGGACTGCCCCAGGTGTGCTGGATAGTGACATGTCAAGTCCCCCTGTTGATAAGAGATTCGTCAAATGGAAGTGTCATCCTTCTTGAATTGATTTTGTTCACTGAGAGAGCTTTTGTTCACTGGATATTCATTGTGTGAATTTCTCCGCTGTTAAACAAATAGCTATATGCAAACAATGATATTCAAGTAATGTAAAGTTTATGTTTGTCTCGAAGTTTTGAAAAATGCATTTTTTAGCAGAAAACTTTTTATAAGACAAATTCAACACAAGATTTAGGGCAAATCCTTACAGAAGTCAGGATACCTTTTGTACCAGTATGCTTTCAAACTAACCCATGCTTCAGTTAGGACTTTTGAAGGGCTGTAACGTGGCTTGGTTCACGGTTTTAAGAATCAAAGGATAAAGGCTCAAAGTATATTTGTACCCACCCGCTCTTCATGATGTTCTTCAATCCTAAACTCAGTTAATTGTGCATTTGAACTCCAAATGAGTCTGGAATGACGTTTTTGGTGATGGTTCACACAAGTTGAATTTGTTGGAAGGCAGTCATTTTTGCAAATTTTTTCATGTTGTTGAGGATTTGTAGCGACCTCGTTCTTTTGATTTATTATCCCTAATTTTTGCCTGACTGTTCCTGTTTTCGAAATCACAGTCAGCGGGATGCCCCAGCTTTCTTAAGCCTCCTTTGTAGGTTTTGGCTCAGTGGGCTTTTCTCTTTTGAGAGATAATGACTGCCTATGAGATAAAGAACCACCACTGTCTTTTGGTTCCAAATGAATGTTTTTGATGTTATTCGTTTGCATTACAAACTGAGAGTTTGCGACTTCAATGCGCATCTTTTTTTAATTAACTGAGAGACTACCCTGCCCCAGGTTTAAATCAAAGGTTTCAATTTGTGTTTAAAACAGAAAACTCCTACTTATTTGGCTCGAAGGGGTTGACTAGGGATTATCTTCCTTATAACTCCAGTGTTTAGGATTTGAAAGAAACGCCTGTACATCATCAGCAAGGTCTGTTCAAAAGCATATTGTATAAGATTATGGCATTGTTTTATCATCCTCCCTCTAAAGGCTTGTAACTTTTAGCAAGAGTTGAATGTCATAAAGAAGGTAAAAAGCATAGTTTAAATGTAATGAAAATGAAAGGATGAATTCAAGACAAACATATGCAATGCATTAATGAAACAGAGTTTGACATTAATAGATAATTGTTTGAATAACAAAAGAAATTACAACTTAAAAATTCAAATGAAACAAAGATGCTCTCAATGATTCATCAAAGGAGCAGTGATTATGCTAGAGTCTCCGGAGGGTTAAACTCGATCTCCTTGGCATCAATCATGTCTTGGACCTTGTTCTTCAGAGCCCAACAGTTGTTTGTGTCATGCCCTGGGCTACCAAAATGATAAGCACATCTTGCATCCGGGTTGTAGTTAGGAGAAGATGTCTTAGGGTTCGGATGAGGAGCCTTTAATGTAATCAGCTATTTCTTCAACATGTGTTGTAACGCTTGAGCTAGTGACATGTTGATCTTAGTATATTGTCTTTTAGGCGCGTCTGGCCTTCGTTGATTTCCCCTTTGCTGTTGTCGGTGTGACGCAGAACCAGAGATCAGGACTGCCCTTACGTGTTGGTCATGGCGACTCTTTTGACTGTACACAACATTAGACTCTTTCTTCCCACTGTAAGGCTTTTTCTGAGCATTAGAAGGTGTAGCTTCTTGAATCTTCCCACTTTTGATGCCAGCTTCGACCCTTTCGCCGGTCAGTATTAGCTCGGTGAACCCGGCTGAAGAGCTTCCGATCAAGTGTTTGAAGAAAGGCCCTGTCAATGTTCCCATGAAGATGTCAATCATCTCCCTGTCAGTTAAAGGGGGTTGCACCCTACCAGTCAGATCTCTCCACTTTTAGGCGTATTTTTTGAAGCTCTCGTTGGAACCCATGGTCATGTTCTGCAATTGCACGCGAGTTGGTGCAAGATCAGCATTGTACTGATACTGTTTGTAAAAAGCAGCAGCTAGATCCTCCCAGGTGTGGATGCGGGAACTCTCCAATTGATAGAACCATTCGAGTTGAGTCCCTACTAGGCTTTCTTGGAAGAAATGGATCCAATGCTTTGGATCAGTTGTGTATGGTTGAATCTTGCGGACATAAGACTTTAGGTGCATCTTAGGGCAAGAGATTCCATCGTATAGGGCAAAGGTAGGGACTTTGAACTTTGGAGGGATGACAAACCCAGGAACTAAACCCATGTCTCCTAAATCCAAGCCAGGTATTTGTTGAATCTCCATAGCACTGAGGCGATCCTCCAACTGTTTGTACTTGTCATCAGCGGGAGGATATTGTTCTTCGGAGTAGTCAGCTTCAACTTCATCAATCTCCAAATTGTGGTCTTCTTCAAGACTATCCCCTATGTTGGATGGAGTTGAAAGATCTAGGGTTTTAGGTCTTCTTCTAAAGTTCAGGATGCCCGCTGCATTCTTGGACTTCTTCTTCTTGTCTTTGAAAAGGAGAGCTTTCAAATCCTCTTGCCCTTTACCCATAGCCAGAAGCATTTGTTGGAATTGAGCGTTTTGAGCTTGGAGATCTTTCACCGTTTGTTCCATATCCATCTTACTGAAATAAACAGCGGGAAGATAAGGAGACCTGTAAGGGAGAAACCTGTCATGATATGATGCATGATATGTGGATGCATGTTTTCAAGGACCTCGCGGGGTAAACACAAGAAAAATGTTAGAGGTTGAACTTTGATCAACATCTTTGATTGGAGAACTTCGTATCGGTGGATGTCTTTCCACGAGAATCAAGCTCACCATGTCGAGTGGGTCATAGCCCCTGATTCAAGTTGTTTCACTTGATCTTTGACGGCGTTTGTTTAGAGGAAAATGAAAACTCTCGCCCTTTGGTAGATGTCTGGTTCAACGTGACCCTGCATCAAAAGACCCTCGAGATCCTTGAAATGGTTATTGAGAATGCCATGGTATGATGTTATGATGTTATGTACATGTATGCAGAAGTAGGCAAGTGTATATACAGACAGTCATATTCACACAAAGCAGACAAGTCCTTAGGTTTAGGCTTGCATGGGGTTTGTAGGTAAGTACCCTCTTGAAGTTCGTTGGCTCAATCTGTCCTAAAATATAAACCGGGTTCTAAGGAGCTCAATATCACTGGATTATTTTCTGTGTTCATTATTTTGGTTTAGCCACTTAACTGGCGACCAAAATATTCCAAGAAAACAATCCTCAATGAGTGTAGTATCGAGTATCTACCAACTTCGGACTACACCAAAGTCGGTCATCTCACTACCCCTAAAAAAGTCCAAGATGGTCAAGTAAGGTTCTAAGAGTTTGTTAGTGCTTCATGACATCACTCAGCGGCCCCGTATTCTCCTTGACTACTCAAGGGCTACCGGTACCCACAAATATGTCACACTAACATAGCTACTACTTCAACCATGTCGGTATACCCCACACAGTTCCCTCACAGTTTATTGCAATTTACCTAAAAAGGTGCCCCCAAATCCGGGTGTAGGATTTACAACAAACCCAAACAAGGAACCCAAGAAGTAAAGCAATCAAAGCAATTAAAGTGAGCATGTAAAAGTGATCTAAAACCCTAAGGTAACCCCACTTTTAGAAATGTCCCCAGCAGAGTCGCCAGTTCTGTGATACGGTGGGAGAACTGACTTGGTGTTTTGCGTTTGTGTTCGCAAATGTTGCGGTTTAGCAAGAGTCGCCACCGACTTTTTATTTTATCCTAAGGAAAGGTCAAAAAGCACAGGAAAGACCTTTGATATGTTTTCGTGGGTTCGGGGGGTAGATTATGAAAAGGGAATGTGCTAGCACCCTTTTCATCCATGGTTATCCATGGGCTCTTAGTTACTTGTTTTAGATCACTTGCCTTTGCTTTTCAATTTCTTAAAATGGTGTTTTGTGTGTGGTTTTGAAAATGTTTTGAAAAATATGCCTTGTCTAGGCAACCTTTGTAACAATTCGTTTGAATGTTTTACAAAGGTGTTTGTCTTTTTGAAAAGATGTTTCAATGTTTTTGAAAGTTTGTTTTGAAATTGTGTTGAGATGTGTGTTTGAAAAATGGCAAGGATGTTTTGCAAGTTTGATCAAGTAACTAAGAGCTATCTACCCTAATTTTACTCAAAGATCTTTCTCATGTTTTTAACCCTTTTAACAGTGTTGTTTCACCATTGTGTTTGGTGAACAACCTTGCGTTAGGATGTTAAACGGGACAGGCGCGGGTCATCGTATACAATCATTGAAGGCAACTTGTGAGACGCTCTAGCAATTTTATAAGGGACGAGATCGTTTTATCGAAGGCAGCATCGAGGGTCATCGAGGGACTACGATCTTTGTTTATTGAAGGGACATTTTCTAGAGTGTCTAATACTCGAGGGACATGATTGCATTTTCCGAGGCAACAAGCGAGGCTACCCTAGAGGTGCAAGTGTGAATGGTGTTTTATTTACATGCATTTAGTCTTTGATTTTTAGGTTGTCTACTTGTTGGTTTTATCTTGCCATACACACCTAATTACTAGCATTTGTACAAAGTAAATAAAATGCAGAAAGATAAAATCCTATGCTATTACAACCATATCGAAAGGCATAAAAAATATGAAGGAAAAAATAAGATAAAAGTAAGAAAAATGAGTGTCTTTCGATTGGGGGGAAGCAGCCTTCGATTTGCATTCTGTTGGCCTCCTTCGGTTGGGGCTGGCAACAGCAAATTCACGTCTTTTGATTGGTCCTTGGTAGGGGCGAGGTCCTGTCCTTCGATTGGGCAAAGGTAGAAGCAAGTTGTATCCTTCGACTGGGGCCTGGAAGTCAGTGTATGGCGAAGCCTTCTGGTTCTGCCTTGTTGCCTTCTTCGACTGGAGGTTGAAAGCAGTGAGGGAATGCCTTTCGACTGAGCCTGGAAGTCAGTGTATGGATTTCCTTCTATTTGTATCTTTCATTCGACCTGGAGAAAGAGGATAGAAGCCAGAAGCTTCGTTTCCTATTTCCTATTTCCTGTTTCTTTCATTTCAAGCATTAAATGGCAACATGGCCTGAGGCCATGCTAATATTTGTCTTGTAAACAGTTTAATAGTTAAAGCAAGTTTAGGTAAACAAAAAGCAAAACGAAAGGGATAGCTATGAAAAATATGTTAAAAGGGTGGAATCGAAAGGAACAGTGGTATGTACATGTTTGAACAAAAAAAGATTATTTACATGTTATGCCATGGAAAGAAAAGTTCAAAGGTAAGAATAACTTACCTTGCTTCAGGCCTTGAATGGATGTGGGACCTTGAGTGGAGGCCCAGGGTTCTGGATTTGAAAGAGGGGGCCAACAGTTGTGCTTGGAATGCTGGATTCGAAGGAAGGAAAGAAACAAGTCTTATGTTTCTTTCCAAACTGGATTCGAAGGATACTGAAGAGTATTTGTTCTTCAGAATCGAAGGAAGTGAGTATGTAATTCTGTTTTTTCTTTATTTCTCAAGTGTTGATGAACTTGAGAGTTTTACTGTGTTTGAGAAAATTTGGGGGATTCATTCCTCTGATCCCAAAGATCCTCCCTTAGTTTTGCATAAATTCCTCTATTTATAGAGAAAAAGAATGGACAAGTTTTCAACAGCCAGCCTTGCAAAATAATAAAATAATAGGTAACGTGAAAGTACATGTGGGGGGCCTCTTGGCAGTTGGGGTGCAGAAGATGTGACTTAGGTCTCTGACATTGCTTGTGCTCAGACCAAATTCAGGTTGAAAGTTGCTTTTGTGATAAAGTACTCTCTATGAAAAGAAAGAGTATGTAGCCTTTAACCCAGAATAGTAGTATCTAAAAGACAAAGTTTAAAACCTTTGTACAAGCTTCTGACTATGTAAAGATTTGGACGCAACATAGCCTGGCAAACGAGATTTAGTCTTGAGTCAAATGCAAGAGTGAGATTGAAGCACACCTGTTTGAAGGAAGCCTTTGCCTCAGTCGAAGCTTGTGGTCGAAACAAGCTAACTCAAAGGAAGCTATTGCCCAATCGAAAGCTCATGCTCGAAGGAAGCATATTGCCGAATTGAAGCCTGGGTCGAAGCAAACATATTTCCCAATCGAAAGTCCGTGTTCGAAGGAAGAAATGTTGCCCAATCGAAGCATGTGGATCGAAACAAACATAAAGGGAGTCATTGCCTTTTAGCATGAGGGAGGTTCCTGGCTTCTGAGTCGAAGGGTATTCCCAAGTTGCATTCGAAGGAGGCTCCTGCTCAAAACGAAAGATGTACCTAAACTTGCATTCGAAGGAGGCTTAGAGTCCAACATGAAGGACATATCCAAGTTGCATTCGAAAGAGCCTTTTGCTAAAAACAAAGGATGTAATCCAAGTTGCATTCGAAGGAGGCTCTTGCTCAACTGAAGTTTTCATCCAAACACACAGAAGGTGAGTGCCCAAACAAAGACTTGCCTTGCAGGGGGTACATGTGACCAGTAGGTCATGGCCTTTGATTGCAAGCATGCAGGCAGCAAAAGACACAAACGAAGCCTGCAACGAGAAGTTACAGGCCCAGTCGAAAGAGGCATACATGAGGCAAAATGTCTAGATTCGAAAGAGGCATACATGAGGCAAATTGTCCAGATTCGAAAGAGGCATACATGAGGCAAAATGTCCAGATTCAAAAGAGGCACACATGAGGCAAAAAAGTGCAAATCGAAGGACCCCAAAAGGGAGCTTTTTGCCTTGATAATTGAGAGGGCAAATTTTGGGGTATAACACATGTCTCAGTGGAGTGTAGAGGAACAACCCTAGCACATGTCTTGGTGGACACGGGATCATCTTTGAACGTCTTACCGAAGAAATCCCTTGATAGATTAGATTACAAGGGGCTGACTTTAAAACCCAGTAATATAGTGGTGAGAGCTTTTCATGGTTCGAAGAGGATGGTCCACGGGGAGGTGGACATCCCAATAAAGGTGGGAACTCAGATTTTAAACTCAACCTTCTATGTGATGGACATCCGTCCTTCTTATTCTTGTCTGTTAGGACACCCCTGGATCCACAATGCCGGTGATGTCACCTCCACATTGCATCAGATGCTGAAGTACCCCGTCCAAGGAAAGATCATAACTGTCCATGGGGAGGAAGAGTATATGATTAGTCATCTAAATTCTTTCCGATATATGGAGTTAGATGGAGAGTTCATTAAAACCCCTTTCCAACATTTTGAAGAAGTCTCTCCAGAAGTAGCGGCGACCAAGGCGGTATCCTTGATTCCTAAGATCACAAGACCTCCACTTCGGATGTCATCTCTAAAGGATGCAAAGGAAGTAGTGGAAGAGGGTGGATGCACCATCTGGGGGCAGCTTCCAGACATTCCGTACAAATCAGACAAGTTTGGCTTGGGGTTTACTTCAACTGCTCAGAAGGCTGTGCGTCGTGCCCGTGCTGGGGGGCCACCTGTTTAGATTAGCAATCAAAGCGTCAATGCAGTAGAAGACAATGAAGAGGATGGCAGCTTGGAAGATTGGATATTTCCTACTGTCAGCGGAGGACTCCGCAACTGGGAAGCCAGAGACTTCGTCCCAATAACTTTCATCTCTCAGTAATTTATCTTTTACATTTCTGTTGGACTTGTAATATTCACGAACAATTCGCGCTTTAAAAACCTTATGTCCTACCCGAGGCACAATGGTCCATTTGTAAGGGTTTAATTTCATCTTCATATGACATTCAATGAATCATGGACGCTTTTTCATATATAAACCTTTTGTACTCATTGTCTTTCTTTTACATTTTATTATTTTAAGATGGCTATACCCTTACACACACCCACACTCACAAATGCAGGTACCCTTCCATTCCGGATCCCATGGGTAACGATACTGCTATAGCCTTTAGTGACTCTGAAGATCTGATCTACCAAGCCGAATACGAAGGTGAGGAAGATTGTGAGGTGCCAGGGGAATTGGCCAGACTACTACAGCAAGAGGAAAGAGCTATTCAGCCTCATGAGGAGCTGTTGGATACAATCAACTTGGGTACCGAGGAAGATAAAAAGGAAATCAAAGTGGGTTCCAATCTAGAGCCGAGTGTCAAGAAGCGCCTAATTCAGTTGTTGCATGATTATGTTGAGATCTTTGCCTAGTCATACAAGGACATGTCGGGACTCAATACAGACATTGTGGTACATCGTCTACCCACAAGAGAAGACTGTCCACCAGTGAAACAAAAAGTCCGTCGCATGAGACCTGACATGTCAGAGAAGATCAAAGCAGAAGTTATGAAACAGTTCAATGCTGGATTTATGGTTGTTACTTCTTATCCTCAATGGGTGGCCAACATTGTTCCCGTACCTAAAAAGGACGGCAAAGTGAGAATGTGCGTGGATTATAGATATTTAAACAGGGTCATCCCTAAAGATGATTTTCCACTTTCACACATCGACATCCTGGTTGACAATACAGCCCGACACAAAGTATTTTCTTTCATGGACGGATTCTCGGGCTATAACCAGATTAAAATGGCACCTGAAGACATGGAGAAAACTACATTTGTCACACAGTGGGGTACGTTCCGCTACAAAGTGATGCCATTCGGACTGAAGAATGTCGGGGCAACCTATCAACACGCCATGGTATCTTTGTTTCATGATATGATACATCATGAGATAGAGGTCTATGTATATGACATGATAGCCCGATCACAAACTGAAGAAGAACACCTTGATCACTTGCAAAAGCTGTTTGTCAGATTGAAGGAGTACAAACTAAGGTTGAATCCAAACAAGTGCACATTCGGAGTCCGGTCCGGTAAACTCTTAGGTTTCATTGTCAGCAACAAAGGCATCGAGGTTGATCCTGCCAAGGTTAAAGCGATATAAGAAATGCCTGCTCCTCGTACTGAGAAGGAAGTCAGGGGATTCTTGGGACGCCTGAACTATATTGCGAGATTCATTTCTCACCTAACATCTACTTATGAGTCAATCTTCAAACTGTTGAAGAAAGATCAAGTAGTCAGATGGAATGATGAATGTCAGATTGCTTTCGATAAAATCAAAGAGTATTTACAAGAGCCTTCTGTCTTGATGCCACCAGTCGAGGGAAGACCACTGATCATGTATCTGACCGTTTTAGAGAACTCAATGGGGTGTGTATTGGGGCAGCATGACGAGTTTGGCCGAAAAGAGCACGCTATTTACTACATGAGCAAAAAGTTTACCGACTGTGAAACCAGATATTCACTGCTCGAGAAAACTTGCTGCACTCTGGTATGGGCTGCTCGCCGGCTAAGACAGTATATGTTGACTCATACCACTTTGCTGATATCTAAGATGGATCTGATAAAGTACATCTTTGAGAAGCCTACTCTGTATGAGAGGATAGCTAGATGGAAGATGATCCTAACAGAATATGACATACAGTACACAACCCAAAAAACTATAAAGGGCAGTGTGCTAGTTGATCATCTTGCTCATCAGGCTGTAGAGGATTATCAGTCCATGAAGTTTGAATTCTTGAATGAAGACATCATGACATTAGACAACTTTGAAGAAGTCAGACCATATGACGGACCTGAACAAGGATCCCGATGGACCCTGTTCTTTGATGGGGCATCCAATGCACTTGGTAATGGTATTGGCGATGTACTCATATCTCCGGAAGGGTGTCATACTCCCTTTACTTCCAGACTTTGCTTCAACTGTATGAACAACATGGCAGAATATGAAGCATGCATCTTTGGTCTCAAGGCTGCCACAGATTTGGGAATCAAATCTTTAGATGTGTTTGGAGATTCAGCTTTGGTCGTCAGTCAGATCAAAGGAGAATAGGATACTAAACATCCAAACCATATCCCTTACAAAGAACATGTTTTGACATTACTACCACATTTTGAGCAGATTACCTTCGAGCATTTCCCACGAGAAGAAAATCAGCTAGCAGATGCTCTAGCCACAATGTCATCTATGTTTAAACTTAATTGGGATAACGAGGCTCCCCAGATCACCATTGAACGAATGGACGGACCAGCACAATGTCACGAGATTAATACTGAAGAAGTAGTGGACCAGCCTTGGTTTCATGAAGTCAAGAGGTTTCTCGAGGCTCAAGAATATCCAGAAAGAGCTTCAATCAATGATAAAAAGTTCTTAAGGAGATTCTCTGCTAAATTTTTCCCGAGTAATGGTATCCTGTACAAGCGTAATCATGACTCCATTTTGCTCCGGTGTGTGGATAAGATTGAGGATGAGAATATCATGGCTGAGCTACATAAAGGTAATTTTGGCACCCACTCCAGTGGGCATACGATGGCAAAGAAAATCCTACGGGCAGGCTATTATTGGTCTACCACGGAAGAAGACTGCTATCAACACTCCCGAACATGTCATAAGTGTCAAATTTATGCAGACAAGGTGCACGTGCCTCCGGTTCCTCTAAATGTCTTAATAGCTCCTTGGCCCTTCGCTATGTGGGGAATCGATATGATTGGGGAGATCAAGCCTACAGCCTCCAATGGACACCGTTTCATTCTAGTGGTCATTGACTATTTCACCAAGTGGGTCAAAGCAACTTCCTTCGCATCCGTTACTAAGAATGTTGTTTCCTGCTTCATCAAGAAGAATCTTATTTGCCGGTACGGTATCCCAGAAAGGATCATCACTGATAACGGTATGAACCTTAACAATACTATGATCACCGCCTTGTGCGAGCAGTTCAAGATTCAATATCACAATTCATCCCCCTATTGGCCAAAGATGAATGGTGCAGTCGAAGCTGCTAATAAAAACATTAAAAAGATCATAAAGAAGATGACGATCACCTACAAGGACTAGCATGAAATGTTACCGTTTGCTCTCCACGGGTACCGTACCACGGCTCTCACATCAACTGGGGTAACACCCTATTCTTTGGTTTATGGCATGGAGGTTGTCTTTCCTATCGAGGTTCAAATCCCCTCTTTAAGAATTATGAAAGATGCAGGTTTGAGTGAAGACTATTGGATCCAGACCCGACTTTATCAATTGAACTTAATTGATGAAAAAAGACTTATTGATGTTTGCCATGGTCAGATGTATCAAAAGCGGATGATCAAGGCCTTCAACAAGAAAGTCAGACGCCAAGTATATCAAGTTGGAGATCTAGTGATCAAGCGCATCATCTTGCCACAAAGTGATCCCAGGGGAAAATGGACTCCTACCTATGAAGGACCATTTGTAATCAAGAACATCTTTTCAGGTGGGGCAATGATCTTAACCACCATGGACGGCGACGACCTTCTACACCCTGCGAACGCGGACATAGTCAAAAGATATTATGCATAAGAGACCCGCTAGGTTGACACACCTAGGCAAAACAAGGGCATCCCGGCGAACCAAAAAAGGTTCGGGCAAAAATTAGGGATAAAATAAAAAAATCCGTACACCCGGCGAGTTAAAAACCCGAAAGGGTGACTTGGGGAAAAAAGGGTTTCCCGGTGGACTGAAAACCTGAAAGGGCGGTCCAGGAAAAAGTTAGGGAATTAAAGCGTATGACTATGTCTCTTCGGATCATTTTAAGGACAATCTCTTCACTAACAAACCCGGAGCTTCTGATCAATTCAATCATCTTCGGACGAAGCAACAAATGGACAAGATACTCGGAGATACGAAGGCTATAGCAGAATGGGAACCCCATGGGATTATCACATATAGCTATCTTTCTTTGTACAAATTTTTCTTACTTTTATGACACCATCCTCTTACTAGGATGTTTGTCTCCTTTGTACAAAATACTTATTCAAAGTAAATACAAAGATATCTCTTTCAAAGTACAGAAAACTATTTGCCTTTTTCTTTACACTTGTGTTTTTATTTGCAAAAAAGTCCAATGATTCATTAATGAACATATGCATTTGAACATAATTACTGTTTACAAATAAACAAAATGGAAAAGAACAATTACTGACAGGTTGAAAGAATAGGAAAACGTCTTTAGGCTATTCCATGAGCAATCCCAATAGTACATCATTAAGATCCCCAGCGGAGCTGAAGTTTCAAACTATTAATCCCCAGTGGAGACCATTCAGTTTCTCCAAATCCCCCAGCAAGTTGTCTTAAAGCCTGAAAATCAACCAGATAACGGCTAACTTTTGTATTTCCTTAACCTAAGATAATTCCCCAGTAGAGTGGCAGACGACCGAAAACTCCTGAACTTTTTCCAAACAGGAATAAGCTTTTTCCCCATAGAGTTTTCTTTGCTCCTAAACAGAACGAGGATTCCTAGGATAATTCCCCAGTAGAAGTCATCAGAATTCTCTGGATTCCCCAAGCAGATTACTCAAGCAGTATATGGCATTGCTCGCAACAAAATTTTTGTCAATACTCCAACTCTAAGACATGAAGAATCCACATATCCTCAGCAGCAGTCAAGGATTTATTTTCTTCAGTAATACAGCGAATCAGCTTACATGCGCATACATTACATCCACATATCATAAACATTGATAAAACACATATATTGCATTATACATTGCATGCAACATAACTTTGTGTTTCAACTAACATTTTACCCTTTTCAGGATAAGATTAACAGCTACCGTTTAACAATATGCAATCATGATACAATTCAGATACACTCCAGACACGGAAGTTATTCTGTTACTCATTCAGATTCAGCTTTCAGATACAGTACAGATACGCTCCAGACACGGACGCTATTCTATTACTCATTCAGATTCAGCTTTCAGATACAGTACCGATACGCTCCAGACACGGAAGTCATTTTGTTACTCATTCAGATTTAAGCTCAGATACAGTTTAGATACGCTCCAGACACGAAAGCCATTCTATTACTCATTCAATTTTCAAATTCATGATACAATTCAGATACACTCCAGACACAGATGCCATCCTGATACTCATTCAAATTTCAAGTTCAGATACGCTTCGAACGCGGATGCTATTCTGTTGCTCATACAGGTTCAGTCTCCAGATATAGTTCAGATACGTTTCAGATACGGACACCATTCTGATACTTATTCTTTTGACTTACAACTTACAATTCAGCAAACACTCTTGGATGGCATCTACAAGCCCATCTCCAACAAGATTCTATCACTTCTCCAAATGGCATATTTAAGCCTATTCCCTCAACTACACTTTGACGAGTGCAAATTTATGGGCACTCTAGTGTCCAATCATCTCTTACCTTCGAGTCACGAATGACAAAACTCGCCAATCTAACTCTTTAGGTTCAAGAAGATTGAACAGGGGCAGATGTTGTACCCCAAAATTTGCCCTCTCATTTATCAAGACTTTCTCACAAGACTTCTTGGACTCAAGACAAGATTAGGGTTTGGTCAGCTCAAGACATCTCATCTTGCACTGATAACCTAAAATTAGGGTTTGAGTTTTCACAAGGATTTTTGGACCATCAATGCTTCATGTGACTTTCATACACCATTTTGGACCCCTAAGATTTCTCATGTTAAGTTTCAAGCCTTGAACCACATTTTTTATCAGTCAATTGGACAGTTGACCTAAAAATTAGTTGTATTGGGGAAAAAGTCAATCATGGCCAATTTACAGTCAAACTTCATAATTTTTTATCCACATCAACATTTTAGACTCATATGTACCATTTGATCAAGTTTGGATCACAACTCCTCAAGAGATTTGATCAAATCATCAAAAGGGCAAAATGGTCAAAATTAGGGTTTTTGACTGAGAAAGGGCAATTTTTGATTGAGAAAGGGCAATTTTTGATTTTTAACTTAGACAATGACCAATTGAGTTCAAGCATGATTTCAAGGGTTCAATGGCATCATCTTAACCTAATTACATGGTTCAAAATATCTCAAGTTCATTGGATTGACAGATGAAATTTGTAGTCAACTGATCAAAAGTCAATTGTACACTGAAAAGTCAAACTTTGACTTTTTGGTCAAAATCAAGTTCCAAGAGTCATAATTCATCAAGATATGTCAAAATGTGAAACTTGTTGACCAAGAAAACCAAATTTTAAAATTAGGGTTTGAATTTGAAAATTTTCATAACTTAGAATTTTTCAAAGTATAAAAATTTTCTTATTTTTTCTCAACTTTTCACCACTTTTTTACCATGATGCTTTTTGATTCAAGAAAAGTTCCCAACATGAAAGTTGTAGTCCTCCATGAAATATACAACTCTTCTTCACAAACTTTTCCCTAAAGATGTTTGGATCTTAAGTTATGAATTTGTGAATATAGGGCCATGAACTAAATAACTTAGTGAATTTTTGCCCTAATTTAGGCAGGTTTTGGACCCAACTTCATTGAAATTTTTCACCTAGTTCCAAGAGGTATCTCAAAATTCATTTCAAATATGGATTATAGAGAACATTTTAATATTTCCAAAATGTCCAAGAACTCTCCAAGATTATTTTTGATTAGGGAGAATCGAAGAAGGGAAGTTGGCATTTTCTCACTTTTGTTCAAGCCATTTTCACATAGAATCAAGTTGCAAATCAAAGCTATGCTGGTTATATCTTGCTTTACAGGTCCTAAGCTTGTTATACACTCCATAATTAAATGCATACTTAGTTTACAAAGCCTTTATCTTTGCTTTTGAAGCTTTACACAAGATGTATTTCTATTTTGGGCAAAAAGGTTACATTACCATTTTCATAAAGATGAACTTTTGCAACTTTGTCAACTTGGAGCATTGGACCTGTCCCCTTGATGTATACAAACCACACAGGTCTCAAGCAAGTTGTACAAGCTCATACCAACCCTAAGCAAGCTGGTACAAGCATGTGAAGCATGGGTCTTGTCACTTTGCTTCAAGTACAAGAAAGTTGGCAAAAAGGCTAGCATTGGCAGATCTGTTGGGAGGCTGACTTTAGATCATTTCTATACTAATATGCAAAGGAGATGCAACACATTACACGCTTGGCTTGCACCTAAAACACTCTAAAACTTAAAAACACCACAAAACTGCGCAAGCTCACAGTTTTCTGCAAAAGCACAGCCAACTCTCATTTGGCTCGTGCGTTTTGTGTTTAATCAATTCAAACATCTTATTCACTTGATACCTAGCCAATCCAAGCCATCACCCTGGTTCTGTAACCTCTATTTCAGAATCTTCCATTTTCAACTTGGAAGCTTGTAGTTGGACTTGGTCAAGGAGTTCCAGCCATCCTTAGAGCAAGTTAAGCATTGGGATAGCTTCAGGGAAGTTCAAGGAAACTCAAACAATCATCAGGCCTCCATTAAAGTCCCTACATTGCCCTACTCGATTCCATATGAAGGAGGTATTTTCTTAAACTCTATCTCTTTATATAGGCAACTTCAAGCCACGATTTGTGAAGAAAAATGTAGCTCTCATCATAATGAAGCTGTACATATCATTAATTTTCATTTATATTACTTGTGCTAAGAGAATTTGAAGTTTGAAATCGCTGAAAAAATCAGGTCACGAATTAGAGATTCAAAAATTCTCTTTGATATTTGATAGTTAGATTACATAATTTATATGGTTGGAATCGTGAGCTCAAATGCCACATTTTTCATGTTATGAGTTTTCATTTTTATGCAAGCATGAAGAAGTTACAGGTTTGAACTGAAAATGGCTTGAAGATGAGGAACGAAGGACATGGATGAAGTTCTGGACTTTTTTGTTGCTTTGGCCTTTTTTGTTTTTGCTATTTGCACCCCCTGACTTGATACTGCACCCCCCTGACTTAACTATTTTATATTTTTTGTATATTTTTTATATTTTCATATTTAATAATTTTATTTATTGTTCTTAATGATAAAAAAATACTAAAAAATGATTTATTTATTTTCACACTTTTATTTTATTTTTTTTATTATTATTTTCTCACATGAAAAATAGTTTATTTTGGTAAATAGAATTTATTTTTCTTAAATAACTTGTAAATATAATTAAAATGCTTAATATTTTTATTATACATTTTATACTCATAAATACTTATTTTCTACACATATTTAATTTTTAATATTTAACCATAATATTATTTTTTATTTTTTATATAAAAAATATACAAGTTAATAAATATAGAACATTATTTTCTTTTAATTAAAAACTAGGGTTTAAGCCCCTTCCAAAAATAAATATTATTTTTTTCCTTGTTTTTTAGGTTTAAATTAAATATTGTTCATATAAGAACAAGACATAAAAAAATCTTTTCTTTTACATACATATTGCATTTTAAATATTTGTATTATTTATTTAATTCGCGCATATTCGATTTGGTTGTAATAATATATTTAGTTTTATATTTGTGCAAATCCCCATTAAAACTTGTATTCCCCCTGCCATAAAAAATTATTGTAATAGCTTAGTATATTTACAATTACGCAATTTATCGCTTTATATCATGATTAGTAATTAGGGTTTACATGACAAGAACAAAAAACAAAACAAATAGAAAACCCTAAATACAAGACAAATCAAAAGCATGAAAATGATACACTTTGCACACAAGCACCCTTAGGGTTTCTCCCACTTGGTTGCCTAAAATAAAATGGCCATGTTACGCATGCGAAGTATCTTGGCAAAATAAAACAAATATAAGATCATAGTCCCTCGATGACGCTATTCAAAGGTTGCCTAAACAAAATGATCTTGGTCCCTCAAAAATGCTAAGATACTTGGCAACATTGCTATCATCTTTGAGTAAGTATTTTTGTACAATGAGACAAACATTCTAGTAAGAGAATGTCGTCATAAAAAATGAAAATTTTGATACAAAGAAAAGATAGCTATGTGCAATAATCCCATGTGGTTCCGATTCTGCTATAGCCTTCGTATCTCTGAGCATCTTGTTTATTTGTTTCCTCGTCCAAAGATGATTGAATTGATCAGAACCTCTGAGTTTTTCAGTGGAAGCCAAAGGTTGTCTGTAAGTTGATCCAACGAGACATAGTCATACGCTTTAATTCCCTAACTTTTTCCTTGACCGCCCTTTTGGGTTTTCAGTCCACCGGGATACCCTTTTTTGCCCAAGTCGCCCTTTCGAGTTTTAAACTTGTCGGGTGTACAAATTTTTTGTTTTATCCCTAATTTTTTCCCGAAACTTTTTGGTTCGTCGGGATGCCCTTGTTTTGCCTAGGTGTGTCAACCTAGAGGGTCTCTTATGCGTAGTATCTTTTGACTATGTATGCGTTTGTAGGGTGTAGCAGGTCGTCGCCATCCATGGTGGTCAGAATCATTTCTCCACCAGAGAATATGTTTTTGATCACAAATGGTCCTTCGTATGTAGGAGTCCATTTTCCCCTGGGATCACCTTGCGGCAGTATGATACGTTTGATCACCAAATCCCCGACTTGATACACTTGGCGTCTGACCTTTTTGTTGAAAGCCTTGATCATCCGTTTTTGATACATCTGACCATGAAAGACAGCAGTAAGTCTTTTCTCATCAATCAAGTTTAGTTGATCAAGTCAAGTCTGGATCCAATCGTCTTCATTTAGCCCTGCATCCTTCATAATTCTCAGAGAGGGGATCTAGACCTTAATAGGCAAGACAACCTCCATGTCGTATACCAGAGAATAAGGTGTTGCCCCGGTTGATGTGCGAGCTATGGTACGATATATGTGAAGAGAGAATGGTAGCATCTAATGCCAGTCTTTGTACGTGACTGTCATTTTCTATATGATCTTTTTGATGTTCTTATTTGCGGCTTTGACAGCACCATTCATCTTTGGTCGGTAAGGGGAAGAATTCTGATGCTGGATCTTGAACTGTTCGCACAGGGATGTGATCATAGTATTGTTCAGGTTTGTACCATTGTCTGTAATGATTCTCTCTGGGATACCGTAGCGACATATGAGATTCTGCTTGATGAACCGGGCGACAATAATCTTGGTAACGGAAGCGAAAGAAGCTGCCTCTACCCACTTGGTAAAATAGTAAATGTCCACTAAGATGAAGCGGTGTCCATTGGAGGTTGTTGGCTTGATTTCCCCAATCATATCAATTCCCCACATAGCAAAGGGCCAAGGAGCCGTCAAGACATTCAGAGGAACCGGGGGTACATGCACCTTGTCAGCATAAGTCTGACACTTGTGGAAAGTTCGAGAGTGTTCATAGCAATTTGCTTCCATGGTAGACCAGTAATAGCCTGCCCGTAGAATTTTCTTTGCCATCGTATGCCCACTATAATGGGTGCCAAAAGTGCCTTCATGTAATTCAGCCATGATCCTTTTAGCTTCAACCTTGTCTACACACCAAAGTAACACCGAGTCATGGTTGTTGTTGTACCCCAAAATTTTCCCTCTCATATTTCTCAAAACATTGCAAGAAAAATCTCCAAGTTGCTTAAGATTGCTCAAGAGTTGGACAGTCAAGTTATCTCCTAAGGCAGTCAATTCAAAATTAGGGTTTCGTGTGGCATCAAGGTCCTTACATCCAAATTACCTCAAGTTCTTCCCAATGTCCTCATATGTTCTCAATATCATCCATGTCAAAATGCAAGCCTTGTAGAGGAAGTTTGGTCAGTCAATTGCTCAAAGGGTCCAAAAATCGACTGTGCTAGGGCAAAAGTCAACTGTGACCTATAAACAGTCAAACTTCAAGATTTTTTGTCAACATTCTCATTTTGAAGGATAATTCATCATTTGATCAAGGGTTGATCATGATTCATAAAGGATTGCTCAAAATTCATCAAGACTCAAAAGTTGCTAAATTAGGGTTTTATAGGAAAAGTCAACTCAACTTTAACCAAGCATAACTTTCTCATACTTTATGAGAAATGACCCATCCAAAGCTCATTTTTAAGAGGATGCAATTTCCTACAATCCATATTCACACCCCAAGATCAAGAAATGTACTCACAAAAAGTTACAAATTTGGACATTATAGGTCACTTTTGAAAGTCAACAAAAACACCTTTTTTTCCAAAGTTTATAACTTGAGCATGGAATATCAAAATGAGATAATACCAAAAGGGTTCGTTAGAAGACATCTCAAGCTTTCTAAAAAGTCTAATAACACTTCCAAAAGTTCAAAATTGAAGAAGTTATGCATTGTTAAAGTTGGGAATTTTTCCAAAATTGCCAAAAGTCAACTATCCCCAAAACTTCAAATTTTGGCAAATGGGCCCATTCTTTTCCACTTGATTTGATCTTGTCATACTCCACACGTGTCCTAGCTTCATCCTTGTGACCTTTTGTCAATTTTATTATTTAATTTGATTTTTTAATGAATTATTTCATTTTTTATCAATTTAAATCAAATAAAATCCAAATATTAATTATTTGATCTCTTTTTGGCTATTTCAGGACCTAATAATCATCATCAATGGGATCAAATTCGAATCAGCCATTCCATGTGCAAAGAGATTGTTTTTTGGACAAAATAAGCAAGTTATCAATGATGAATCAAATCATATCTCCAAGCATTGATTTACAAAGATTCAAGTCCAAATTCTTGCTCTAATCTAATGTTGCATACTTATACAATGCAAAGGCACGAGTTTTAGAGGTTGGAGGCTGCAAAATCACAAAAATCAAAACTTGAAAAAAGGTGGAAAAGCTTGAAACTGAAATCGCGCATAGAGGTGTTTTCAAGGCCAAATCTCACCACCAATCCCTTGCTGGCTATCCATTGAAGCAAAACCAATCCTTAACAAGCTCTGACACCTTCCCAATCGCACTGTAAGCTTCGCGTTTTACCGCCTTTCAGTTGAATTCGTAACTCCACATTCCTGCATTTTCTTGACAAATCATTGACATATTCTTGATCCTTGTTCGATTTAGAAACTTTCTGCATTATTTGATTGCATTTATATAGCTTGTAACCCCCTAGCCGAATCTAGGGTTCTTGGTTCTTGTTTTTGGGTATTTTTGCTACAGGTAAAATTGGAGCCATTGATGGGTATAAACGTGCTCAGGAGACCTAGACGAGCACGACTATGGTCTTGGAATTAATTTCTATGGCCTAGGATAGATTTTAGGATGCAGCTACGGATTTAGCTGCAGATGAAAACCGCAGGAAAAAAAACAGGTCCAACGAAGAAGACGAATACGTGCCTCCTCCCCATTGGACAATTCATACTTCGCGCGTTTTTTTGTTTTAATTCTGGAATATTAATTGTTTTTTATATAATAATTGTTATCTAATATACTAACAAATAAAGCGTAATGTTCCAGTGGTCAAGGGGAGCGTTTCTTAAGGCATTGTTGGCTGGAAGTCAGGGGTTCGATCCCTGCCTCCAGCGCTTTAATTTTTCTTTGTATTATTGCGCAATCAGGTGCAAACCAATAGTGGAAGCCTATCATATGCCCTCACACCTCAAAGCACCAGATGGCCTCAGGCCAAATCTGGTGGTTCAGAATGAAAGTCCATCATGCTCTCAAGTCAAACGTGCATACTGAATCAGAAAGTCAACTAGGCTAGTGCAAAATTGGGCCTTGAAGTTGCTAATCTCACCCCCTGATCAGGCCCAAAACCCCCTTTGGTTATTTCTTTTCCTTCTTTTATTTATTTATTTATTGTTATTATTTTTAATTAACCAATTAAAACTTTTCCTCATAAAATAAAATAAAAACAAAAAATATACTTTATTTATTGAAATTAAATTCAGCACTTTATTTTGTAAATAAATAATTAACTTAATTAATTTAGTTTAATTAGAAAATAACTTTAATAATTTTTGCAATAATTAAAACTAATGTAGATAATTAGTTTTTACTAACTTTGATCAAATTTATTTTATTTCTTTAAATATCCAAAAAAATCCAAAAATATATTTTTCTTAATTAATTTATTTATTTATTTAATTAACTTAGTTTATTTCGTTTTAATTCAAAAAATAACAACAAAAAAAAACTTTTCTTTAATAATTAAAGGGTCAAAACCCTAGAATTGGCTCGATTTAATTTCTCGCACGCGTTCCATTTTTTATTCAATATTGTAATTGTTTCCGGAATGTAATAGATAATTAGGACATTTTACCGCTTTATTTACTTTCCGCATTTTAATTTCAAGGGTTGTTTTTGGCGATGTAAATACTCGACGCCTTGTAATAGTTAGATTTAATTTTCGCAATTTAATTTCTGCAACTTATAAACTGTTAGATGTTTGATAAATAGGGAATGCGTGACAAGATCAAATGTTAAACCTAAAATCAACATAGATAACTGCTAACATGTACAAAGATAAATAACTGAAAAAACAACACACTCGCACATGCGCACTCTTAGGGTACACCTCACTTGGTTGCCTTCGAACGTGGTCATTGAGTATAGGAAGTTTTAGGGGTCGCCCTCTTGTCCAAAGATCATAGTTTCCTCGAAACGGTTGCCTCGGAAAAATGATCTAAGACATTAGGGTTACCGCTAAGGCGTCCTAATATTGCTTTAGTGACCACACGTCCCTTAATCGAATTGACCCTTAAACTCCAATGACGATGCTACCTACTCATCAATAGTAGGATAGCATTGTCTAAAGGACATTAGCACAGATTGATTCCTTTTTCGAGTAAGTAGATGGTTCTTAAGTACTTGCTCCTTTCAAAACAAACAAAACTTTTCACACTTACACCTTTCAAACAAAAACTTCTTTCAAACCCACAAACACAAAGAAAAGCAATTTTGAAAACACTTTGAGCAAGTACCTAAGAGCCCGTGGATAACCACGGATAGAAAGGGTGCTAACACCTTCCCTTTCTATAATCTACCCCCCGGACCCGAGAAACATCTCAAAAAAAGAATTTTTCTGTGCTTTTTTTCCTTTCCTTGTTGGATAAAATAAAAGACGGTGGTGACTCTTACTTACCACGACATTTTGTGAACACAAACGCAAAACGCGAACCAGCATATCAAAAACAGTCAGTTCTTTCCCACCGTATCATAGAACTGGCGACTCTGCTGGGGACGCTTAATAAGTGGGGTGTACCTTAGGATTAGATCATTGTGTTTTCAATTGTTTGCTGTGTATGCTTTATATTTGTGGGTTTGTATCGGAGTTACTATAGATCCTAACCCGGATCTGGGGGATACCCTTTAGGTAAGTAGCAATAAACTGTGAGGGAACTGTACGGCGTAGACCGATACGATTGAAGCAATAGCTACGTTGGTGTGGCACTTTAGTATGTACCGATATCCCTTATGGCGCAACAAGGAGAATATGGGTCTGCTAAGGGGTCATTAAGCACCAACTGACCTTAGAACCTTAAAATTGACCAACTTGGCCATATAACAGTAGCAGTATGCTACACTCATTGAGACCAAACTCTCGCGATGATTTCGGCTGCAAGAAAAGGTTGCTAAATTGGAATTATGACCGATCGAGGGTGGTCAGTGATATTGAGATCCTCTAGAACCCGGTTACTATTTCTAGGACAGGTTGAACTAACTAAACTGAAAGAGGGTAATACCTAAACTCCATGCCAGCCTAAACTTAAGGCTGTTTGTGTGACTTGTGTGCCTTCAAACTTGAACTACTTACACATTCTTGTTATCTTACAACATGAGTTCCTTGCAGGTTTTGTTTACAGTCCTTATCCAATAATTTGGATTTATTGCAGGGTTTACTTACATCACTTCACACTTTTGCTTAAACTCATAGCATACACATCATAACATCATGCCTTAACATTTCTTTAACCATTTCAAGGATCTTAAGGGTTTGTGATGCAGGTTATGGTAAATCAAATGTCTAGCAAGGGGCAAAGGGGATTTATTTTCCTCTAGCCAAGGTTGTCTAGAAATCAAAACACGATAACTTGAGTCAGGGGCTATGACCCAGTCGATATGGTGAGCTTGACTATTGAATAAAGATTCTCAACGATACGAAGTTCCTTCAATCAAAGCTATAAGATTCAAATTCTAACAGTTTCTTGTTTACCCCGCGAGATCCTTGAAAACAGTGCATACATATATCATACATATCATTGCATAACAGGTCTCCCAGTACAAGTCTCTCATGTTCTCGCTGTTTATTTCAGCAATGGCTTTCCAACAAGACAAACAAGATCTTCAAACTCGAGAAGCTCAGTTCAGAGACGTATTCCTAAACCTATCCAAGGGGCTGGAAGAGTTGAAAACACTTCTCGTGGGGAACATGGTCAAGAAAAGTCCTAAAGACAATAAGGACGAATGGCTGGAACAACTGCAAGCTGAGTTCAGTGCCATGAAAACAAAGATGTTGGGGAAGATGGCTCTTATCCAAGGAATAGCTCGGGAACAAGAAGAGCTGAGAACCATTATCAACCAGCTTCATCAAGACAGATACAACAACATGAAGAAAACAGTCAAGGTCGGCGACCAAGTCATTAATCAACTTCCGAGAAGTCAAAGGTTTGGTTTGATGAAGAATAGACCTCACCAAGTTGCTACTACCTCACGGGTCCAACAACAACCTTGCCATAAACAACGGGTTAATCAGAGTAAGCTGGATACACCCAAGAGGCAGTTTACCAAGCTCAACATACCGCTGTCTCAAGCTTTACAACACCTGTTGAGATTGAATCTGGTGACGTTAAGGGACCCTCCTCAGAATCCCCACATAGCCTCCCCAAGGTACAATCATGATTCCAGGTGTGCATACCATTCCAACAGCCCTGGACATGACACCAACGGCTGTTGGGCGTTGAGAAACAAAATTCAAGACTTAATTGATGAGGGAGCTTTGGAACTCACACAAGACGGTCAGATTGAATTCTTTTGCCATCCCCCCAAAGTTCTCCATTTGAAGTGACAAGTACTGAGACGATAAGACTTTTTGTTCATTAGAATTTTCAATTTGTAATTTTCTTTTGATTGTTCAAACATTTATTCATGTCAAACTTTATTACTTTATCAATGCATTGCACATGTCTGTTTTGAATCAATCCATTCGTATTTCACTATATTCAAATTGCTTTTATTTTTGTGATGATCAACTCTCGATTAAAAAATTTTAAGTCTTTAGAGGGAGGATGACGAAAATGATACCAAAATCTCTACAGTATGCTTTTGAACAGACCCCACTGACGAGGTACAGACATTGTTTCAAATCTTAAACAGTGGATTTATAAGGAAGATAATCCCTAGTCAACCCCTTTGAGCCAAAGAAGTTGGAGTTTTTCTTTTCACACAAAAATTAAAACCCTTAATTATAACCTGGGGCAGGGTAGTTTTCTCAGTTAATCTAGGTGAACAATGAATGACATCAAAGAAATCCTTCCAAAATAAAGATGGTGATGGCTCCCCATAAGCTTCCAGACAGGCAGTCATTATCTCTCAAAATAAAAGCCCAATAAGTCAAAACCTATGAAGAAGACTTAAGAAAAACTGGGGCATCCCGCTGACTGTAAATACAAAAAGAAACGGTTCAGGCAAAAGACAGGGATAATAAAATCAAAAAGAGGTCCTAAAAACTCTCAACAAAAATGAGCGCCTGTTCAAAATAAATTGTCAGTATCCGAACCATCACTAGAATATCAGAGCAAAGACTCAAACGAGATCTAATGCACAATTAGCTGAGTTTAGGATCGAAGAACATCACGAAGAGCGGGTGGATACAAATAAGTTTTGAGCCTTTATCCTTTGTTTCTTAAACCGTGAACCAGGCCACGTTATAACCCTTAAAAGTCCTAGCTGAAGCATGGGTTAGTTCGAAAGCATACTGTTACAAAGGTATCCTGACTCCTGTAGGGCTTGTTGTAAATCCTGAGTTGACATCACATTTTACAAAAAAATTGCCTGTTTTACTGGAAAAATGCATTTTCAAAAATTTCAAAACAGACATAAGCTTTGCATTCTTAAAATAATATTGTTTGCATATGACTATTTGTTCAAACAGCAGAGAAATTCGCACGACAAATATCTAGTGAACAAAAAACCTTCTCAATAAAAAGGATCACCTCAAGTGGAAAAACACTTCCAATCAAGGGGCACGTCATGATCGTTGTCCATCATCTGGGGCAGTCAAGTCAAGATTCAAGGAATCTCTCAAAATGCCAAATAGCCAGGGGCAAATCTCCATCTGAATCAATTGGGGCATTGGACATGAATTCCAGCAACGAATCTTGCATGATCAAACATCTTCTGGTAGTATGGCAACACGACACTACAGACAGTGACAACTCCCTACACCCTGAGAGCATGGACATAATCAGAAAATACTACGCATAATCAAAGACCCGCTAGTTCGACTAGCCTAGGAAAAAATAAGGGCTTCCCGGTGAACCAAAAGGGTTCGGGAAAAAAAGAGGGATAAAAATGGAAAAAATATGTACAACCGACAAGTCGAAAACCTGAAAAGGCGGCTTGGGAAAAAAAGGGTATCCCGATGGACTGAAAACCCGAAAGGGCAGTCCAGGCAAAAATTAGGGATCAAAGCGTACGACTATGTCCCGTCATCTCGTCACTTGCCTACCAGAAAAAGACTTGTCATTTCAATCGAAAGATACCAAGCACCTCATAGGTTGGGATAATACTCGATCCACAAGGCCTCCGCAGGCACCTTCTCCCGCAGATACAGGGGTAGAAAAGTCTCGATGCAAAGCCATCGTCATATCCTTAGCACGTGTCCCAGTAACATTCACTCCCCACAGAGTAAGACAGTAATGATAGCTCTCCCCTAGCTGAGACTTGCAACTATGAACGAATCAGCAATACTCTCCCCAAGCAGAGTTGATCTACCATCAGCACTAGAAAGGCTTAATATCCCCGACAATCTTAATATTCCCCAACAGAAGTATAAGAATGTTCCCCGGCAGAATACAAGATACCCCCCAGTGGAGTCAATATTTCCCCAGCATGGTCAGAAAAAGCTTCCCCAACGAAGTTGAAGCATCATCCCCAGTAGACTCTGGAAGTTTACCCCCAGCGGAGCACAAAAATAAATCTCCTCAGCCAAGTTCAAAGGATCATTCCCAGCAGAACTCAGGAGGTTATCCACCACAAGAGTCTAAAGGGTTATCCCCCAGTAAGTCGCAACTGAAAGATCATCCCCAACGAAGTTCTTTCCTTTCACAAACATGAATTCAATCCTCAACAGATTCAACATCACCAACAACGGTAATCCATCCCCAGTAGAGTGTATCAGTGGAATCCTCAGTAGAGCATCTCTTCCCCACAGAGTAATCTCCTCAGGAGTTTATTCCCCAACGGAGTAATCTTCTCCTACAGGTTTATTCTCACAACCATCTTTGTTCGTCATCCCCAGCAGAAACGAAGAATTCAGCTCTATTCTCTAGCAGCTATCTGGGATTTATTTTCCCCAGCTAAAAACATTACATTTCCATACATCATGATACATGCTTATACGCATCATACCACACAATCTCATTTATTTTGAGAACATCATTGCTTGATCCATATCATGCATTGCATATGACTGACCTTTACCTTTCAGGAAAGATCCAATTAAGTTCTCAGCTATGTCGAAGACCTTGTCTGGTCCAGTTAAATCAATTCCTAAAGATTTTTCTGATGCCGATCCAGTTAAGTTATTCCAAGACTTTTGTCTGGTTCAGTTAAATCGATCCTAAGATTTTCCTGATTCTTATCCAGTCAAAGTTGATCCAAGACCTCCTCTAGTTCAGTCAGATCGACCCTAGGATCTCCCTGATTCATGTTCCAGTTGAAGATATTCTAAGACTTTTTGTCTGGTCCAGTTAAATCGATTCCTAAAGATTTTTCTTATGCCGATCCAGTCAAAGTTAATCCAAGACCTTGTTTGGTCTAGTTAAATCGATTCCTAAAGATTTTTCTGATGCCGATCCAGTCAAAGTTATTCCAAGACCTTGTCTGGTCCAGTTAAATCGATTCCTAAAGATTTTTCTGATGCCGATCCAGTCAAGTTATTCCAAGAATTTTGTCTAGTTCAGTTAAATCGATCCTAAGATTTTCCTGATTCTTATCCAGTCAAAGTTAATCCAAGACCTCCTCTGGTTCAGTCAGATCGCCGATAAGATCTCCCTGATTCGTATTCCAGTTGAAGTTATTCCAAGACCTTGTCTGGTCCAGTCAAATCGATTCCTAAAGATTTTTCTGATGCCGATCCAGTCAAAGTTATTCCAAGACCTTGTCTGGTCCAATTAAATCGATTCCTAAATATTTTTCTGATGCCGATCAAAGTTGATCCAAGACCTCCTCTGGTCCACTTAAATTGATTCCTAAAGATTTTTCTGATGTCGATCCAGTTGAAGTTATTCCAAGACCTTGTTTGGTCCAGTTAAATCGATTCCTAAAGATTTTTCTGATGCCGATTCAGTCAAAGTTGATCCAAGACCTCCTCTGGTCCAATTAAATCAATTCCTAAAGATTTTTCTGATGCCAATCCAGTTGAAGTTATTCCAAGACCTTGTCTGGTCCAGTTAAATCGATTCCTAAATATTTTTCTGATGCCGATCAAAGTTGATCCAAGACCTCCTCTGGTCCACTTAAATCGATTCCTAAAGATTTTTCTGATGTCGATCCAGTTGAAGTTATTCCAAGACCTTGTTTGGTCCAGTTAAATCGATTCCTAAAGATTTTTGTGATGCCGATCCAGTCAAAGTTGATCCAAGACCTCCTCTGGTCCAGTTAAATTGATTCCTAAAGATTTTTCTGATGCCGATCCAGTTGAAGTTATTCCAAGACATTGTCTGGTCCATTTAAATTGATTCCTAAAGATTTTTCTGATGCCGATCCAGTCAAAGTTGATCCAAGACCTCCTCTGGTCCAGTTAAATCGATTCCTAAAGATTTTTCTGATGCCGATCCAGTTGAAGTTATTCCAAGACCTTGTATGGTCCAGTTAAATTGATTCCTAAAGATTTTTCTGATGCCGATCAAAGTTGATCCAAGACCTCCTCTGGTCCAGTTAAATCGATTCCTAAAGATTTTTCTGAGTCCGATCCAGTTGAAGTTATTCCAAGACCTTGTCTGGTCCAGTTAAATCGATTCCTAAAGATTTTTCTGATGCCGATCCAGTCAAAGTTGATCCAAGACCTCCTCTGGTCCAGTTAAATCGATTCCTAAAGATTTTTCTGATGCCGATCCAGTTGAAGTTATTCCAAGACCTTGTCTGGTCCAGTTAAATCGATTCCTAAAGATTTTTCTGATGCCGATTCAGTCAAAGTTGATCCAAGACCTCCTCTGGTCCAGTTAAATCGATTCCTAAAGATTTTTCTGATGCCAATCCAGTTGAAGTTATTCCAAGACCTTGTCTGGTCCAGTTAAATCGATTCCTAAATATTTTTCTGATGCCGATCAAAGTTGATCCAAGACCTCCTCTGGTCCACTTAAATTGATTCCTAAAGATTTTTCTGATGTCGATCCAGTTGAAGTTATTCCAAGACCTTGTTTGGTCCAGTTAAATCGATTCCTAAAGATTTTTCTGATGCCGATCCAGTCAAAGTTGATCCAAGACCTCCTCTGGTCCAGTTAAATTGATTCCTAAAGATTTTTCTGATGCCGATCCAGTTGAAGTTATTCCAAGACATTGTCTGGTCCATTTAAATTGATTCCTAAAGATTTTTCTGATGCCGATCCAGTCAAAGTTGATCCAAGACCTCCTCTGGTCCAGTTAAATCGATTCTTAAAGATTTTTCTGATGCCGATCCAGTTCAAGTTATTCCAAGGCCTTGTATGGTCCAGTTAAATCGATTCCTAAAGATTTTTCTGATTCCGATCAAAGTTGATCCAAGACCTCCTCTGGTCCAGTTAAATCGATTCCTAAAGATTTTTGAGTCCGATCCAGTTGAAGTTATTCCAAGACCTTGTCTGGTCCAGTTAAATCGATTCCTAAAGATTTTTCTGATGCCGATCCAGTCATAGTTGATCCAAGACCTCCTCTGGTCCAGTTAAATCGATTCCTAAAGATTATTCTGATGCCGATCCAGTTGAAGTTATTCCAAGACCTTGTCTGTTCCAGTTAAATCGATTCCTAAAGATTTTTCTGATGCTGATCCAGTCAAAGTTTATCCAAGACCTCCTCTGGTCCAGTTAAATCGATTCCTAAAGATTTTTCTGATGCCGGTCCAGTTGAAGTTATTCTAAGACCTTTTCTGCTCGAGTTAAATTGATTCCTAAAGATTTTTCTGATGTCGATCCAGTCAAATTTGATCCAAGACCTCCTCTGGTCCAGTTAAATCGATTCCTAAAGATTTTTCTGATGCCGATCTAGTTGAAGTTATTCCAAGACCTTGTCTGGTCCAGTTAAATCGATCCCTAAAGATTTTTCTGATGCCGATCCAGTCATAGTTATTCCAAGATCTTGTCTAGTCTAGTTAAATCGATTCCTAAAGATTTTTCTGATGCTGGTCCAGTCAAACTTAATCCAAGACCTTCTCTGGTTCAGTCAGATCGACAATAAGATCTCCCTGATTCATATTCCAGTAGAAGTTCAGACCACCTATCAACAGTCTCCAAATGGTATCTGTAAGCCCATTCCCAACATTACCAGGATGATACCACTTCCTGCGAGTGCAAATTTCTGGGCACTCTAGTGTTCAATCATCTTCCACCTTCGGATCACGAAAGGCCCGAAAGCCAATCTATATCCTCATGTTTAAGAAAATTGAACAGGGGCAACTGTTGTACCCCAGAATTTTCCCTCTCATATTTCTCAAAACATTGCAAGAAAAATCTCCAAGTTGCTCAAGATTGCTCAAGAGTTGGACAGTCAAGCTATTTCCTAAGGCAATCAATTCAAAATTAGGGTTTTGTGTTGCATCAAGGTCCTTACATCCAAATTACCTCAAGTGCTTCCTAATGTCCTCATATGTTCTCAAGATCATCCATGTCAAAATGCAAGCCTTGCAGAGGAAGTTTGGTCACTCAATTGCTCCAAGGGTCCAAAAATCGACTGTGTCAGGGCAAAAGTCAACTGTGACCTATAAACAGTCAAACTTCAAGATTTTTTGTCAACATTCTAATTTTTAAGGATAATTCATCATTTTATAAAGGGTTGATCATGATTCATCAAGGATTTCTCAAAATTCATCAAGACTCAAACGTTGCTAAATTAGGGCTTTGTAGGAAAAGTCAGCTCAACTTTGACCAAGCATAACTTTCTCATACTTTATGAGAAATGACCCATCCAAAGCTCATTTGTAATAGGATGAAAATTCCTACAATCCATATTCACACCCCAAGATCAATAAATGCACTCACAAAAAGTTACAAATTTGGACATTATAGGTCACTTTTGAAAGTCAACAAAAACACTTTTTTTTCCAAAGCTTCTAACTTGAGCATGGAATATCAAAATGAGATGATACCAAAAGGGTTGGTTAGAAGACATCTCAAGCTTTCTAAAAAGTCTAAGAACACTTCCAAAAGTTCAAAATTGAAGACGTTATGCATTGTTGAAGTTGGGCATTTTTCCAAAATTGCCAAAAGTCAACTATCCCCAAAACTTCAAATTTTGACAAATGGGCCCATTCTTTTCCACTTGATTTGATCTTATCAAACTCCACATGTGTCCTAGCTTCATCCTTGTGACCTTTTGTCAATTTTATTATTTAATTTGATTTTTTAATGAATTATTTCATTTTTTATCAATTTAAATCAAATAAAATTCAAATATTAATTATTTGATCTCTTTTTGGCTATTTCAGGACCTAATAATCATCATCAATGGGATCAAATTCGAATCATCCGTTCCAAGTGCAAAGAGATTGTTTTTTGGACAAAATAAGCAAGTTATCAATGATGAATCAAATCATATCTCCAAGCATTGATTTACAAAGATTCAAGTCCAAATTCTTGACCTAATCCAATGTTGCATACTTATACAATGCAGAGGAACGAGTTTTAGAGGTTGGAGGCTGCAAAATCACAAAAATCAAAACTTGAAAAAAGGTGGAAAAGCTTGAAACTGAAATCGCGCATAGAGGTGTTTTCAAGGCCAAATCTCATCACCAATCCCTTGCTGGGTATCCATTGAAGCAAAACCAATCCTTAACAAGCTCTGATACCTTCTCAATCGCACTGTAAGCTTCGCGTTTTACCGGATTTCAGTTGAATTCGTAACTCCACATTCCTGCATTTTCTTGACAAATCATTGACATATTCTTGATCCTTGTTAAATTTAGAAACTTTCTGCATTATTTGATTGCATTTATATAGCTTGTAACCCCCTAGCCGAATCTAGGGTTCTTGGTTCTTGTTTTTGGGTATTTTTGCTACAGGTAAAATTGGAGCCATTGATGGGTATAGACGTGCTTAGGAGACCTAGACGAGCACGACTATGGTCTTGGAATTAATTTCTATGGCCTAGGATAGATTTTAGGATGCAGCTATGGATTTTGCTGCGGATGCAAATCCGCAGGTAAAAAAACCAGGTCCAACAAAGAAGATGAATACGTGCCTCCTCCCCATTGGACAATTCATACTTCGCGCGTTTTTTTGTTTTAATTCTGGAATATTAATTGTTTTTATATAATAATTGTTATCTGATATACTAACAAATAAAGCGTAATGTTCCAGTGGTCAAGGGGAGCGTTTCTTAAGGCATTGTTAGCTGGAGGTCAGGGGTTCGATCCCTGCTTCCAGCGCTTTACTTTTTCATTGTATTATTGTGCAATCAGGTGCAAACCAATAGTGGAAGCCTATCATATGCCCTCACATCTCAAAGCACCATTTGGCCTCAGGCCAAATCTGGTGGTTCAGAATGAAAGTCCATCATGCTCTCAAGTCAAACGTGCATACTGGAATCAGAAAGTCAACCAGGCTAGTGCAAAATTGGGCCTTGAAGTTTCTAATCTCACCCCCTGATCAGGCCCAAAACCCCCTTTGGTTATTTCTTTTTCTTTCTTTTATTTATTTATTTATTGTTATTATTTTTAATTAACCAATTAAAACTTTTCCTCATAAAATCAAAAAAAAAACCAAAAAATATACTTTATTTATTGAAATTAAATTCAGCACTTTATTTTGTAAATAAATAATTAACTTAATTAATTTAGTTTAATTAGAAAATAACTTTAATATTTTTTGCAATAATTAAAACTAATGTAGATAATTAGTTTTTACTAACTTTGATCAAATTTATTTTATTTCTTTAAATATCCAAAAAAATCCAAAAATATCTTTTTCTTGATTAATTTATTTATTTATTTAATTAACTTAGTTTATTTCCTTTTAATTCAAAAAATAACAAAAAAAAACTTTTCTTTAATAATTAAAGGGTCAAAACCCTAGAACTGGCTCGATTTAATTTCTCGCACGCGTTCCATTTTTTATTCAATATTGTAATTGTTTCCGGAATGTAATAGATAATTAGGACATTTTACCGCTTTATTTACTTTCCGCATTTTAATTTCAAGGGTTATTTTTGGCGATGTAAATACCCGACGCCTTGTAATAGTTAGATTTAATTTCCGCAATTTAATTTCTGCAACTTATAAACTGTTAGATGTTTGATAAATATGGAATGCATGACAAGATCAAATGTTAAACCTAAAATCAACATAGATAACCGCTAACATGTACAAAGATAAATAACTGAAAAATAACACACTCGCACATGCGCACTCTTAGGGTACACCTCACTTGGTTGCCTTTGAAAATGGTCATTGAGTATAGGAAGTTTTAGAGGTCGCCCTCTTGTCCAAAGATCATAGTTTCCTCGAAACGGTTGCCTCGGAAAAATGATCTAAGACATTAGGGTTACCGCTAAGGCGTTCTAACATTGCTTTAGTGACCACACGTCCCTTAATCGAATTGACCCTTAAACTCCAATGACGATGCTACCTACTCATCAATAGTAGGATAGCATTCTCTAAAGGATATTAGCACAGATTGATTCCTTGTTCAAGTAGGTAGATGGTTCTTAAGTACTTGCTCCTTTCAAAACAAACAAAACTTTTCACACTTACACCTTTCAAACAAAAACTTCTTTCAAACCCACAAACACAAAAAAAAGAAATTTTGAAAACACTTTGAGCAAGTACCTAAGAGCCTGTGGATAACCACGGATAGAAAGGGTGCTAACACCTTCCCTTTCTATAATCTACCCCCCGGACCCGAGAAACATCTCAAAAAAGGAATTTTTCTGTGCTTTTTTTCCTTTCCTTGTTGGATAAAATAAAAGACGGTGGCGACTCTTGCTTACCGCGACATTTTGCAAACACAAACGCAAAACACGAACCAGCATATCAAAAATAGTCAGTTCTTTCCCACCGTATCACAGTTGCGTTTGTAAAGAATTCTATTACTGAGGAAAAATTTAGCAGAGAATCTCCTTAAGAACTTTTTATCATTTACTGAAGCTCCTTCTGGATATTCTTGAGTTTCGAGATACCTCTTGACTTCGTGAAACCAAGGTTGGTCCACTACTTCTTCAGTATTAATCTCGTGACAGTGTGCTGGTTCTTCCCTTCGTTCAATTGTGATCTGGGGAGCCTCGTTATCCCATTTAAGTTTAAACATAATGACATTGTGGCTAGTGCGTCTGCTAGCTGATTTTCTTCTCGCCGGAAATGCTCGAAGGTAATCTTCTCAAAATGTGGGAGCAATGTCAAAACATGTTCTTTGTAAGGGATAAGGTTAGGGTGTTTAGTGTCCCATTGCCCTTTGATCTGGCTAATGACCAAAGATGAATCTCTGAATATATTTAAAGATTTTATCCCCAAGTCTATGGCAGCTTTGAGACAAAAGATGCACGCTTCGTATTCCGCCATGTTATTTGTACAATTGAAGCAGAGTCTTGTCGTAAAAGGAGTATGACATCCTTCCTGAGATATGAGTACATCACCAATACCATTGTCAAGTGCTTCAGATGCCCCATCAAAAACCAGGATCCATCGGGATCCTTGTTCAGGTCTGCCATATGGCCTAAATTCTTCATAGTTATTTACCATCATGATGTCCTCATCTGCGAATTCGAACTTCATGGACTGGTAGTCTTCCACAGCTTGGTGAGCAAGGTGATCAGCTAGTACACTTCCCTTTATTGTTTTTTGGATAGTATATTGTATGTCATATTCTGTCAGGATCATCTTCCATCTCTCTATTCTCCCAGAGAGTGTAGGCTTCTCGAAGATGTATTTTATTGGATCCATTTTAGATATCAACAAGGTAGTATGGGTCAGTATATACTGTCTTAGTCGGCGAGCAGCCCATGCCAGAGTGCAACAAGTTTTCTCGAGAAGTGAATATCTTGTTTCACATTCGGTAAACTTTTTGCTCAGGTAATAAATAGCGTGCTCTTTTCGGACAGACTCGTCATGCTGCCCCAGCACACACCTCATTGAATTTTCCAAAACGGTCAGATACATGATCAATGTTCTTCCCTCGACTGGTGGCATCAAAATAGGAGGCTCTTACAGGTACTCTTTGATCTTGTCAAAAGCAGTTTGGCACTCATCATTCCATTTGACTACTTGATCTTTCTTCAGTAACTTGAAGATTGGTTCACAAGTAGCTGTCAGGTGAGAAATGAATCTGGCAATGTAGTTCAAACGTCCCAATAATCCTCTGACTTCTTTCTCGGTACGAGGAGCAGGCATCTCTTGTATCGCTTTCACCTTGGTAGGATCCACTTCAATACCTTTATTTCTGACGACAAAGCCTAGGAGTTTACCAGACCTCACTCTAAATGTGCATTTATTTGGGTTAAACCTCAGCTTGTATTTCTTTAGCCTCTCGAACAGTTTTTGTAAATGATCAAGATGCTCTTCTTCTGTTTGAGATCTAGCTATCATGTCGTCCATATAGACCTCTATTTTGTGATGTATCATATCATGAAATAGAGCAACCATGGCGCGCTGATAGGTTGCCCCAGCATTTTTCAGTCCGAATGGCATAACCTTGTAGTAGAATGTCCCCCATTGTGTGACAAAGGTTGTCTTCTCCATGTCCTCGGGTGCCATTTTGATTTGATTGTAACCTGAGAAACCGTCTATGAAGGAAAACACTTTGTGATGTGCCGTATTTTCAACTAGAATATTAATGTGGGGAAGTGGAAAATCATCCTTAGGGCTGGCCCTATTCAAATATCTGTAGTCCACACACATTCGTACCTTTCCGTCCTTTTTGGGCACAAGAACAACATTGGCAACCCATTGCGGATAAGAGGTGACGGCCAAGAACCCAGTGTTGAATCGCTTCATGACTTCAGCTTTAATCTTCTCTGACATATCTGGTCGCATTCGACGGATCTTTTGTTTTACTGGTGGGCAGTCCTCTTTTGTAGGTAGATGATGTACCACAATATCTGCATCAAGTCCTGGCATGTCTTCGTACAACCAGGAAAAGACCTCAACATACTTGGGTAGCAACTGAATCAGATGCTCTTTGACACTGGGTTCCAGATTGGCACCCACCTTGACTTCTCTTTTATCTTCCTCGGTTCCTAGGTTGATTGTATCCACGGGTTCCTCGTGGGGATGAATGGTTCTCTCTTCTTATTGTAGTAATCTGGCAAGTTCCCCTGGTACTTCACAATCTTCCTCACCTTCATCTTCGGCTTGATAGATTAGATTTTCAGAGTTACAAAAAGCCATAGCAGAATCGTTACCCATGGAATCCTGAGTGGATGTAGACCTGCATTGTGAGTGTGGGTGTGTGTAAGAGTATAGCTATCTTCGAAAGAAATAAAAATGTAAAAGAGAAAAACAATGAGCATAAAGTTTGTATGCAAAAAAGTCCATGATTCATTGATGTCATATGAAAATGAGATAATAACCATTACAAATGGACCATTGTGCCTCAGGTAAGACACAAGGTTTTAAGAGTCTGAATTATTTTAATATTACAGATCCAACAAAATGTAAAGATAAATTACTGTGGGATAAAAGTGATCGGGACAAAGTCTCTGGCCTCCCAGTTGTTAAGCCCTCCACTAACATTTGGGAAAATCCAATCCTCTAGGTCATAGTTGTCTTCATTATCCTCCACTGCATTGACTTGGTGGTTGCTGATTTTCAGGGGTGGTCCTTCATTATCCTCCACGAGCGTGGCGTACAGCCTTCTGGGCGCCTGAAGTGAAACCCAGACCAAACTTATCAGATTTGTATGGGATATCTGGGAGTTGTCCCCAAATAGTGCATCCACCTTCTTCTATCACTTCCTTGGCATCCTTTAAAGACGACATCCTGAGTGGTGGCCTTGTGATCTTGGGAGCTTGAGACACAGCCAAGGTCACTGCCACATCTTATGGGACTTCTTCAAAGTGCTGGAATGGAGTTTCAATAAATTCACCATCTAATTCGACATATCTGAAGGAATTAAGATGGCTGACCATGTAATCTTATTCTCCATGAACAGTGATGATCTTCCCTTGAATTGGATATTTTAGCATTTGGTGCAGCGTAGAAGTAACAGCTCCAGCATTGTGGATCCACGGTCGGCCTAGCAGGCAGGAATACGAAGGGAGAATATCCATTACATAAAAAGTTGAATCAAATGTTTGGGTTCCAACCTTTATCGGGATTCCTCTTCCCCATGCACAATCCTTTTTGAGCCATCAAAGTCCCTCACTACTATGTTACTTGGTTTCAATGGTAATCCCTCACAATCAAACCTATCAAGAGCCTTTTTAGGAAACACATTCAAAGACGAACCGATGTCCACCAAAACATGAGCCAGAGTTGTTCCCCTTCATTCCACTGAGACATGTAATGCCTCATTATGCTTCCTTTCTCTTGGCGTTAAATCAGCCTCCGAAAAACCTAGACCATTATCTGCAGTCAAGCTGGCTACGCAGTCTTGGAACTGATCGGCAGATTTTCTTGGGGTACATGGGCAGTTTTCAAGAATTTTACCAAGGCTTTTTCATGTGCCTCGGAACATAGTAGTAAAGCCAGCATGGAAATTTTAGATGGAGTTTTCCCCAGTTGCTCAACTACATCGTAGCCACTTCTTTTTATGATTTTTAGAATTTCCTCCATCTCTTTTCGGGATGTCTCAGGGATAGACAATGATTGTGCCTTCGTCCGGACAGGCTCAATCAGAATACTTTTACCTCGAGTCTCAGTTGACTCGGCAGCAGGAACGTCAGTAGGAGTGATAACGGGGATTGTAATAACTTTGTCAGCAGGAGTATTAGCAAAGATTATTGTAGGACTGGGAATGGCCTTTGGAGGAGCAACAACAACAGGAATGATTACGGGTCCAGAAACTGCTTTTGGGGGAGCAATTTCTGGAGAGAATATCCTTCCGCTTCGGGTAATCTTGCTAGTCCCTGCAATATTACTGATATTGGAGTCATCCTTCTTAGAACTTGAATCTTCAGCAGCTGGCCAATCTTGCTTGATACCATGGTAGTAGACATCCCCTCCATAATTCCATGGTATGGTTTTGTCTGACGAATACGGGATTAGTCCAGGAATTTTAATTATCAAATGAGTTACTTTTGGAACTGATGTAATTCTAACGGGTCTTTTGGTGGAGACCCTGGAAGAATTATCGGAAATGGTAACGATGGAAACATCATTATAAGAAACAGTTGGAACAGAAGTCTTTTCGAACAAAATTTCCTTGTTACCTATTAGGCATTGAACGCCTGCTCTCAACAAAGGACACCTGGTTGGTGAGGAAAAACAGAAATGACAGCTTTCATCACATCCTGGGAAAACACTGGCATTCAATAAGTTCTTTTTGATAATCAGGAGTGGGGTCATAAGTTCATCAACTGAAGTAACAAACATATCTTCCTCAATGGCGTTGATAGTATGGCCATGTTTGGGCATAGGGGCAGAAATGACATTGGGCTTTTCTGGTGCATCGAATTCAATCTCTTTGGCTTCAAGGAGGTCTTGTACTTTGTTCTTCAGAGCCCAATAGTTGTTAGTGTCATGGCCGAGACTTTCAGAGTGGTATGCACAACGGGAATTAGGATGATAGTGAGGAGAGGTTGTGTTAGGGTTCTTTGGAGCTTCTTTCAAGGTCACTAGGTTGGATCTTAACAGATGTGGCAATACTTGAGATAGGGTCATGTTAATTTTGGTGAATTGTCTGACTGGTCTTTCCATTCTTAGTTGGTTGTTTCTTTGCTGATCAGGCGCAGGTTTAGGAATCATAACATCCCCCACCATTGGATGGCGTTCGGTCCTATCTTGATTTCTCTGAGGATATACAGCAACCACTTCTTTCTTTCTGATGAATGGCTTCCTTACAGCATCAGAGGATGCATCTTTTTGAATTTTTCCATTCTTTATCTCGGCTTCTACCCTTTCTCCGGTCAATATCAATTCAGTAAAACCTGTCGATGAACTCCCAATTAAGTGATTGAAGAAGGGACTGGACAAGGTGCCCAAAAACATGTCTACCAACTCTCTTTCAGATAGGGGAGGTTGAACTCTACCAGCAAAGTCCCTCCATTTTTGTGCATAGTCCTTGAAGCCTTCACTTGAAACCATGGCCATATTCTGGAGTTGAGTACGGGTAGGCGTAAGATCAGCATTGTATTGGTATTGTTTGTAAATAGTTGCACCAAGATCTTCCCAGTTATAAACATTATCTCTTTCTAACTGATAAAACCAATCAAGTTGAGTTCCAGACAGACTGTCTTGGAAGAAGTGTACCCATAAATCTTGTCAGCGGTATAGGGCTGGATTTTCCTCACATAGGACCGGAGATGCATTTTAGGGCATGAAACTCTGTCATATTTTACGAACACAGGTGCTTTGAATTTTGGAGGAATGACAATTCTCGATACTAATCCCAGCTTCTCAAAGTCCAATCCAGGCACTTTTTGGATTTCCATTGCACTCAACCTTTCTTCTAGATGCTTATACTTGTCGTCGACTGGAGGGTATTATTCTTCAGAATAGTCTTCTTCTTCCTCTTCCTCTTATGAATCAGACTGAACAACTGTTTCCTTGCCCTTCCCATCTTGATTGTCTTTCTCACTGGATGTCGTTGCAAAGTCTAAGGCCCTTCTTGTCTGCCCTTGGAATCTTCTTCCTATGTCCAGAATTCCGGTTATTTTCTTCGTCTTCTTTTTCTTCTCCTCAACCAGCAAGGTCTTCAACTCTTCTTGTCCTTTGGCTAGAGTTAAGAACAATTGTTGAAACTGTGAATTCTGAGCTTGGAGGTCCTTCACTATTTGCTCGAGATCCATCTTACTGAAATAAACAGTAGAGAGATGAGGAGAATTGTTGCAAGAAACCTGCTTATGTTATGATGAATGATAAATGCATACGCAATGAATTCAATGATTTTAAGATTCAAATTTGTTTTAGATAAAAAGGAAACACACGTTATATTAATATATTAAAGCTCGAGTACATCAATGCCTTCTCGGGAAAAATAATATAAAAACTCTAAGATAAAAATGTAGTATGCATCCTCTTTGGTGCAATGTAGGCATTCAGAGTCTGCTCCTTATGAAGTAGCTTAGTGAGTTCCAAAACCTTCTTCTCGCTTGCGTAGAATTGGGCTTCGAAAGTATCTCGCTCCCCTTGAGTTGTATCCAATCCCTTTGTAGGTCTTCAAGAGAGGTGGGCATGTTAGGATGCAGGATAGTATATGGAACATCTCCTTCCATGACAGGCTCAATGATTACCAAGAGAATAGAGGGATAAGGCATCATAAGACTCTGAGCACGAGTTCGTACCCATTTGAGGTAAGGCTCAAGAGGGATGGAATTTTTATGCCCCATAGTCTTGCTATCTACCTTGTTCAACATCCTCCAAGCTTGGATAAATCTCTGGCGAAGACCTTGATCGTCGTTGTCGTAGTCAAATACCAAACCTTGAATCAGCATCTCGTACGGGCCATCCCTTCGGGCGTAACCAAACTATCTTAAGGCTAAGCAAGGGTTGTAGGTGATGCCTCCCCTAATGCCAAGTAAAGGGACATTAGTAAATTCTCCACAACGGTCGATAATAGTAACATTCTCAATGGATCGGGAACACTAATGGATGTCTGAATGTTTGAGGGTTATCAACCTTTGTGACCAACTTGAACCTTGCTCATTCTTCAATACATATTGGGGAAGATGCAAAATAAACCATCTTGCCAAGAGAGGAGTACAACACATAAGAACACCTCTTTTCCTCATTGTGCGAGTGTGAAAAGAGTGTAGGATATCCCCTAGAAATGTAGGCACTGGGTTACGGGATATGAAGATTTTGACGGCGTTCACGTCTATGAGTTGGTCATGGTTTGGAAACAAAATGAACCCATAGATGAGGAGAGCCACAATTTCCTCAAAAGCTTGCAGGTCCAAAGAATTCCAACAGTTTTGGGCTTTCTCAAACAAGAACTTTGCTAGGAAACCTTTGACACCTCTCCTTATTTCCCAATGAGTTGTGACATCTGATGAGTGCAAGTGTAGAGCTTGAGCAATCTCTTCTACCTTGGGTCTCTTTTCTTACCATTGAAAGGTAGTTGGTTGAGAATGGGAATCCTCAAGAGTCGAGAGAATTCTTCCAAAGTAGGCACAAGTTGATAGTCGGGAAATGTGAAGTAATGGTGTAAGGGGTCAAAGAACTGAAAGAGAACCTTCATCATGTCCTCATCTGTGTTGGATGTGACCAAGTTGAGTAGGAGACCATGTCTATCGGTGAATGGAGAGTTTTCAGAAATCCTTGAAGCTAGCTCCTTAAGTTGTGGAGGGATCCTTACAAGGTTGACTTGAATAGTTTTCCTGCGAATAGAATCCATGTCCTACAAAATAAGAACAAAGATGAATCCCAAAATCCTTGAAATGGTTAGTGAATGTGTATGATGTTATGATGTTCATGATGTTATGTACAAGTATGTATATACAAACAAGGCAAACAAGTCCTTTGGTTTAGGCTTGCATGGAGTCTCATAGGTAAGTACCCTCTTGAATTTTATTTGGCTCAACCTTTCCTAGTAATAGTAACTGGGTTCTAAGGAGCTCAATATCACCGGTTTGTTTCCTTGGTCATTGTTTTAGCACAAGCCTCTTTAATGGCGACCAAAATATCCCAAGAAACCAAACCTCAATGAGTGTAGTATCGAGTATCTACCAACTTCGGACTGCACCAAAGCCGGTCATCTCACTACATCCTAAAGGCCAAGTTGGTCAAGTAAAGGTTCTAAAAGTTCATTGGTGCTTCATGACATCACTCAGCGGCCCCGTATTCTCTTTGATTAACTCAAAGGCTACCGGTACCCACAAATATGTCGCACTAACATAGATATTGCCTAGACCATGTCGGTATACCCCGCACAGTTTCCACAATGTATTGCTACTTACCTATAAGGTATCCCAAATCCGGGTAGAGGATTTAAAACCCAAACAAAGAACCATAATGCAAAGCAAACAAGTCAAACAATGAAAGCAAATAAATGTGATCTAACTCTAAGGTAACCCCACTTTTAGAATTTTCCCCAGCAGAGTCGCCAACTCTGTGATATGGTGGAAGAACTGACTTGAAGGTTTTGTGTTTGATCACAAATGTTGTGGTTAGCAAGAGTCGCCACTGACTTTTCTTTTATCCAAAAGGAAAGGTTAAAAATCACAGGAAAGACCTTTGAGATTATTTCTTGAGTTCGGGGGTAGATTATGAAAAGGGAAGGTATTAGCACCCTTTTCATCCATGGGCTCTTAGTTACTTGTTAGATCACTTGCTTTTTGTTTGAAATTGTGCTTTGTGTGGTTTTTGAAAGTATTTTGTAAAGAGGTCATTGTATAGGCAATTTTTGTAATGATTCTTATTTGTAAGAATGTATACAAAGACGTTTGATCTTTTGAAAATGTTTTCAAGTTTGTAAGATGTTTGAAAGTGTAAGTGTTTGTTTTGAAAATAGCAAGGATGTTTGTTTGAAATTGAGCAAGTAATTAGGATCATTCTACCTACTCAAAAGTCTTTCTTGTTCATTTTTCTTTTCCTTTGACATTGTTATCTTACAATTGATTTGGTAAATAACCCTATCTTTGGATGTAAACGGGACTGGCGTGGGTCATCGTATAACCATGATTAGCAATGTTGCAAGGTATCTTAGCATTCTCCTTTTAGGGACTAAGATCATTTGAAAGGCAACTTAGATAGCGTCATCGAGGGACTATGATCTTGTATTTGCTTTGTTTTTGTTAACACGTCTTACGTGCGTAATATGGTCATTTTGTATAAGGCAACCAAGTGGAATAACCCTAGGGATGCTTGTGTGCAAATGTATTATTTTCATGCTTGTTATTGTCTTGAATTAGGGTTTTCTAATTATTTGTTTTAGTTTTTCCATACAAACCCTAATTACTAGCATTTGTATATAAAAGCGATAAATTATGGAATTTAAAGTTACTACGCTATTACAACATTTGTGGGAGGGGGTGTACAAATTGAATGGGGATTGCAAGAATGTAAACCTAGTTAGTCTATTACAACCATATTGTATTGGTATCAATTGTACAAGGATTTAAATAAATACAAAGTATAAAATGAATAAATGTACAAAAATGCAAAATGTGAAGTAAATGGATATATGTTTGATTTTTTAGGAAAAGGGATTTTGTCTTAATATAATTAATTAATAAAAAGAATTTGTTAAGAAAAGATTTTAAATAAAACCCTAATTCAATTAATTGATTAAAAAAAGAAATTAAGTTTCAAGAAAAGTATTTTTGGTATTTTTTATCTTGAAAATAATATATGGTGTCATAAAATATTTTTCGCCTCTTATATATTAAAATAATATATTTAAATTGGTGTAAAAGAAAATAAGTAAATAACTTAAATTTAATTAAATTTAAAAGATAATGGGCAAAAATAAATAAAGTATAGTTAATAAAAATATTTTTTGTGAGAAGAATAAAAATAAAATAAGCCAAAATATAAATCTATCATTTTTTGTATTTTTATGATTTTTTAATATTTAGAAAAATATTTTAAGAAAATAAATAACATGAAAATAAAGAAATAAAATAAAATTGGGCCAAGGTGCAAATAGCCTGCATGGGGGTGAGGAATAGCCAAAAAAACATAGGTCTAGAGCTGGAGCCCAGCGCCTACCAAAAAAGTCAGAAAGAGCAAAAAAATGTAAAAAATACAAAAGGGTACCACTAGGGCTCGAATCCAGGTCCCATAGGTTACAGGCGCGCGCTTCTACCACTGGGGTGGAAATACATTTGTTAACATAGGCAAATCAATCAATATGTAAGTCAAAACGCTCTCTGATGACTTCATCTTCAACCTCCATCCAGACCAACTGTAACTTGCTCATTTCTCATCAAAATAAAAACTGTAAACTTGAAACTTGTAGCAAATTTTCTCACGGTTTCAGAAATGTAAAGCATTAAAACTATAGATCAAATATAAGCATGAATTTTAATGGCCCTAATCTTAACCCTAAAAATCTCAAATTCTCGTTTCAAAATTCTCTAAGCTCAAGCAAAATTAATGGAAACTATGGACATGGTTAGCTTCAGGGGAATGATATCTACATGTTTTATTCACAAATAAACTATTGATGATGCCTGTATGAAGAGTTCCAAGTTGATAAAACTTACCTCAAAACTGGAAATCATGTTTTGAGTTTGAGCTTGTTTCAAGTGATGGTGATGATCAGGTTAGCTTCCTTGAGGTCCTAGAAAGCTAATGCAATGATTAGCTTGAACAATGGATGGCTGAAATGGTCTAGAGAAGTCAATATGCAGAGCTGAGTTTTTGAAAATGGAGGATGGTGTTAATGGTGTTACAGTTCTAAAACGGAGTGTGGGATTGATTCTATGTGATGTTTAGAAACTTTAGAAACCAAAAGGCTAAGAAACGCACAAGTAGATTATGAATTTCAAGTTTTTGGTCAGTTTGTGTGAAAATGGAAGTGTGAAGTGTGCTTTTGAGTTCTAGGTTCTTTCAAGGCTTGAGCATTCGTTTATTTGTGTATAATGGTTTGTGTATGTATAAAAAAAGTGTTTGAGAGCATTGGCAAGTCAGAAGTACAAGTTCTTAGCTTTTGGCTAGGTTACTTGATTTTGAAGAAATGAGGGAAACAAGTTTCAAGGAAGAGGTACAAGCATGGGATGGGTGATTGTAAGTGTTTGAAACATTTCTCATGAGTTATAGGACCGGTTTGATCAGAAGAGAGTAAGTGCAAGGCTCAAGAACAAGTTTTGTACAAAAAGTTGCTTTATCAAAATGGCAATGTGACCTTTCTTCCAAAAATGGATAAAAAACATGTCCATGCATTGAATGCTTGAAGTGAGGCCTCTAACAGCTGTGTAAACCATTAATTATGGAGTGCCTAACAAGTTTGAGGCCTACAAAGTAGTGTTTATGCATCATGGTTTGAATTTGAATTTTGTTCATCACTAAAATGACTTGTAATTAAAGTGATAAAACCCTAACTTCATCTCTTCAATTCTCCCTACTCAAGAATGATCTCAAGGAGTTATTGGACATTTTGGTAAAATTATAATATGCTATAAAACCCATATTTTAATTGCTTTTGAAGATTCCCCTGGGAACTAAATGAAAAAGTGTCATGAAGTTAGGTCAAAATCCTGGCCAAATTAGGGTAAAATTTCACTAAGTGTTTAGTTTCATGACCAAATGTTCATAAAATTATAACTTGAGATTGAAGCACTTTTGGAAGGAGTTGTTGAAAGAAAATTTGTATATTTAATGGAGATATACAACTTTCATGTTGGAAGTTTCTCTTGAATCATCTTGCATCATGGTGAAAAAATTGTTCAAAGTTGTGAAAAAATATGAAATTTCCAACACTTAGAAAAATTTCTAAGTTTAGAAATTTTGACTTTTCAAAATGAAATCTTGACTTTTTGATTTCTTGATGAATAAGTTTCATATTTTGACATGTTTTGATGAATTATGATCTTTGGCACTTGAATTTGACCAAAAAGTCAAAGTTTGACTTTTCAGTATACAGTTGACTTTTGATCAGTTGATTGAAAAATTCATCTATCAATCCAATGGACTTGCAATGTTTTGAACCATGTCTTTAGGTCAAAATGATGAAATTGAACTCTTGAGATCATTCCTTAAACCAAATAACCATTTTCTAGGTCAAAAATCAGAAATTGCCCATTCCCAATCAAAACCCTAATTTTGACCATTTTGCCCTTTTGGAGATTTGATCATATTTCTTGAGGAGTTGTGACCCAAACTTGATCAAATGATACATATGAGTCTAAAATGTTGATGTGGATCAAAAATTATGGAGTTTTACTGTAAATTCGTCATAGTTGACTTTTTCCCCAATATAGTTGATTTTTAGGTCAACTGCTCAATTGACTGATCAAAAATATGATCCAAGGCTTGAAACTTGACATGAGTAATCTTGGGGGTCCATAATGATCCATGAAAATCATATGGGGCATAGAAAGTTCAAAAATACTTGTGCAAACTCAAACCCTAATTTTGGTCATCAGTGCTTAAGGAGGTGTCTTGAGCTGATCAAACCCTAATGCAGTCTTGAGTCAAGGAGATCTTGAGAGAAAATTCTTGATGAATGAGAGGGAAAATATTGGGCTATAACAATATCCTTAGAATTCATTTATGTTGCCTGAGTAGTGAGAATTTTAGAGTTGAATTTTCTGAAAAAATTAGGTCAGATTTGGTACCATTCAAAATTCATACTCATTTTTTATTTATAGCTTTAGTTATTTATATGACTGAACTCGTCATGAAATTTAGAACAAGTTTCATGTTTATAATTTTGCAAATGGTTGAGAAATGAAAGAGATAGCAATTTCAAAAATCATGTTGATTGGTCTGGCGCGAGGTTAAAGATGATACAGGCCTAGGAATGTGTTTCAAATATATATTCTTGGTTTTGTATTAATAAACGGATGTATAGCCACTCCAGTTGTAGAAGTGTATGCCTATGACTATAGGGACCTGGGTTCGAGCCCCAGTGGTACCCTTTTATTTGTTTCACATTTATTTGTTTCAGATCCAATTCAATCATGTACAAGGCGCCTATCATGAGCCTCATATCAACACCATTGGATGTCCAGCAATCCAAATTCAACGCTTCATGATGCAAGCTCATGGTGCCCTCACAGAAATCAATCCACACTGAATCACAAAACAGGATGGACTTTGTTCTGGGCCCAATCTGAATTGCTGACTCTCACCCCCATTTTACTTTCTAATGCAGGCCCATTCATGCATTTTTAAAATATTTTTTTTCTGATTACAAAAACACACATTTGGGCCTAGCGCCCCTTTTTACTATTGTTAACCCCCATTTCCATTTTTTTAACCCCCTGCTTTAATTTTATATTTTTATTTTATTCTCTTTCCTTTATTATTATTATTAATATTATCATTATTATTATTATTATTATTATTATTATTATTATTATTATTATTATTATTATTATTATTATTATTATTATTATTTTCATTAATAAAAACCCAAAAAATATCTTCTTTTTTTACATTTATTTTGTTTTATGAAACTAAAAAGAACAAAAACATTTTCTTTAATAAATTAATTTCCCCTTTTTTAAATACTTAGATAATTAGTCTTAATTATTATATATTATTTTCTTATAAATTAAAATCAATTTAGAACTTAGGTCTTTTATTTAATTAATTTTATTTAATCAAATTCATAAAAAACCCTAAAAAATTTGTTCTCTTTAAATTAATTTATTTTACTAACTTAATCTTAATTTTCTTATTTTTAGTTAATTATTTTATTTTAGTTAAACTAGCTCAAAAAACCTTTTCGTGAAAACCAAACAAAAATCACATTTCTTTTTATATTTACATTCTTGCCTTTTTATTTATTCATTTTTTGTACAATATTTAATATGGTTGTAATAATTATTTAGATTTAATTTTCTTGTAATTCCCCATTTGTAATTTGTATATCCCCTCCCCTAAATGATGTAATAGCTTAGTATTTTTATTTTCCGCAATTTAAATGCTTTATATACAAATGCTAGTAATTAGGATTTGTATGGAAAGATTAAAACCAACAAATAGCAAACCCTAATCAAGACAAATCAAGCATGTAAACCAATACACTTGCACACAAACATCCTTAGGGTAAATCCACTTTGTTGCCTTATAAAATGACCATATTATGCATGTGAGGTATCTTAGCAAAAACAAGAAAAATACAAGATCATAGTCCCTCGATGACGCTATCAAAGTTGCCTTTCAAAAATGATCTTAGTCCCTTAAAGAAATACTAAGATATCTTACAACATTGTTAATCATGGCTATACGATGACCCTTGTCCGTCCCTTTTACATTCAAAGACAGGGTTACTTACCAAATCAATGGTAAGATAACAATGTCAAAAGAAAAGAGGAAATAAAAATCAAAGACTTTTGAGTAGGTAGATTTTTCCTAGTTGCTTGCTCAATTACAAAACCAAAAACATCCTTGCTATTTTCAAAACAAACACCAACACTTTCAAAAACATCTTTCAAACTTGAAAACATTTTCAAAATATCAACACTTTGTATACATTCTTACGAACGAGAATCATTACAAAGTTTTCCTAAATGATGGCGCCTTTTCAAAATACTTTCAAAAACCACACAAAGCACATTTTCAAAAAAAAAAAGTGATCTAGCAAGTAACTAAGAGCCCATTGATAACTATGGATTTAAAGGGTGTTAATACCTTCCCTTTTCATAATCTACCCCCCGAACTCAAGAAAACATCTCAAAGGTCTTTCCTGTTCTTTTCAACCTTTCCTTTTGGATAAAAGAAAAGTCAGTGGAGACTCTTGTTAACCGCAACATTTGCGATAAAACACAAAACGACCGAGTCAGTTCTCCCACTGTGTTACACTATGATGTTTTTAAAAGGATGTATAAATGCAATGTATGAACATGTCAGTCTTTCTATTGTTGTATTGTTGAACTCGGGAAAATAAATTCCTAGTTGCTATTTGTTTACAGTGATTTCTAGTAAACAACCGCTAGTCTTCCAATTTATTGATTATTATTGGTTACTTGCAGGATTGACTAGATTGATCCTAGAACACATGTGTCATAACTCATTTCTATGTTCAAACCCATTATCTTGATAAACTTATATTGTATGTTAAGTTCGAATATGAGATTCTTAAGAAAGATCTTTAAAATTGTCTATAGGAACAAACTAACTGAATGTAGAAAGGAAAGGCTTCGAATTAGACTTAGGATTTAATGCTTGAATGTAAAGATAAGGAGTTTCTGAGAAAATAACAGTTTCTGGAAATATGAAGTGTTTGAATAAAAGAATAAAGTAAAAGTGAAGTTTCTAACGAAATAACTGTGTTTAAAGGCAAGTAAAACAAGGAAATGCAAGGAAATCGAAGGATTTAAGGGCAGAAATATTGTAATAGCGAACTAAATATAAAAAGACTTGTATTGAAATTGTAAAGAATGATGATGTTCAATACGTACATTGTATCTTCTGACTCGTTTCCCTTAATTCACGGTAATTTGAGTGTTTTGAGATCTTTTAGTACATAAAAATGAACATTCCAAATCTAACATAAAAACACCTATTTATAGTGTCTTGACCCTAACGGTCCTACTCTAAAATCATGCCACGTTTGAAGCATTCAGGTTTCTCACGTTCACTGTCTTCCACGTGTCTTCTAAGAATGGCGCTTTTATTTGAAATTCGAAACCTCTGCCAATCGAAGCATTTTACTAATTCTCTTCATTTCGAAATAAGCCAATTGCCTGGACCGTTCCCAATTCTGGCACCCTTACACAAAGGAGCTCTTTATATTTTAAACACTAAAAAATCCAAATCCAAATCCATCATCTATCACTGGAAATCGAATAATCTTCTAGCACAATGGTCCTATATTTCCCACCAATATCCAACATTGATATCAATCTCCTCAGGTGCTTATTCGAAATATTGTTTTGATAGTGGTTTCTTCTTTATTCGAAATAACCAGCTAACAAATTGCCCCTCAAGAACATGTATTTCGATAGATATAAAGAAATACTTGTTTTTGATTTATCCATGCTATTTCGAAAGTAGCAAAACTCATGATGACAATACTGCACACGATGGCAGAGTAAGCGTCCAACTTTCTGCAAAACGTCCAATCACCATACCAAAACGTGCAATCACAACAGTTATAGCTAATAATTAGCAGCAAAACATCACTTCCCTAGGAAGTTCAAAAAATCCACCTTTTCTCTTTACAATGAGGGAGTTACACGTATCCCATCTTTTTCCAAAGGTCAAAAACCTTTAAATCATTGAGGAAGGATATAAAAGTACTTCATCTTCTTCATTCCAACTTTTCCAAACTTGCTCATTCTTCAAACAACCAGATTTCTTGTTTTCAGATATCAAAATTTTTATTATCACAATGTCTTCAGTGCTACCTTCCTCATCCAAGAAGTATGGAAAGTACAAGCAAGCTTCTTCCTCCATTCCTACACCAGCAAGCAATATTATCAATCTTGATAATCAGGAGTTCATCTCAACCCCCAAACTCACTCAAGAACAAAAGGCCATCTATGCCTCTCAGGTAATCATTCCTACTACTGTTCTTGATAAAACCCTAGGAGTTATGGGTCCTCTAATCTCGACGGATCGTTTAGAAAAAACGAAGGGATTCTTTCCCGCGTATTCAAAAACCAAACCCACTGTTAACAAATCCTTTTATCCAAAACTTAAGGAAGACGAATCGGTTGTTAAACTGTCCAAAACCTTAAAAGAGAAAACACATGACACAGAAACGTCAAAACCTACGAGGGACGTTTTTTGTATGGACTATGTTACTGGGAATTTCAAACCTTTTCGCTCATGTCCCTCCTCGGATCAATTATACCAAGATTGGCTTTCGAAAGTTGAAAATAAGAAATCCCAGGAATGGGAAAGCATAGGCATCCTAAATCTAATTCGAATGTCAAAATTAGGTTTTAGTTACAGCCAACCCTTCTTGTTATCCTCTTTATACTTTTGGGATAGCACCTATAATACCTTCCACCTCCCTTGTGGAATGTTGACACCTACGTTCTTTGATATTGCTGCTATCACTGGACTCTCCCCTATTGGGGAAACTTTCGATCCAAACGAAGATGCAGATAATCTTATTGATTTTGATGTCAAGAATGCCAGCTTTTCAAAATACATCAATCTTTATCACTCTGCCGAGGAAGAGGTTTCTGATGTTGAACATATAGCTTTTCTGGCGCTATGGTTATCAAAATATGTCTTCTGCAGCAAGTCTCTACAAGTTGCTAGCAGGTTCATCACCCTTGCAAATCAACTTCATCATGGTCGAAGGGTGTGTATCAGTGAGTTACTGCTAACAAGCTTATATGAAAGCATAGGTGCTGCAGTTTCGAAACTAAAAACTTACGAATCTGGTACTAACCTGCTTCTCACTGGCCCCTTTTGGCTATTGCAGCTTTGGTTAAATGAAACTTTCGAACCATCTCTATCAACCTTTGGGGTTGTTAACGAAGAACATCCTGACGTTGTAAATCGCAGCATCGAAGGCATTAGGTTGTTAAAGATAACCCCAAACGATGAAAGAGAAAATTCCAAGACATGCTTTGTTAACTATACAATGATTTTCTCCAAAAAACATAGGTTTGACCCTTCAACGGCCCCTTTTTCCAATCGAAACTATGGTCCAACTTGGTTCACCATGCCCCTTGAACAAGCCACTGAAGAATAGATAATCAGGGACATTTGGTGTGCCTTTTTAAACCCTAGGCTTATTATTTCTAGGATCACGCCTGTGAAGAGCCAAGTGTGTATCCTTGCTTATCAACCTAATTTCGTGGCCCGTCAATTTGGATTATGCCAGATTCTATCTGAGCCTCTCTTCAACAAGAAAAGGGAGATATGTTTAGCAGGGGTACCTTACTCCTTTAGAGAAATCGAAACTCGACAGAAGAAATATGTTGGCTTTGCTGACTTTTCATTAGTCTTCTTTACTCCTTCCTTTTACATGACAAAAGATTTTTATACTTGGTGGACGGCTTATTATTCGAAGAATATGTTCAGCACCATCCAAATTCAACAACAACTGACGACAACTTTTTCCTTTGTGCAGGAGCATGTCAAAAAAGGTGGATTTACTCATGTCAAGGAAATTCGACCCTTTCAAAAATATTTCGAAATTGTCTATAATCCAAAATACATCGAATTGTCTGCGAAGCAGCAAGAACTTTGAAAGAAAAATTTGAAAAACAACTTACAAAAATTCGATTTCCTCCTTATGTAAAACCTAAAGATAGGTATTGGTGGGCTTTTAAACATCAAACACCAAAATTTACAAACCTACCTACTTCAGAGCTGGCTTTAGCCTTTTTCCCTCTGTATCCCTGGTGGTTCGTTTGTGGGAACATTTTCCGTTTGTATGAAAATGATGCCAAAAAACCTGCCCAGAGGGTAACGTGGGTTAAATGTGGTCTAGACAATTTCAGGGGGCACCTTCGCTATGACTTGTCAGCCATGTCTATCACGTCTCAAAACGGAGAAGGTGCAAAATTGAAGCAATTCGAAGTTCCCTTATCCTTTCTAAACTTTGTTTTAAACTTGACCATTTCATATTCTTTTCAGCTGTTGATCTAAAATCTGTGAAAAAGGATAAAGTTGTACCCAAGGCAAGCTCAACTTCTTCTTTGAAAGTGCCAATGACCAATACTGAAAATCCTCCTTCTGAACAAGAGGATGATTCCTCAAAAAAGAAAAAGGTAATACTTCACTCACTCCTCTCTTATTGTCGAAATTACTTCTTAAATTGACTAATTATTCTCTTCATTTCTCCAGGCGAGTGGATTACCTCCCAAGTCTCCTAAGAAACAAAAACACGATAGTGCCCATTCTGAAAATGAATCAGAAAAAGATGAAGAGATTTCTCCTCTTAAACGAAAAAAGAAAATCAACAAATCTGGCGAAGGTTCTCAACTTGCCAATCCTTCAAAAAGCAAAGTGAATGTGACTGCTCCCAAGCTCAAATCCAAAGGATATTCTAAGTCTCAGTCTTCGAAGAACGTAATTTCAGAACGCATTGGTAGCAATGCAACTTCTGATGAACAAAAGGTAAATCTTACTCAATGCTTTTAGATTGACTATGTAACCTTCTTTATGTTAACCCTTTGTTTCTGCGCAGAGTGTTCCTTTTTCTCTTCCTGATCCTCCTGCCAATCAAGGCCAAGCTTCAAAACTTACAACCTCTCCTCAACCAGAGGATTTCAATGAAGCCGTCTTAAATAAAGGTTCATCCATTGCTGCTACTCCTGCAGGGACCATCGAAGATCAACAAGCAACCTCGCCTTCAATGGTCGAAGCTTTAGACCAATAAGCAACTTCGCCTCCTTTGACAGAGGGCCCTGCAGCTGGAGAACCAGACAAAGCGCTCGAAACTCCCATCATCGATAATCCTAGCGACTCCTCTCCCAGAAGGGTGCATTTTGCTGACCAATCTGAAGAGGAAAGCGACACACATATTGTGAGTCATTACTTCGCAGATGGTGACGAAGATGAGATGGTGCAAGAGGAGGTGGAAGTTCCCGTTCCTACTGGGACTATTTTCACAAAAAACCCAGACCCTCCAATCTTGACTGGGGAACAGAAGGAAGAGCTAAAACGGAGTAATCCCCTGAAATATATCAAGCTAATGCTAGCTCAACAGGATTCTTCCTCTAGAAAAAATCAATCTGAAGATTTTAGCCAAACAAAGGATAATGCCCTTCTTAATTCTCTTGATCAACTTCTTCAACAAGTCAACAAAACTATTCTTGAGGCTGACATTTTTACCATTCTAAAAGCAGATACTGCAGCCTACTTTTCAATGAAGAAGTTGCTTTCTCAGATAGATCTCAGCATCTATCCACTTGAAGTAAGTGAAACCATATATGATCTGCAAATCTTGCTCAATGAGGTTAGCAGTGAATATATTAGGGTTAATGATGTTGAGGCTAAGATTTGAAGCAAACAAGAAGCTTTGTCTAAAGCTTATGATCAAACTTCAAAACTTTCTGAAGAAGCAGAGAAGTTGGAGCGTGCTAAAATCCAGGCCAAAGAAAAGCATGATGTTTTGGCTCGATCAATCCTGTTTTGGGAATCTCAGATTGAAGAACTCCAGAAGAAGATTGAGGGTGCTCGAAATAAGCAGGCAGCCTTAAAGCTTGTTGATAACCAAGAGCTTGAAAATCTTGTCACACAAAGTCTTCAACAGATACAGGTGGCTGAAGGAATAAGCGAAGAAATCAAGGGGCTCGAAAGCGTCAGGAATACTACCCAATGCAAAATCAACTTATGCAAGAGAAAGTTTTCTAAGTTGAAACGAAACGCCCCTTTCTGATTTTTGAATGTATTTTGTTAATGCTTTTTATTGTTAATGATCGAACACAACCATTTTGGCATTTATATAATACCATTATGGCTTCATGTTTATATATATATATATATATATATATATATATATATATATATATATATATATATATATATATATATATATATATATATATATATATATATATATATATATATATATATATATATATATATATATATATATATATATATATATATATATATATATATATATATATATATATATATATATATATATATATATATATATATATATATATATATATATATTTTATTATCCTGCAGTGATTCTAACCTCTTGCAAGCATGGCTTATACCTTTTTAAGTATTTCCCATTTACCCTCAAAATTCTTCTATCTTCTACTAATTCTTCTATTTCATAAGCATTATTCAAAAATGTTTCCAAAACACGAAAGGGTCCTTCCCAGTGGGGTGACCATTTACCTAATAATCTATTCTTTTTATCCATAGGTAATATAACTTTCCATACCAGGTCATTGGTTGAGAACAACTTACTTTTAACTCTTTTGTTGTATGCTCTGGCCACTCTATCTTTCTGTCTTCTCATAACTTCTAAAGCATGTAGCCTATCTTCATCCACGTCCACTAATTCATTCATCATCATTTCCCAATATTGATCAGCTGGTATTTCATTTTGTCTTTGGATTCTTACTGACTGTAAGTGTATTTCGACTGGCAACACTGTGTCGTGTCCAAATGTAAGTCGAAACGGAGTAGTATTCGTTGCTTCTTTAGGAGATGTTCGACATGCCCACAAAGCTTGGTCCAAAGTTTTGTGCCAATTTCTTGGCTTTCGTCCTACATGTTTCTTTATCAATCCTATTATGATTTTATTGGCTATTTCCACTTGTCCATTAGCTTGAGCATAATAAGGAGTTGACGTGAGTAACTTAAATCCCATTTCTTTTGCAAACTCTTGCATTTTTCGCCCTGTGAAAACTGAACCTTGATCTGTTGTGATACTTTCTGGTATTCTGAACCTGTAAATTATTTGCCTCTGGACAAATTCCATAATAGCCTCTTAATCAACATTCACTAGAGGAATTGCTTCGACCCATTTGGTAAAATAATTTATACCCACAAGGATATATTTCTGTCCTTTGGATGATGTTGGTCGAATTTCACCAATTAGATCTAATTCCCATCCTCTAAAAGGCCAAGGCTTAACAATTGAATGCAACTCACTCGCAGGAGCATGTTGAATACCTGCATGAACTTGGCATTCCTCGCATCCTTTAGAAAATTCTATGCAGTCTTTGAGCATAGTGGGCCAATACATTCCATATCGAAACAACAACCATTTCATTTTATGACCTGCTTGATGTGCCCCACATGCTCCACTGTGCACACTGGATAATGCTAAATATGCTTCATTTTCTCCCAAACATTTGAGTAAGATACCTTCTGGGGTTTTCTTAAAAAGTTCATTCCCTATTAGGACATAAGACAATGCCCTATATTTGATCTTTTTCTCTGTACTTACTGAAGGTTCTTTCAGGTAATTTACTATGGGACTTCTCCAATATGTATCTACCAAAGTATCAATATTTAGTACTTCGAATTCTTTCTGATCTGCATAACCAAGTTTCGAATTTTCCAAGTCTAATGGTGATAATTTGGTAGCCATTATTCTGCCTCTTGTTTTTATGAGGTATTGGAGTTTTTCTTTAGATGTCTTATATCCTGAAGCTATTTGAGCCAAGTCATTTGCCTCCTGATTATCAATTCTGGGAATATGTTTTATATCCACATATTCAAATTTCTTGAGTAATCTATTAGCAATAACAAAGTACATGATCAAATTTTCCTTGATACATTTGTATTCTTTTGTTATCTGTTTGATGACCAGCTCTGAGTCTCCACTAATTTCGACTCTGGTTGCCCCCAATTCCAACAAAGCTTCAAGTTCAGCAATTAATGCTTCATACTCAGCTTCGTTGTTCGAACAGGGAGGGCCTTCTAACTTGTACTTGAATTTTATTGGGATTCCCTCAGGAGAAATTATAAGGACTCCAACACCACTTCCGTTTTTATGCGTTGATCCATCGAAGGATAATTTCCATGGGTGGATTTCGACATAATCTAACGCGAAGTCCTCACTCACAGAGTGATCCACTATGAAATCTGAAACTACTTGTCCTTTCATAGCCTTTAATAGCTTGAAGGTCAAATTTTACTCAGTGAGCGCTAAAGCCCATTTGCCAATCCTGCTGTGCATGATTGGTTTTGAAAGCATATGTTCAATAACATCAAAGTGAGATGAAACATAAACATCAACTGGTTTAATATAATATTTAAGTTTTGTACAAGAGAAATACAGACAGAGGCATAGTTTTTCAATGCTACTATACTTAGTCTCTGCTTTATTTAGGACCCTACTAAGATAGTAGATGGCTCTTTCGACGCCATCATCATTTTCTTGGGCCAACATACTACCTATAGTTACATTGGAGGCAGAGATATACAGCCTCATTGGTTTATCTTTAGAAGGGGGGCAAGTATAGGAGGATGCATCAAATAAGCTTTGATTTTCTCGAATGCCTCCTGATGCTGCGCAGTCCATTCAAAATTCCCTTGGTTGAGACGGAGGAGTGGAGAGAAAGCCTGAGTTCTCCCACTCAAATTAGATATGAATCTCCTTAAAAAGTTAATTTTACCCAATAGAGACTGTAACTCTTTCTTTGTTGAAGGAGGTTTCGTCTCCATAATAGCCTTCGTCTTGTTCAAGTTAATTCCGATCCCCTTCTTCTGGACCACAAAGCCTAGGAAATCCCCATCCTGAACAAAGAAAGCACATTTAAGAGGATTCATTTTTAAGCCATGTTTTCTCATTCTTTCGAATGACTGGCAAAGGTGAGTCAAATGATCCTCATCAGAAACAGATTTGACTACTATGTCATCTATATAAATCTGCCTAAATGACTCAATGAAATCATGAAAAATAGTGTTCATTTCCCTCTGAAATGTTGCCCCAGCATTTTTTAGTCCAAAGGGCATAACTACCCATTCATAAGTGCCTAAGGCGCCTGGACATCTGAATTCAGTTTTGGGAACATCATCCTCAGCAATAAAAATCTGATTATACCCAGAGTATCCATCTAACATACTCAGGTATTCGAAACCCGCAGCAGAATCAATCAGCATTTCTGCTATAGGCATGGAATATTCATCTTTTGGGGTGGCAGTGTTTAAATCCCTAAAATCTATGCAAATTCGTAAAGAGCCATTTTTCTTAATAACAGGTACAATATTAGCAAGCCATTCTACGTACCTTGTGGTCCTGATAAATTTTCATCGAAGGAGCCGTTCCACCTCTGCCTTTATTTTTGAGAGGATTTCTGGAGCGAATCGTCTAGGCATCTGCTTGATGGGCTTCTTGCCATCCTTGATTGGAAGCCTATGTTCTACCAGTTCCCTCTTTAAATCAGGCAATTCATCATAGTCCCAGGCGAAGCAATCTCTGTTTTGTTTGAGCATTTTAACCACCTTGTCTTTTAGACTGGGACTAAGTTTCGCACTGATGTACGTAACCCTTTTTTCGACACCATCCCCAATATCAACTTCCTCCAAAGGATCTTAGGCCAGCATCTTATCGCTTGATGACTCTGGATCCTTCTCGAACCCCAAGGGTTCTTGATCATAAATGGCATCTAGTCGTTGATCCACCAGTTCAGAAGTTTGTCCATCACATGGTAAGGGTGAATGGTTTCCTTCAGGATTTGCTATTTCTTTTTTGTCTATGGCTTTGACAGCCATGTTTTGTATTTCGGCTTCGAGATCCGTTCTTCGTTTGTTCTCAGCCAGATAGGCTGAAATCTTTTGGTAGTAATTTGACTCAGTCATAATAACCTTCGCTTTCCCAGACAGTTGGCGGTATCGTCGAAGTCTCTCCATCTTTCTAAGTCACCTACCCATCCCACATGATTTCCCTATCCCATTGGAATCCATTGGGATGTAGGGTTAAAGAATAATAAGCGTTCTCATTGTGCTCGAAATATTCCTCTAGTGGGTGACATGGCCCTCTGTTGGCCATATTTCGGTCGAAGTTTCTTTTGTCCACATTATTGATTTCTGTCATATAGTAACTTTGGTCTGCTTCTATATTTTCGACAATCCCGTCATCTCTCCACAACACCATCCTTTGATGCATTGAAGAAGGTACTGCGCCAATTCCATGGATCCATTCCCTGCCAAGCAACAGATTGTAGTTTGCCTTTGCAGCAATGACCATAAACATTGTTGGTCTTGTGAGGGAACCAACTGTCAAGTTAACCTGTATTACTCCTAAAGTCTTGCCAACCTTTCCCTCATAATTAGAAAGCACCATGTTGTGAAGTCTAACATCTGAGTCTTGCATGCCTATCCTTTTCAGCATGAATTGAGGCATCAAATTAACAGCAGCTCCACCATCCACCAGAACCTTGTTCACACCATATTGTTCCACCTTTGCCCCGATAAATAAGGGTTTTAGATGGTTCCTCATTCCTTCGTCTGGTTTTTCGAAGAAAGTGTTCTGCTCTTCGACTGCTCCATTGTTCATCACATAATAGCACACTGGCCTATGTCTGGCCATTTCGTCCTCATCAGTCTCCTCACCAGCATAAACCTCTGTATCCTGATTGTACTTATAAGGCAGCACCAAAACTACATTGCAGTTTGCATTAAAGAAGGATTCCCCCTCAGATTCGAAGGCATCAGTCATCAAGTCCTCTTCGTTCGCAGCCTCCTTCTGAGTCTTATTTTCTTTAGTGTCTTTCTGTGGTGAAAAAAGTTTCCTGGACACTGGGGGTTTTCCCCCAGTCTGGTTCACTGGTGTTGGGTTATTGGTACTAGATTCTCATATTCCCATAGACTTCGAATCCCTTGCAGCTTTTTGGTTTCTCTTGTGTCTGCGCCATTGAGAGCGAGACATTGGATTTCTGCCTTTATAATTCTACAATCTTATTTATTCCTTCCTATTTGAATTGAATTGCCTCCTGTAAGCCATTGTAGTCCTGCCTCCTCGGTCAAAGCTGCACCACTTCCCTTTTCCCTTATCAGCATTCACCTGCAGCCATCTGTCAGTGGGGATTTCTGCAGCTAGTTTAAAGGAAACTCTCTTTGCTCCCCTGGGGTAAGGGCTATCTGGCCTCCTTGGCATACTTCTGCCAGTGCTAACAAGATTCGAAGGTATTCCGCCTTGGTACCCCCAGCCTGATGCAAACGGAATTCTCTTGAATGCTTCAGCCATCTCTTTATCATACACCGCTGCACATCTGGGACATATTAAACACTTTGTTCCAATCTTGTGGCAAAGAACCAGGAATTCAAGCATACTTTCATCAGCTTTTGGATAGACTCTGTACAACTGGTTGTCTTTCCTCCAATTGACCCCTGTTCGTTCGCGCTGGGCCCTTTCGAACTCAGCAGCAACTCTGGGGTTGCAAATGATGTTGCACCTTGGGCACAACAACTTATCCTGGTTTTTCTTATGACAGTGGAAGAGGTATTCACGCAAACCTGCGTCTTTTCTAGGTAAGTTCTCTCTTCTTTTCTCTCTCCCCCTCTCTAAACAGTGTTCCACTTCTTCCATTTCAGCGTTAGGCTGTTCGAAGTCCACCATATTCACTCCCAGCATTTGATCATCAAAAATTTTGACTTCTTCAAATTTCATCCTAAGACCCTCAGTGGCCTCAGTTAATTTTTTGTCACTTAATATCTTTGCTTTGAGCACCTTTGGGAGGCCATCAGTAGCCTCTGTTTTGTTTTTGATCAATGGGAGGCCATCAGTAGCCTCTCTTTCACTTTTGATTAAGATGAAGTCCCCATCCTCTTCGAATTCCACTTTCGATTCAACTTTCCCCTCAGCAATTTCTACCACATTGATGTCTAGAGGTTCAGCATAGTTAGTCTCTGCCATCAGCAACGGATCTGTATCAACTTTCATTGGATTCTTCCCTTTGTCTGAGAACTTCAGCCTTCCATCTTTGATTGCATTTTGTATCAGATCCCTGAAAAGAAAACATTGTGAGGTTTTATGGCCTAAAAAGTTGTGATATTTACAAAAGCCCCTCTTTTTCCTTTGTTCCAACGGAGGAACCTTAAGGTTAGGAGGAACTATTAACTGGCCATCTTTAACAAGCAGATCAAATATCTCATCACATTTAGTTATATCGAAAGTATAGATTTTCTTAGGGAATTTATCATTCCTTTCACTTTCGACCGAATCCTTTCCATTGGAAGGAAGCATAACTTTGCAAGCATAAGGGGGTGCTTCCTTTAGTTCTGCAAGATCTATTTCGAACTGATCGAAATCATAAGGGTCTTGAGAATCATCTATGTTTTCCCCTTCAGCCTCTATGTAAGCTATTCTCTCTTTCTTATGATTTTTACTAGCCCTGGCCTTTTCAGCTTTTAACCTTTCGACCTGACGCACTCTGTCTGCTAGTTAGGCCATATCTCTAAGATACTTTGTATCCAATTTCTTTCGAATGGAATAATCTAGGCCCCCAGTAGCCATTTCGACCAATTCATGTTCAGGGACCACTGTGAAGCATCTGAATTTTAATAAACGGAACCTATTCAAATATTCATCTATTGGTTCCGTGAACTTTCTCTTAATGCTTGCTAGTTCCTTGAGACTGATTTTAGACTGACCCATGTAAAATTGTTCATGGAAAAGTCTTTCTAAATAAGTCCATGTGTGCACAGATCCAGGGGGCAAGGTGGTGAACCAAGTGAAAGCGTTCTTTGTTAAAGAACTTGAGAAGTATTTTATCCTAAGATTTTCATTATTTGCTATATCTCCTGCTTCGGTTAAATATCTTGCTATATGTTCCACTGTTGATTCACTTGTATCTCCAGCAAATTTCGTGAATTTAGGGACTTTAAAGCCCCTGGGTAATTCTGTTTGCAAAACATAACCTATAATAGGAGATATGTAATTTGGCCTCCTAAATCCTGAATTTAAACCATTCTGGGCCATTATTCTTTCAATCATGGTGGTGAGGTTATTTTCTGCCACTAAATTGTCATTTCTAATTCTATGAACAATTTCGTCTGCATTTTGGTCCCTATTCACCATCATTATAGGTCTAGGTTGTTCATTCTGAACTTCCTGAACTCCCTAGTCTCTTAATCTTACCCCTATATTTCTTTCTTCGACCACTTGTATAGGGGGTCGAATTTGTTCAATTATGGGTTCTTCATTTCGAATCACCACCGAGTTCTGCCTACGCCTTGCAGGCGCATTAGGAGCACCAAAAAAATATGCTATTCTGGCCATCTGGGCTGCATTTTCTTGGTTTGTTCTATTTATATTTTGGATTATGGGATTGAAAATAGCATTCATTTCGTGGGCTAGGATTCCTACCATATCATGATTGCTATCATCCATCTGTTGCCTAAGTACTGCCTGACTATTAGTTGTAAGAGTAGGCAACTGGGCGAAGTTTCCTATATTCTGGAAATTTGTACCCAAATGGTTCATTCCTGAACCAGACCCTTGGAGTGGGGACGAAGTTGATGCATTATGTAACCCTGCCATAAACGAAGTTGGCATTACATACTGAGGATTTCTGGGTCTCAAAGGTTCAAAACCTGGAGGCCTAGGGGGGTTCGAATACTGTTGATTCCCTATGTGTGGCACAGTTTGCACTGAAGACATGTTTGATGGCATTTCTAATGTACTTACTGGGATCGTATTCGAACTGCCAACAGGGATGGCACTGGAGGCATTAATCGAACTTGAAACGATTGTTGCAGTCCCCTATGGGGGATTTTGTACCCCATCTTGGTTGGTTGTGTTAACCATTGTTTTGGTACGTTGTTTTCTGGGTATATGTGGATTATTATTCTTTATTTTGCCGCTTTGAAGGTTCATGTACCGAAACGCGCTCCACACTCAGAAGATCCTAAAAAATTCTCTAATATATTTGATAAAACTTTTTGTTATGACATTGTCCCACCAGGTGTGCCAATTTGTTTACAGTGATTTCTAGTAAACAACCGCTAGTCTTCCAATTTATTGATTATTATTGGTTACTTGCAGGATCGACTAGATTGATCCTAGAACACATGTGTCATAACTCATTTCTATGTTCAAACCCATTATCTTGATAAACTTATATTATATGTTAAGTTCGAATATGAGATTCTTAAGAAAGATCTTTAAAATTGTCTATAGGAATAAACTAACTGAATGTAGAAAGGAAAGGCTTCGAATTAGACTTAGGATTTAATGCTTGAATGTAAAGATAAGGAGTTTCTGAGAAAATAACAGTTTCTGGAAATATGAAGTGTTTGAATAAAAGGATAAAGTAAAAGTGAAGTTTCTAACAAAATAATTGTGTTTAAAGGCAAGTAAAACAAGGAAATGCAAGGAAATCGAAGGATTTAAGGGCAGAAATACTGTAATAGCGAACTAAATATAAAAAGACTTGTATTGAAATTGTAAAGAATGATGATGTTCAATACGTACATTGTGTCTTCTGACTCGTTTCCTTTAATTCACGGTAATTTGAGAGTTTTGAGATCTTTTAGTACATAAAAATGAACATTCCAAATCTAACATAAAAACACCTATTTATAGTGTCTTGACCCTAACGGTCCTACTCTAAAATCATGCCACGTTCGAAGCATGCAGGTTTCTCACGTTCATTGACTTCCACGCGTCTTCTAAGAATGGCGCATTTATTTGAAATTCGAAACCTGTGCCAATCGAAGCATTTTACTAATTCTCTTCGTTTCGAAATAAGCCAATTGCCTGGACCGTTCCCAATTCTGGCACCCTTACACAAAGGAGCTCTTTATATTTTAAACACTAAAAAATCCAAATCGAAATCCATCATCTATCACTGGAAATCGAATAATCTTCTAGCACAATGGTCCTATATTTCCCACCAATATCCAACATTGATATCAATCTCCTCAGGTGCTTATTCGAAATATTGTTTTGATAGTGGTTTCTTCTTTATTCGAAATATCCAGCTAACACTATTGGGGATGAAGAAATGTAGGTCTTCAAATTTTGTTGAAGTTGAGATGCCGAGACACGGATTTTCGTTGCTAGGGAAATAAACTCTGTTGGGGAAGGAAACTCCATAATCCGCTTGGGAATCTTTATGGAATCCTATTGTGGAAACCAGAAAGTTTTGACGACTTCACTGGGTAATTTTCTAGATGTCGAAGCAGTAGTTAGAGATTCTTTCTCCGCCGGGGGTATAAGAACACCTTACCTCATTAGGTCGTAAGCTGAGGATATGGCGGTGACCTTGTAGTAGAATACCCTTGCCTCTGTACCTACTGGAGAAGGTATCTGTTGGGATTTTATAGATGGTTTGATTGTTATCCCAACTCTTCGAGTCCTTGGTGAATGCAGATCAGGATACTAAACCTTCTACTGATAGACAAGTGACGAGATGACGGGACATAGTCGTATGCTTTAATCCCTAACATTTTCCTGGACCTCCCTTTCGGGTTCTTAGTTCACCGGGATACCCTTTTTTGCCCAAGCCGCCTTTTCAGGTTTTCGACTTGCTGGGTGTACAGATTTTCTTATGTATATCCCTAATTTTTGCCTGAACCCTTTTGGTTCACTGGGATGCCCTTATTTTTGGCTAGGTCAATCAACCTAGCGGGTCTTTGTTCATGCATAGTATTTTCCGACTATGTCCATGTTCACCGGGGTCGAAGAATTGTCATTGTCCATAGTAGTAAGTGTTGCCACACTGCCAGAAGATGTTTGTTTGATCGTACAGGATTCGTTGCTGGAATTCATGTCCAATTCCCCAAGTGATTCAGATGGAGATCCGCCCCTGGCTATTTGGCATTTTTTGATAGATTCCTTGAACCTTGACTTGACTTCCCCAGATCAGCTGAGCACCAGGCTATGCCCCTTGATTATGAAAGGCCTATCACTGGAATATCTTTATATATGAGGTGATTATGTCCACTGAGAGGATCTTTGTTCATCGAATATTCGTCGTGCGAATTTCTCTACTGTTGAACAAATAGTCATATGCAAACAATGGTATTTTAAGAATGCAAAGCTTATGTCTGTCTTGAAGTTTGAAAATTCATTTTTTTAGTAAAACAAACAAGTTTTGTAAGAGTGTGATATCCGCTCAGGATTTATAGCGAACCCTACAGTAGTCGGGATACCTTTTGTAACAGTATGCTTTCGAGCTAATCCATGCTTCAGCTAGGACTTTTAAGGGTTTTAATGTGGATTGGTTCATGTTTTAAGAAACAAAGGATAAAGCTCAAAATTTATTTGTACCCAACCTGTTCTTCGTGATTTTCTTCAGTCCTATGCTCAGTTAACTGTCCGTTTAAATCCTGATTGAGTCTAGAATCTTTGCTCTGATACTTGGTGATGGTTCAGAAATTGAACGTTTGTTTGAGAAGGCAATCATTTTTGTAACCTTTTCTTTTTTTGTTGTTGAGGATTTGTAGGACCTCTTTTTTTATATTTTATTAACCCTGTTTTTTTATGAACTGTTTCTTTGGTGTTTACAGTTAGCGGGATGCCCTAGTTTTTCTTAAGTCTCCTTCATAGGTTTTGACTTAGCGGGCTTTTCTTTTGAGAGACAATGACTGCCTGCCTTGACGATTATGCGGACCCATCACCATCTTTTGGAGAGCATCTTCTACACTATTTGTCGTGTATGAAGGTAGAGCTTGCGACTGAATGTACATCTGAATTAACTGAGAAAACTACCCTGCCCCAGGTTATGATTAAGGGTTTTAATTTGTGAAAAGAAAACTCCTACTTCTTAGGCTCAAAGGCGTTGACTAGGTATTATCTTCCTTATAACTTCATTGTTTAGGATTTGAAACAACGCCTGTACATCGTCAGCGGGTTCTGTTTAAGAGCATACTGTAGAGATTGTGGTATCGTTTTCGTCATCCTCCCTCTAAAGGCTTAGAGCTTTTTAATCAGGTGTTGAATATCACAAAAAAGGAAGTAAAAACACAGTTTGAATATAATGAATACGAATGAAATAATTCAAGACAAACATATGCAATGTACTAATATGAATAACCAAAGTTTTACATAAAGATAAGTGCTTTAAGTAACAACGAAATTACAATTGATAATTCAAATTAAATAAACGCTCTCAATTTTGACCATGATTTGGCATGGGAGCAGTGATCACACTGGGGTCTTAGGAGAGTCAAATTCGATCTCCTTGTTGTTGATCAAATCCTAAATCTTGTTCTTCAAAGTCCAACAGATGTCGGTGTCATGTCCATGACTATCAGAATAGTAGGCACATTTTACATTAGGATTGTACTTAGGAAAAGAGGTATCAGGTTTTTGAGGAAGATCCTTTAGTGTAATCGGCTCCGCTTTTAGTAATTGTTGTATTGCTTGAGACAAAGGCATGTTAATATTAGTGTATTGCCTCTCTTGATACTTTATCCTATGCCTATTGCCCTGTTGATGTTGAACAGGTGTAGGATTAGACATTGACACCGCTCCCACTGACTGATGGTGGTTATTTTTACTGTGGCTCTTTTGGCCATAGACGGAATTAATTTCTTTTTTGCCACCAAATGGCTTCTTCTTAGCAATAGAAGGTGCAGCCATCGTAATCTTCCCACTCTTAATACCGCTTTCAATCCTTTCCCCAGTCAGAACCATCTCCGTAAAACCGGATGAAGAACTCCCAATCAGTAAATTAAAGAATGGGCCTGTCAGAGTGCCCATGAACATGTATACCATTTCCCGTTCAGTCAGAGGAGGTTACACCTTGACATCCAAATCCCTCCATTTCTTCGCATATTCCTTGAACCCTTCTCTTGAGCCCATGAACATATTTTGCAACTGCACTCGAGTTGGTTCTAGGTCAGCATTGTATTGGTACTGCTTGTATAAAGCAGCAACCAAGTCTTCCCAGGTATGGACGTCAGTTCCTTCTAGCTAATAGAACCACTCCAGTTGAGTGCCAGCCAAACTTTCTTGGAAGAAATAGACCCATAACTTCCTGTCAGCAGTGTGAGGCTGGATCTTTCTGACGTATAATCTCAAGTGAAGTTTAGTACAAGAGACCCCGTCATATTTGGCGAACGTGGGAGCCTTGAATTTTGGTGGGATTATCACGCCAGAAACCAGCCCTAATTCTTCAAAGTCCAAGCCAAGTATCTGCTAAATCTCCATAGCATTGAGACAATCCTCCAACTGTTTGTATTTATCATCAGCAGGAGTATATTGCTCCTCAAAATAATCAACTTCATCTTCATCAGTCCCCAGGTTATTATCTTCTTCATGATTATCCCCCTCATTTAATGGAGTTGAAAGATCTAGAGCTCCCTTGACTGGTCCTCTGAGTCTTCTTCCCATATTCAGAACACCCACTGGCCTCTTTTTCTTCTTCTTATCCTTGAGAATCAGAGCTTTCAAATCTTCTTGTCCCTTAGTCAAATTCAGGAACATTTCTTGGAATTGAGCATTTTGTGCATGAAGCTCCTTAACTGTTTGTTCAAGAGCCATTGCTAAAATAAACAGCGAAGAAGATAAGAAGCTTATCCATAGAATACCTGTTATGCAATGACATGTATGCTATGTAAATGTTTTCAAGGATTTCTCGGGGTAAACAAGAAAATATCAGAAGTTGAATTTTGCAGCTTTGATTGAAGAACTTTGTATCGTTGAAGGTCCTTCTGCAAGAGTCAAGCTCACCATGTCGAGTGAGTCAAAGCCCCTGACTTAGGTTTTTGTGTTATGGTCTCTTGAAGGAATTTGCTAGAGGAAAATAAATCCCCTTGCCCCTTGTTAGACGTCTGGTTTATCATAACCTGCATCACAGACCCTTGAGATCCTTGAAATGGTTAAGGAAATGCTATGGTATGATGCTTATGATGTGTATGCTATGCTTCAAGAAAAAATGAAGGGTGATGAAGACAAGTATGTCTTGCAAGAAAACCAGTTTATTGGATAATGTATACAAACAAGGTCCTGCAAACAAAATCCCTACAATGAGTTCAAGTTGTTAGATAATGGAGGCAAACAAGTCATACAAGCAGCCTTAGGTTGAAGCTTGCAATGGGGTTTATAGGTAAGTACCCTCTTGAAGTTTAGTTGGTTCAACCTATCCTAGAAATCGTAATTGGGTTCTAAGGAGTCTCAATATCACTGATCTTCCTTTATCGAGCATTATTTCAGCTTAGCAATCGTTTCTTGCGGCCGAAACATCTCGAAAGTCCAATCTCAATGAGTGTAGCATCGAGTATCAACCAATCCCCGGCTTTACACCGAGGTCGGCTATCTCACTAATTTCTAATGTCCAAGTTTGTTCAACTAAGGTTCTAAGGTCCGTTAGTGCTTCACGACACCACGCAGCGGCCCCGTATTCTCCTCGATTCAACACAAGGGTGCCGGTACCAACCAAAGTGTCACACCAACACAACTATCTCTTCAACCATATCGGTCTATGTCGTACAGTCTCCACGATATATTATTGTTTACCTAAAAAGATGACCCCAGATCCGAGTGTAAGATCTATAGTAACAACCCAAACAACCCTCCAAGGATAAAGCATACAAAGCAAGCAAATAAAACAGTATTAAAATAAAATAACTCTAAGGTAACCCCAATTTTTTTCTAAGAAATCCCCAGCAGAGTCGCCAGTTCTGTGATACGGTGGCAGAACCGGCTATTAATACTGGTTTTTCATTTCTCTTCGTAAATGTTGCGGTAAGCAAGAGTCGCCGCCAACTTTTCTTTTATCCAAATTAAGGAAAGGGTGAAAAGAACAGAAAAAGACCTTTTCGAGAGTTTTCTGAGTAAGGGGGTAGGTTATGGAAATGGGAGGTGTTAGAACCCTTTCCATCTATAGTTATCTACGGGCTCTTAGATGCTAGCTCATGTTTTGAAAATTTCTTGTGCTTTTTGTTTTGAAAAAGTAGTTTGAAAATGCCTTAGTGCGTGATTCGCTTTGTGATAACTCTTGTATCAGTCCTCAAGAGTGTTTTGAAAGTGTTTTGAAATGTTTATGTGTAAGTGTGAAAATTTGTTTTAAGCAAGCATTTAAAATCTATCTACTTGTACTCGAAAAGGTAGTTCTTTTTCTCATATCCTTTAGACAATGCTATCCTACTATTAATGAGTAGGTAGCCCTACCGTTGGATGTATGAGGGACATTCAAAGGAACGATACGGTCACGAAGGTAACTTGGCAAGAAATATTAGTAAATGTTCTAAAGTTCTAAGATCACTTTTAACCGAGGCAACGTCGAGAGGGTCATCGAGGGACTTGTGATCTTTTCAAACTAGAGGACAGCCTCTAAAACTTCTCACGTTTCGAGAATTGTGACCGTTTTTCCGAAGGCAAAAAAAGTGGGGTACCCTAGAGGTGTATATGTGTATGTGTGTTATGTTCAGTTATTTTTTATCTTTTGTATTAGGTTTGCTAACCTTTTGTCATTAGTCTTTCCATACAAGCCTAATTACTATCAGTTAATATGTACAGAAATTTAAAGTGTAGAAATGTAAAGTGCGGGAATGTAAATCCTACGCTATTACATGGCTTTGTGAGAGGTATATTATAGAAATGTGAAAAGTAAAGTTCTAGTTACTATTACAAACTGGGAAGAAGATACAATAAGATGAAAAATGTGAAAGTAAATAAATGCGCGCGAATTGAGAATAACGTCTAAAAATCCTAAGGTAAGAGGAAATCTTTTTGTTTGTTTTTATTTATAAAAGAAAATAAAACTTAAGTCTATTTAATTTTAATTTCAAGAAAAGGTTAAAATAATTAATTAATTTGTTTACAAAATTATTTTAATTAAAAAAATATTAACTTAATATTTTTTGTGTTTTTTGGTTTTAATGTTAATAAAACATGAGGCAAGAAAATAAAAGAAATAAGTAAAAACCAAAAAAAAAATAAGAAAATGATGTAGAGACCTTTTTTTCGATCCAGAGGAAGGACTCCTTAATTGACCCTTCATTAGCCTTCTTTTGATTGGGCTTAAGAGTTTACGTGAGCAAGCTTTGATTTGCACCTTTTCCTGCCTCTGTCGATTGAGTCAGGGAGTGGTATGGGCATCCTTTGATTTGCACCTTCTCTATTTCTTTCGATTGAGAATATGAAGTAACATGGACCTATGGAGCAGCATGAGTGCATATCCTTCGTTCACACTCTTTTTGTCTTTCGTTTGAATTTGTACAGGTTAGTTTCAACAAGAAAAGCAAACAAACCAAGAGGGTAGAAACGAAGAACACAACTAAGATACTATCTACATATTATGCTGAAACGGAAAGTAAATACAGGGATATTTACATGTCATGTTGAAACGAAAGATGCAAGGTCAAGGGGACTTACCTTGCTTAAAATTGGAACTTGTGTGGGGGACTAGAGTTGCTGGATGCTCTTGGATTCGAAAGGAGAGAGAACAAGTGTGGTGTGATCTTGTTAAGTTTTGAGAGTTTTTGGTGTGCTTCTCTTAGGATGTGTATGCGTGTAAAACAATATGCGTGTATGGTTCCCCTGGGCTTATGTCTCTATTCCTTTTTTCTCGTCCCCCTTTAGAGCTTGCTAGTGTGCTTCTTATATAGAGGGGATGGAGGGGACAAGAGGACAAAGGAATAAACAGCCATTAAGTTGGTATTTTAAAGGCCATGAATATCATTTTGAAACTTTGCCAAAGATGTGGAATTTTTGTCTCCTTTTGAATTTGAATTAATATGGACACAAATGACTTTCGAATGCTCTCCTTCGAATGACTCTGATTGCCTCCTTCGAAAGGCTTTGATTGCCTCCTTCAAATGACTCTGATTGCCTCCTTCAAATGGCTATGATTGCCTCCTTCAAATGGCTCTGATTGCCTCCTTCGAACGGCTCTGATTGCCTCCTTCGATTGGCTCTTATTGCCTCCTTCGAATGGCTCTAATTTTTTATGAATCTGACTTCAGAGTTTTCCCTTATCAGAGTTTACTAGATTAAGTCAACTTCTTCATTGATTCGAATTGCTCAGATTTTTTATGACTCTGATTTTAGAGTTTTCCCATATCATAGTTTCTTGATGCATTGATTTGAATTGCTCATAATTCTCTTCGTCAGAACATTTGTCCTTTTTGATGATTCTGGATTTGAATCTGTTCAAAGTTTCCTTCATCGGGGCTTCTTCGATTGATTCTACTTGCCCTAGCTGCTTGATTCAAACAACTCAAACGAAAACTTCAATCTGGCCAATCGAAAACCTCTTTTGTCACCACCTTTGAATGCTAATGCATAAAAGGCCTGGGCCTGGCCACATGTAGGACCAAGACCCATCATAAGATAAGCTTGTATCCAGTAACTATATGTCTCCTTTGAATGGCTCAATGTGTGTCCTTCGAATGGACCTTTGGAGTGCTTTTTCGAAGGGTTTATATTGTGGGTCATAGTACAGAAACTGTGTTGAGGGTTCTTAGTCCTATGCATTGAAAGCAAGCACAGAGGAAGTATTTGCCTTGCGCATTAAAGGCAAGCACAGAGGAAGCCTCTGCCTTGTGGATCAAAGGCCAGTTGGGGGAAGCTTTTGACTTAACGAATCCAAGGCAAGCATGAAGAGGCCTTTGGCCTAGTGAATCAAAGGGAACTTGAGAGCCATTAGCCTTGTGAATCGAAAGGAACTTGTAGAGGCCGTTATCCTTGTGAATCGAAGGCAAGCCTGAAGTAACCAATGCAGAGTCGAAGCCTTGTGATTTGAACGTGATCGAAGAGGGACCCAGCGCCCATTCGAATCTTATGAATTAGACCTGCAGCGAAGAGTGCCAAATTTCTAATCGAAGACTTTGAAACCAAGCTTGTTCGAAGGATCTAGATGCCCAATCGAAGCCTGTCAAAATGCCAATCGAAAGACACCTTGTTCATCTTCAGAAAAATTATTTTTCTTTAATCAAATTTTTGTGACCACCCATATAAGAAAAAATATTAGAAAAACATGAGAGTGTAAATTTTGGGGTACAACAGTTGCTCCTGTTCAATCTTCTTAAACCTGAAGATTTAGATTGGCTTGTTTGCCTTTCGTGATCTGAAGGTGGAAGTTGATTGAATACTAGAGTGCCTAAAAATTTGCACTCGCATTAAGTAACACTGATGGTTGATGATGGCGAGAATGGGCTTACAGATGCCATTTTGAGAAGATGACGGAGAGACGTCGAAGATGGGCTTAAAGATGCCATCCAAAGTAGATGCTGATTTCACACATGGTCCCTTTGGGGGTTCATGCTCCTGCTGTTTGAGGAGGAGTCCTCTGGGGAATGTGGGTTTCTAGAGTTCTCCTGCTTGAGGAAACTCTGTGGGGAATAGAGTCTAGGAACTTCAGTTGTTCATTACTCTACTGGGGAAGTTATCTCTTGACTGGAGAGATGAAAGTTTACTGTTTTCTGGTTGAAGTCCAGGCTTCACAGTAATCTGCTGGGGATAATGGAATTAAAAGTTTCCTGAAAATGTATTAGAAAGAGCCTGTGTAGAGTTGTTTCAGGATGAGTCTGTGTTGACTACCTCTGGAGGGTTATACGGGGTAATCTTTGACAATTGCTACCTCAACAGATAACGAAGGAATCTTTGACGATTGCTACCTCAACAGATAACATAATTCCAGGTATTTGCGCTTTTTAAGATCTTTCTTACAAAATTAGCCTTTGACCTGAACAGATGAATTGGAGAAGATAACAAGACGATTATAATGCCTAAAGAACCATTCATAAACCATTTTCCAGTCAGAAGTTACAAATTTTGACCTCGAACCGTAAAATGCTGATTTTTAGCTTGAACTGTCTAAAATCAACTGAAACGCTTGACTTTCTCTACAATTCAAAGCGTTCCAAAACACATGAGAGTTTGATATAATGATGGCTTGATTAATTGTTGATTGAATAGCTTGGAACACGTGAGTGTGCATTTAAATGCGGAAAATCCTGAGTTCTACTTCACATTGCTGCTTAACGGAACATTTGTCTTTTATAGCTCTTTCTCGCGGAGAAATGCCTTGATTCCATGAGTATAGACCTTATATCATGTATGTATGCATATGATGATGAAGTATAAGCCAATTAAGGTTAAAATGCAGAGGGCAGATTTTGGGGTACAACAGTAGGAATCAAGAATGGGATTGGAAAGGAGAGTCTGACAATGATACAAGATGTAGAAGAAAATAAAGGTTATAACTTGAAAACGGTTTCTTTCAGTTGAATAGGGTTATGATGCCAATCAGGATGATGGTACCAAAGTGGGGTCAATAATTTGGAGGTCGCCATGATGGAGCAGTTTTACATTGCGGCCTTTCTTTTATGAGCAACACTCTTTGTGAGAGATACACCATATACTCACCCTAAACTTTAAGATGATAGGTGTGTGAGTTCTCTCACTTATAAAGTAATCAATCTCCACTTTTTTAATCATTATGCAACTTCCTCACACTTGCTTCTCAATACTTCCAACTCACAATTGTTTTTCTCTATAGGTTCAATATTATGCTCATAAAATATGTGTATGTCTTGAATCACATTGGCCACCATGCAATGTGAAACCATGTTCTCAAAAGATATGAAATACTCCATCTATTTCAAAATGATGGTCGTTTAAGCTTTTGCGCACAGATTAAGGAATACAAGAATATTGTCATAATACATTGCATTTTTACTAAATTAACTTTACTAATGAGTTGAAAGTTGTGTAAAGAATAATAATTAAAGAACACAATTATAAAAATAGCAATCATTTCTACATTGAAAAGTAAAAATAATATTAAATGAAAAGTGAGAGTCTGAAATATTTTCATGTGGCTCGAATTAAAAAGAACAAACACTTTATAGTAATTTAGTAGTCTTGGCTTATCTTTGTCCATTTGGAGGCCTAAATAGAGACATACATGCCACAAAGTAAAGCATAATTACAAGGATGCAAAGGTCCAGTACTATGACTAAACATTGCTCAACACGATGCTTTCATACTTTGACTTCCCATAGATTGCAACAAAAAATCCCAATGAGTTCAAAACGTAAGCAAAACTAATGATTGTTAGCAATATAATTTGGTAGCAACTTGGCAATTAGAACCATCTTTGGGCCAATCAAAACAATTATTTACTTAGTTAAAAGCTGAGTATGAAGAGCACTAATATTTTCATTGGTGGCTATTTAGCCACGGCTATGATTCCATGTTTGACTATATAGTTAATGGGAGCTAGGAGGGGTAAGGATCAACACATGCATAGTCTGTTTTTCTTTTTCTCAACTTTGTATCCCACTCAATCTAATCATATAATGCATTATGATTCATTTATAAGTTGATATTCAATTTGTAGCATTTCATGTTAATTACTATTTAGTAAAAGGTTTCATACTCCAATTGGTTTGTCTGTGGAGAGTGGATACGACACTAATACAAGATTTTTTTTTACGTAAAAAATTTGAATAGTCACATAAATCCTTTTAATGTTTGAAATGACACATTTGTTTTCATGTAGCCACTCAAGTTTTTCAATCATGGATTGGACAGTAGAGACTAACATTCCTGATCTAACCAAATCCTACGTGTTACATTTGCTAAATCATAAGGAATAATTACAACGTAGTAAAGACAAAAACAAACAAACAAAGATTTAGCAAATTGGTATGTTGAAGAAGAGAGGCACAGGATATGATATGTGTGGAGTATGAGTAGATGATCAGTAAGAGTAGTGGTTAGTGAATAACACAGATTGAAAAGCACACATGTTTGGTCATAGAGAGACATTTTACTCACTTTGGTGCATCAAGGGCCTTAACCTAGGGCCCTTTCTTTAATACCTTTTTCAACTCCAACTTCAAATTGAAATGCCCTACGAAATTGTCCAAAGATAATATGTACCCTACTCATACTCAGGTGTCTTAATCACACCATTCTCATGTCATCTTCACTCTTCACATGAAAGCTCTCTTGCTCTAACCAAATACTATTCATTACCATAGCCATTCATATTTATGACTCTTACGAGTGTTTAAGAATTGAATAACTTTTAAACCTTATGCAGTCATTATAACGTCTTTTGTTTTGTTTCATATATTCTCTTTTCCATTCAAAGGTTCTATATATTTGATTATAATATATTTGTTTTGCAAAAGAACCAGAAATGTAAAATAACGTGATGGAATATAATTTTGACGTGACGGAGTAAGTTTTGGTGTGGTGGAGAGTGGCTGACATATAAGATTAGTACTTGAATGCTCAAGTTAGTAAGTGAAGAAAGAATTAAGTAAGGGTAAGAATTGAATTTTAAATCTGATATGGCGCGTCTCGATCTTTATATAGCACGATCGTTTAAAATCGTCCATGAGCAAAGCGGTGTATTATCACTATTAGAAAATTCGTTTTTAATAATCAATTTAGTGACCGAAAAATTTTGATCACTGCAGTGATCGAATTAGCCATCAAAATTTGATATTCATGAGTCAACTTTAAATTGGTCACTAAAATATATCAGACACCGATTTAGATACTAAAATTTTGTGACCACCTATTCGGTCACGAAAAAATGTTTTTAAATAAAATTTAATTATATAAAAAAATCAGAGACTGAAATTTCGGTCACTAATTTTTTTTGTTTTTTTTTTTCGTTTTTAATCCTCTTTATTATATTACTATTTCTCTTTCAATTTTTTTAAAATGTATAATTTTCTTTTAATTTTCAGTAAAAGTTTGATGTTTTTACTGTTTTAACAATAAAATATATATTTATATAAAAATAATATTATTTTACATTTATATTTGCATCAAAGTGAATTTTATTTTTATTATACAATTTTTACGCATGCAGAATAAAATCAAATTTATATATATATATATATATATATATATATATATATATATATATATATATATATATATATATATATATATATATATATATATATATATATATATATATATATATATATATATATATATATATATATATATATATATTTATATATAGAAGATAACAAAGTTTATTAAGTGGTCTAGTGGTAAGACTTTGTTAAAATTCACAGAGGTCATGAGTTTGATTCCTAGGAATGAAAAGTTTTATTTTTATTTTTTAAAAAAAACACAAAAATTGGTCATTACATTCAGTCACTAAATCGGTCGCTAAATTTCTGTCACTAAATTCGTTGTAAAAGCTTAGCGACTAGCACTTTTTCAGCCGAAAAGTGATGGTCGCTAAATCGGTCACTAAATGATTTAGTGACCGATTTTGAAGCTTTTTCGGTCTCTAATTTGGTCACTAAAAGTGAATTTTCTAGTTGAGTATATGGACAGTCGTCTTAATTAAATCGATCGATGAATGACATGTTGGAGGACGGAATCGTGTGCCCTTGGTTGGAGTGAAGGTCCACCTATTATGTGTGCCCTTCTAATTGGTGATCCTTTTGGGCCTTTCTCCATGAACCTTGTGGATGATCCAGAATAGTTGTTCCCCAAACCTTTGTTCCTAATTCATAGGTCGAGGGTTTCGTTAGGTACATTTTCAAACAGCTGCTAGCATAAGCAAATGAAAAGACTTGACAATACATTACCAACATTGGAGAAAGAGCATTAAATGTCTTCTCGTGATTAGAAATGTATCGTATGGAGGTCATGATATATGTCCCTATATCTAACAATAATTATATCTGAAGTTGCTCTACCCTTTAGGATTTTGGTTTGGTTTTACTACATGTCCCATTTATTATCTTTTACCGTTTTAATAGTTGAGTCTCCTCTAAGTAAGATTTTGCGCATATCTTAGAATTGAGTGTAATCATTAAATCATTTTTGTATGCATAAATCAAACCCTTTGGATAAAATTCGATGCAACATGGTTCAAGTCAAATTAGTCAAATATTTAGGTCAAGAAACGCATGAATGCATGTTTCCTATCATACTAGATTTAGATTTAATCTAACACTTTGTTTTTCTTTAAAAATCAACTCTTCAAGTGTGATTCAAATCAAAGTTATACACGATTTGAATCAATTAGTGAATGGAAAATTCAGGTTTTGCCATCGTCAACGTGAATCACAAATTTTCCTGATTTGAATCAGAAGCAAGCTTGATTCGAATCACACTAAAGGCTAATTTTAATCAATAATTCCTCTTAAAGCATGGATGTTGATTATGTTAGCTTGATTCGAATCATAGGATTCTTTGAATTGAATCACGTACTTGAATCACTGATTCAAATCAAATGGAAAAAATGGGTTTGAAGTTTTTGATTTAAATCATTACTTATTTGACTCGAATCACACTCATTGCTCTTGACTCAATTCAAAAGGGTGTTTCTAGTCATTTTTAGTGCCCAGTCTCAAACACGTATATAAATCATGTTTGGTCATTCTCTCATTTAGATGTAACAAACATCATAACTTTAAAATAAATTTGAAATTGAGTTTTAACTTTCAAAGTACACCTTTCCAAAATTTTCAATTGCATTTGAATTCATATTCAACCTTTAGCAAGATTATCATGATTTGGTTTCTACTCAATTCTTAGGGAGTGTGATTAATCATAGAGGAGGTTTATTCATTGTTAATATTTGTGAATTTTTTTAGTTGCATATCAAGATTCAAATATGGTGGTGTTGCTAGGATTGACAATCTAGCAGGAGCCAAAAGAAAAGATTTTCTCTTCATTGAATACTTCGGAATAACTGAGTAAAGGTTGTTACGAAATGAAATTGGGATTTTATGTTCCTTTAGTAAGGCTAAGAGCATAGAAAAGAGACCGGTAGGATCGAGTGAAGATTATTATGGAATGAATGCATGGAGGGGATATTAAATCTGAGTAAAAGAACATTCAGGACTGAGTGAAGGTCTTGGAAATTTCAACTTCGTAGGATGTGTACAACCGAAGAAGGAAAGAATCAAATTTGAGTTGTTAATTTTGTTTTGAATTTCAGGATTTGGTTCCTTGATTGTATTAAACACATGTTGTAAAAAGTTTAAAAATGGTCGAAGATGCAATTTCAATGACTTATCATTGTGGACTAGATTAGGCACAAAACGAGTACAAACACGTTCAACTAGTATAAGCAGTGGTGCACTCTTCTCTTTCCTTGTCTCCTATTAATTTTCTATATGTTACATGTTTAGGTTCTTCACTTTCGTAGAAATTTCATGTTCTTAGGCTTTATTTGTTTATACTGTTTTGTCGTATAAGCCTAGGTTATGATTATATTAATCCATACGGTTCATCTTTCTTGCGATTAAAGATGTTTGTTAAAGTTATTTGTGAGTTAGTAATTTGAATTGGATGCATTTTGAAAAACAACAACATGGAGAAGTGTTCAAAGTATTATGTGACTGCAACTTCACCATTAGATATTTTGCATGATGTCAAAACTAAGAAAACTTTGCATTTGTGTATATTGGACGGTATCTATGTGTTGTTTGGTGCACTCTTGCATTAGAGGTCTTAGGAAGCATTCAAAACAAGTTTAAATTTGGGCAAAAATATGAAAAATCATTTTCTACACAAAAGTTAACACCATGTGTCGGCACATTCGCTTTTCAGGTCAACACATGTATTGTAGTTTTAAAGGTTGTAGCTTTTTTCTTGCATAGGTCGGCACATATTCCATTTCAGGCTGGCACGTGATGAAAACTAATAGTATGTGTCGGCACATACGATTTTCAGGCTGGCACATGTGCTGCATTATTAAATCATGTAGCTTATGTTTCTCATGTGTCAGCACATGCACTACGCCAAAAATAAGATTAGCCAGCACACCTTAGGCAGTGCTTCTTATCAAAAGCGCTGCTAAAAGTCCATTTCAAAAACGCACGAATTT